>CAJHNH020006623.1:614858-636927 GCA_905116865.2 Candidula unifasciata | reverse complement strand
CCCGTTCCCTATCAAGCAATCTTATGAAAAACTGATGAAGAAGCATTGCCAAAAAAACGACATATCTCGCCCTCACAAAGAAAAATTTAAAGGGTGTATTGGGAAACTCGGGAAATCGCGATTTTGATGTATTAAGTAAATTTATAATATCCTGTGCGGTATGTTTTCTGCAGAGGGGCTGCTTCGCTGCGGGGGACACAGTGGGGAGTTTTGGCCCCTGGATTTTTTTCCACCGGGTCACGCCGGTGTTTTTGGAAAAAGGAACGGCGGCCCCGACGGGGCTGGCTCTTGCAAAACTTTTTTGAATACTGATACTTTATAAGGCAGCGGGGTTGTGCCTTGTGGGAGAGCGGTACATTCAGAGGGCAGAGGGATCACCACGGTCTGGGAATTGATGCATTTGGGGGGTGACGAGGGGCCCTGGCAATGCTTGAGGCTCGGGGGAAAAAGGCTAGACAAACTTTTTATCGATGCACTGGCCCCTTTTAGTAGGGGAAAGTTCTTCGCTGGCTGCTGAAGAGGGGGAAGGAACGTTTAGGAAATGGCCCGAGTGCTGTGATGTCGGTTTTTGAATCAAATAAAATCATCAAATTTTCTGGGTTTTTATTTAAGAGGAACTTTTCAGTGGATTTTAAATGTGGTCACCGGGGGAACGGAAAGTAAATGTTTTGGGCCAAAAAAGGGATCATTCAAAGGGGGTTGTTTTATGCTGTAACTTTGTGATACAACCTAAATTTTTTTATGTAAACAATAAAATGTGTGAATGTCACAAAATTGAGATATTAAAAGGGTCCCCTTTTTCACGCAATTTAAATGTCGATAAAAATTCTTACACAAATAAAAAATTCTTTCCCATTCTTTCCCGTGCATGCCCCCTCGCGGAACCCCCGCTGCCATAAAAAAACCCCCCGGGAAACCCTTTTCCTTTTTCCGACAAATGTCCTGCTTTCTGATACACCCTCGGAGATCACTGCCACCTCCTCCCACCCATTTCCCCTTGGGCCCTTCCCCTTCCTCCCCTTCCCCGGGCCCATATCCCCTTCTTTTTTATTTTTTTTTTCCTTTAGACTTCCATGACTTTTAAAGTGCCCAAAAATTTTCAATTTTTTTTTTTTTTTGTTTTTAAACTACCACCCTCTTCAATATTCCCTCTTGAAGTAGGATGCATTTGTTCTTTTCTTTCCCCCAAGATATTTTTTTGACCTGTCTGTAACTTTAAATATTAAAAGCTTTTATGGGGTTTTTTCCGCTTTTTTTAGTAAGTGTCCAGGTCTCACAGGCTTATTTTGGGAATGGGAAAGATCCTGCTTTTAAAAAATCTGACCTTTGAAATTCTTCTGTAAAATTTCCCAAAATTTATTCATTTGTTTTAGTCTTTAAAGGGAAAATTAAATATCCCCGGGTTTAAATTTTTTTCATTGGGGTCCCCATTTTTTGGAAACCAGTGCCCCAATTTTTCAAAATTTTCCACCATTTCCCAAATCTTTCCTCTTACATATATTTCCTTCTCCTTGCATTTTTTTTGTTGCATTTCTTTTTTTTGCAAATGTTAAAAAAATAGGTTAGGATTTTCCTTTTTTCTTTGGAGTATTTTAAAAAGTTTTCAAAAACCATTTTTTTTATTTTGATAAAATACTGTTCATCAGCATAACAAATTTTCGGGTTTTTTCATGACCACCGATGTTTGGGGGCCTCATTTTTGTTCCTTGTTTATATCATCTCTTACTTTCCTTTTATATTTTGGGCGTACGGGGTTGAACAAAAACGGTGACAGCACACACCCCTGACGGACTCCTTGCTTGATCCCAAAACCATTCGATGTCTCTCCATTTTATTCTGCCTGTTTGCTTTTTTGGGGTCTTGATAGAGCTTTTTTAATGACTCCCAAAAAATACTCTTAAAAAAAATTTTCAGTTAAGGGGGGACAAATTATTTATACAAGGTCCTACGATTAAAAATGAAAACCCCTTTTATTAGGGCCCAAACCCAAAAATCCCATCTAAAAGCAAAGTATGGAAGCTAAGAAGGCGACATTTATCTATGATTTGCACCTTTTACGTCGCATGTTTAAGCAGCCAGGCACAACAAGCCCGCCATTTTTTGTTGACCTAGTCAGAGGTGTATTTTTGCGTAATCGGCACGGAGCAAAAAGCTAACATTAAATTCTTTTTAATACGCAGAAAAAGCGCCATGGAAATAATTTTCTCAAATAAACTATTTATGGTGATAATTGTTAATCTCGTGCAACAATTTTCAGGTGGTATTCACGATTCAAAAGTGATGTGCAAATGAATATCATTGCACCTAGACCTGGAAGCAAAATTTCTGTTCCTAATGATTTACTCATTGAAAAAGTCAGAGAACGGAAACAAGAAGATCATTGTTTTACTGTGCGGATGATGAGTGATGAATTTGTTGTTAATAGAGAGACCATTCATAACATTTTAGTGCAAGATTTTGGCAAGAAAAATGTTGCTTGCAGGTTTGTACCACATTCGTTGTCTGTTGACCAAAAACATCAGCGGATTGAGTACCCAAGAGACATTATCAAAACACGAATTGTTGGCCCTAAAACAAGTGTCTGTTCTCAGTCTTCCACCCTATTTCCCAGAATTGTCTTCCTGTGATTATTTTCTATTCTCAAACTTAAAGTTACGATTGGAAGGACGCTTCTTTGACGATATTGATGACATCCAAAGAGCCGTAACATCGATTTTAAGGGCCATAACAACAGAAGAACTAAGGAGGTCGTTCCAGTTGTTGTTAAACCGTGCCACTTGCTGTATCAATGCACAAGTGGCTTACCTTGAATCAGATACAGGTTATATCTTTAACTGTTGATTATTTTAATTTTTATAGAATTAGTCTCATTACTTAATTGTCGAAACTTGTTGGTGCGTGTAAAAATAAAGTTCAATTTTTTTTTCTAGAAGCAATTGCTTTCAAAGGCTTTAGTTTACTATCGATATTTAGTGTTATTGTGCTACAAAATCATTTACGTCCTTTTTAGGATGAAATTTTTCTTTATTTGAAGCCCTACTCTGGCTTTTGCCAGGGGCCGCAATATGGGCAGGCCATAAATATGGCCAATTGTCTGAACGCTGTTTCTGGGACCTCTCCACGGCGATCCTCATCCACATGGTGGCACTTTGTGTCATCGGGTGTTTATCGCTTGTGTGATGTCCTGGTGGGGTGGAAAGTCAGTCAGTCATCGATATTTAGTTTCAACTTTGCACATTCGTCGGTTCAAACTGAAATGCTAATAAAATTGAAAATACGTAACTGGATTTAAAACTATACAATTTACAGCTCCCCATCCTGAAGATCGGTAATGCCTCGTCAGTGCGAGTTTAAAGTACTTTCGTTGTATTTCTCCGACTACCAAAGCTGCTAACTAAATAGGTAAATTGGTCTTTATGATATTTTTTCTTTGCATAACTTATGCATTGTCCAATTTAAGATGACACATTTGTGTATTTTTACTAAACAGAACAATGTTACAAGCAAAAATGAAGTCTTCCACTTACTCAGTGTCGATGTTTTCAACACAGAAGACTTTAATCACCCAATGAACGTTATTTAAATAAGTCACTTAAACCATTATTTGTTCGCACTGCACACTCTGAACTTCCTACATTGCTTTATTACTGTTTTTATTATTTTTTAATGTGTAGTATAGTATTCCAAAATTCCTCATTGCGATTTTCTGTGTAAGTTTTTTTTTTTTTTTAAACAGTAAAGATCCCTTTTATACGCTTTTAGGCGTAAACGACATATAGGGCTAGACCTATATTTTATAGATCACTCGGCAAAAAATGGTTAATGTGGTCAGCATCACGCCGGCCGCCTCTACTTTCTGGGACTGCACCTGGTACCCACTCAATCAGTCGTCTACCTGGGAGCCAAGATCACTTGTGAAAAAGGTCCAGCTCCGCCACGGAGCGAACCCAAGATCTTAAGATCCGCGGCGAGCGCCTAGCTGCTCCGCCACGGCGACTCCCCGGTGTTCTGTGCAAGTCATCAAAAACCAAGATAAATTTTTTTTTTAAAGGAGTTGCCGTTTTTAAACAAATTCCTCTCAGATATATTTCGTAGTTAGTTTTTGATCTATTCAAGCTTCCTTCATGTCGAAAACCTGCTAGTTCCTCTCTGTGGATTTTTGCCACAACCCCTTTAATTCTACTTAGAATTCTTTTGAAAAGAGAACCTTATATTACTGATAACAGTAATTCATCTCC
The DNA here is from genome assembly GCA_905116865.2 of Candidula unifasciata. Taxonomy (NCBI): domain Eukaryota; kingdom Metazoa; phylum Mollusca; class Gastropoda; order Stylommatophora; family Geomitridae; genus Candidula; species Candidula unifasciata. The sequence continues at coordinate 632,689 of CAJHNH020006623.1, read as the reverse complement.
AGCTGTTACGTCAGCTAGGTTGCATTTCCTTGGAATTTTAACAACTATTCCTTTCTGCCACTGATTTTGGATTTTTTCGTCTACTAACAAATCTTTTACACCAACGCAAATATATGTGTGTGTGTATGTGGGCATAAAAAAACCAAGCACGAACAACGAATTCCGTATCTTCAGTGGCCATCCGCTAAACTACGTAAACATTGTTCTAATCAGCCAGATTACGCAGTTCGTGAAACTAATCTACAAACTTCAGTTAAACGGTTTATTCAATAACCAATGGGATACCCCATTGTACTGTTAATGTCTATACAGAATTCTTGCTGTCGTTCATGACTGGGTTCTGGAGATATTTACGTTTGATAGTTAAGTTAAATACTTTTTTTGCACTGCGTATCTTTCTCAGGCAAACTTTTTATCGTATGCCAGTTATAATTTCAGAATCAAAATTTCATCGTTATATTAGTTTTTCAAATATATGTATGCAATTAAATCGTATAATTAAAATACGTGATTTATATTCACAGTTGTAAATTACCGTGCGCAAAAAATTTCTAGACATGTTCATGTCATATTTGTGCATATGATAATGAAAAGATATTTTGTTCATTTTGTTCAGCATTAATAAGTATGTTACACTCAAATACGAATCCCAGCTGAAATTTCATAATTAGAATTTACCGGTTGCTCTTTAACGATCAGGCATAATAATAATAAATCAAGCTATCAAAGTTAAACTGCAATTTAACGAAATTACTTTAAATATCTAATATCTACGCACATTTATTAGACCTAGAGAATTTTTAAAAGTACGCATCGTAAATGCAAAGTTTATTTTTACGCCGTACTTTCTGGAGTCTGATTTTGGAAGCTAAATACGGGGTTAAAATAATACGTGTAGAAAAGATAATTCCAGTGAAACGTAATGTAAGGCCTAACGAAATAGGGAAGCAGAAAAAACGTGCACAAAACAACACAAAAAACGTATCGACTGGTGGCCTTTTGTCAAACATGAAGTGAACTATACAAATTCCATATATTAGCTTGACTGCAGTCACCCCCCCCCCCCCCCCAATATTTACATAATTTTCTTTAAAGGTAAACACAGTATGGGCAACGATATTTATGTGATATATGTGTGTGTGTGTGTGTGTGTGTGTGTGTGTGTCAAAAAGTCATGCTTTGAACTATAGAGGACACCCTGTCATTGTGTGCAATATTACAGCGCAAAGTATTATTTAGCACAAGATGTTAGTTTAGTCAGGCAGTTCACCACAAACAGAAGATAGGGGTGGTGGGGTGGGAAAAGGGGTGGGGGGCCCCTATATACTTTTGCCCACATGAATTTAAGCCATTACCTATTGTGTTATTTATCCCTGTTGGTTATAGAATACTAAAACATCTTGTCACTTCCATTGCAAAGTTAGCGTCTATCAAATTGATAGACACCAAGCTTAGAAAGTTTTTTTTTTTTTTTTTTCTGGTTTCTTGTTGAGTATCTCCGTCAAACCTTCTGATGCCAGTGTGTTGGATGAGGAGCAGGCAGATCTACTGGCTCGTTATGCACCACTTGGTGGTGAACTGATGTATGACAAGCTGGATGTTGTGATAGCCCTATAAGAGCGAGTGAACAGTGAGGAGACACAAATAGATCATTACGGTTTGGGGAGAATGGCGCTGCGAGGAGTTAAAAAGGAATATGGTCAGCGCTCAACACTCAAGGCAAAAGTGCCATCGGAATTGGAACTCTTCCCTTGCTGCTGAAGATGGGGACAGAGCGCTTGTGTGAAGGGTGTGTCCTGAGCGCTAGGATGTCGACTTACTTCAACATTCAACATTTTATTTAATATTCAAACCTTCTCTTAATGAAACTTAAATAGCGCTCCCACTTTAGTGCACCTAAGGCTATTGCTGCGCCCTGACCCGTTCCACCGTCACACATATTTACTGCATGTTTTGATAGGAGGTCATGTGACAGACAGACCATGGATTTTCAGTGTTATATTTTCATATTCTAATTCATTGTTTACCCATACCTTCTAACGTTCTAAGTCATGGTTTTCATTGCCATAAAAAATATTTTTAAGCTAATGTCAGAATTTTGAAATATGAAATAACAATGAAACATGAACCTATCACAGCCTATCGTGTTCGCTTGTAAAATCCAAGCTTGTGATGGATTAGATGGATTACCACTGAGAAATGCGCCCTTAGTGGGAAACACTAGTCTGACTAATACTACGCTATCGCGGCTCCAACTGTAGTCATCAGAATTAATTGCATTCACCCTGTTATTAATTTTTATTTTATTTCGATGGTTAGGCAATCTGTTGAGGATATTGCCTCCCAGTCATGTCACAACAATGAAGCGGGATGTGTTGTATTGTTTCTCCACGCCTGTGCCTTACTGCGTCAGATCCATGAGTAAAACCCGACAGTTTGAGGAAACAAAGTCATCGCAAAGATTCATTGCGTATGGTGTTAGTTACTTTCATCTATGCTTATGGCAAAGACAAACATGGGGTATTTATGACAAGGAAAGAACTGATAGACTGATTGGTTCTATAAAAATTGTATATGGCTTGTTTGGACATTTCATATTTCTACAGCTACATTAGGCTTATTTTACTATTATTACTATTATTATTGTATACTTATTGTTTTTATTAAGTACTTAAACAAATGGGAACCGCCATGGTGTAGACAGACGTTCGGCTGCGGATCCGATGGTCTTAGGTTCAGCTCCTGACATCCAAACTTTTTTCGAACATGACCTTGGTTGCCAGCTGGAGCCTGTTTACCTCGTCACCAAGCAACGCTCCTGGTAAATAACGGCTGCTAGTCACATACCCACCGAGTGCCCGTAGGGTCTATAAAATATAACCCTAGCCCAATATGCCCGAGGGCAGGGAAACAGGTCCCTTGCCTCTTTACTTCTAAATTAAACAAAACTGATCACTTCCAATTATAAAAGTCGTCTTCTCGTGGAATGCAATTTTTGTGTTAATCAGAAGCCCCACACCGGCTTTTACCGAGGGTTCTAAATATATCCGGGCCATACATATGGCTTAGCCATAAAAATCGCCTAAACGGCTAAAAGAGGTTTCTGAAACCTCTCCAAAGGGTGATCTTCATCCGCATGGTGGCACTTTGTGTCACAGAGTGTTTTTCGCTTGTGTGATGTCCATGTGGGGTAAAACTATCTACCTACCTTGATTCCAATTTAGTTTGAAAATGTCTAAGCGCATTTGAGCATTCCGCCTGCTTCCCATCCAGATGTTTCCTTATGTCAGCCTCTCGGGTTTCGAAACAAGAGGAAATACCAACTCAATTTCGGGGCGGAGCTTTATAAAATATTGACATTCTGTCATGATTGATGCAGTTGCAGCTGGCTCCCTACTGTGTTGATTAAGCAAATGCTCTTGGCTACAGGAACTTATATCATGCATATCAACGATATATAGAACTTTTGCAGCAAATCTAATCCCATGACCATCTGAGGAAATAGCAGCTTTGACAAACTGGCCCACTGTGTAAGATCTAGGTATACTCTAAATAAGCTACAGCGTACGCCTCATAATCAGCAGGGGCCTTATAAAGTTCATTGTTTCACAAATGAAATTGTCTTCATATATAGTTTAGATACTATTTTCTCCTAATGTATTTTAAATCTGGAAATTAACTAAGCAACGCCCTTCAACATCTGCTAAAATCTTTGTCTCGAAACACCAAGATCAAAATGTATAAAACATTGATAAGACTAGTCGTTTTATGTGGTTCTGAAACTTGGAGCACGACTAAAAGAGATGAAGCCCTATTTAATGGTTTGAAAAAAAGAGTCTTATAATGAATCTTTGGACCCGTCAAAAATGCAAACAGCGGAGAATAGAGAGAGAGAGAAGCAACAGCGAAATTCATAATCTGTTTAAATAACCATTGGTCACATTATAATAGACTGAAATGGTTGGGGCATAATGAAAAAAAAAATGTCAAATGATAGAGAAGTAACAGTTGTACACACAAGGGAGATAAATGGTCGTAGACCACGAGGCAGACCAAGATGACGATGGTGAGACAATGACTGGAAAGAGAAGGCCAAGCAGAGAGATGAATGGAGGAGGGTGATATCTGCATCAATGACCCTCAAAGGCAAGGAATGCTGAAGAAAAAAAAAAGTATTTTTAATTTGTTCTCCTAGAAGTTTACTTTAGGTATATCATCTCAAACTTCTAAATATTCCTACTTGTTGTGACCTTTCTTAAATGAATAAAAGGATATATTTCATATAAGTCATGATCAATGATTTTACACTTGGAAAATCGAGAACAAATAGCCTTGAATAGTAACTTAGAGCTTTTTAAAAGATTATATTATATAATTTATGTGATAATGCACACGTCTGTTTCACTGGGTCTTAAAAAAAAACGTAAACGCCAAAATACTTCTATTATTTATATATTTAACAGGCTTATATAGCTTCATATTGCCATTATGTCTCATCAAGTCTCAATCCGGTCGTGCTGGCTGAGCAAATCGTTGCGTCACTGTAACCAGGATTTTAAGCCATAATTTTACCAAATACGTTACTTGAAAGAACAGCCAGAAAGTCACCTGTTTAACCATACTGGAACTATATCCCTGGGAAAGGACTGACTTGGTCACAATATGTAAACACATAACATCTGTAAATCTCATCTTTTCTGCTTTCGCACCAAACTTTTAAGAAAATTGTCTTCGGGACTCAGAATTTTGCAAAAGGACAACAAAAACACAATACGGAACATGAGCTTCATGTGTGATCTCGACGTGCAGTAGGGAGATCTTAGGTGTGGCCAGTTACCCATCTCTGGGTTAGCGCCATGTGTGTCATTCCATTATCCTCACAATTATTAGCACATCTTCGAAAATCTGTTCTGTGACTTTGACAATAAATTCAACATTAAAAACGGCTATTAGATATCAAATGTAGCTTTATCTTCAATCGTTACCACATTGGTTTGAAAACACAAAAACTCTATGACAGATGCAAAGATAAGAAGAATAAAAAAATTGGCTCTCCTGTCAAATTCGGACGAAGAATAAAAAGCCTTGGACGACTTAGTCAGAGTTCTCTCCCTTGGCCGCACTGCAAACAGTGATCGGAAAAGCCAACGAAACAAACGACACACTTACCTATCATCATACGGTTGCGTGTAGGGCTGCGTACGGTTGCGTGAGGCATCGTGAAGGGATGCGTAGTCATCATACGGTTGCGTGCAGGGGTGCGTACGGTTGCGTGAGGCATCGTGAAGGGTTGCGTAGTCATCATACGGTTGCGTGCAGGGTTGTGTAGTCATCATACGGTTGCGTGTAGGGATGCGTAATGTTTGGGTTTGAGTTAGGGGTAGGGTTAGAATTAGGGGTAGGGTTAGAGTTAGGGGTAGGGTTAGGGTTAGGGTTAGGGTTTAGAGTTAGGGGTGGGGTTAGGGTTAGGGTTAGGGTTAGGGTTGGGGTTGGGGTTATGGTTAGGGTTAGGGTTAGATGTGAAAATTTTTACGTAGGATTTCGAAATACTGGCCGACAATCTGATGTTTGTGGGAGTGGCGCCACTGAAACTCTGCCAAACATGACGCCAATAGCGTGCGGCTGGTGCCCCTAATCGTTGGCGAAATGTGCGTTTGACCAGCATCCAGAGGCCCTCGATTGTTTGTGTGTGTATGGGACTGTGCGCGATTATAGGGAACTCCGGCGTCACAATTGTCAAATCTATCGGTAAACCTAACCCTACCGCTAACCCTAATCCTAATCCTACTCCCTAGCCCTAACCCCTACCCCTAACCACGCAAATTTATCGATCATTAAAGCATACAAATCGGCAAAAACCAACAAACAAAACACACCCAAAAAAAAAACAGAATTGTCCTGCAGCGTCGAAAAAAACCCAGATCTTGGGGAAACAACCAAGCATTGGCAGCCCTGATGTCGAATGAATGTCTTCTTTGTTTCGTTGGCTTTTCCGATCACTGTTTTGCAGTGCGGCCAAGGGAGAGAACTCTGACTAAATCGTCCAAGGCTTTTTAGTCTTCGTCCGGATTTGACAGGAGTACCAAAAAATTAATTAAACATTCTTGATTTGAGATCACAAGAACTAAGTCATAAATCCATAAAAGAATTATAAAGATACTGAGAATAAACCAGCAAATTGTAATCTTGCGGCGTCCGTGGCTTAAGCGTTGCGAGTTCGACTCGTAATTCCAGCGTACCGGGATCTCAATCACTGCTGGCTGCGTTGATTTTTATCATGGTTTGGGGCGTAGCAGGTCGACCCAGCCTAAAATTGGTACCAGTATGGCTGTCCTGGGGAAGAAAAGACGGCCGGCGTAATGCAGACCACATTACCTACCTAGTGTCGATTAGTCTGTAAAAAAAAATATGGATGTTCTTCCCATATGCCCGATGCGCCTACAGGCCTAAAAAAGTATCTTTAGTTTTCTTTACTTTGGGGAGTTGGGGGCGGGGGGAGGGGAAAGTGCTTTGCTTCAATGATGGCTCAGCAACCCCTTTTCCCCTGATGATCAAATTGGTCGTGTTATTTGTTGATGTACTATGTATTTATTAAAAATACATATTCAAACACTGTTTTAAAACACTGTTTTTAAAAATCTACCCAAAGTGTTTCAGGATATTTGCCGGTGATACAGATTTTTGAATTCTTCGGGCGCAGGCTTGCGTAGGAAGAAGAACAGGGCACTTATGGGTTTTTCCCGTGTGCCATGATGTTGATCTGTTGAACAAACATAAACAAACACTGTTTCACTATATCTCTGTCTCCTGTTGTTGATAATTTTAACAAGTTTTAAAAAGTTTAGCAGTAAGAAAACTGTTAATATTTCTTTTTATCTAAACCAAACATTTTGCGAACGACAATTCTATATTTGGTACTCATATGATAATAAATGAAAATATTTACAGAAGAACTGATAGACTCTAGAACAATACCAGTACCCATAGTTACTGTTAGTATATTTCTATATGTACCATAAATAGATAATCTAGGTTCCACGGACATAACTGTAAAAGATGCGCTTACTGGAATAAAACAAAAGATAAAAACCCCAGAAATCACTAAAACCATTTTTGATCAAATTGGTCGTGTTATTTGTTGATGTACTATGTATTTATTAAAAATACATATTCAAACACTGTTTTAAAACACTGTTTTTAAAAATCTACCCAAAGTGTTTCAGGATATTTGCCGGTGATACAGATTTTTGAATTCTTCGGGCGCAGGCTTGCGTAGGAAGAAGAACAGGGCACTTATGGGTTTTTCCCGTGTGCCATGATGTTGATCTGTTGAACAAACATAAACAAACACTGTTTCACTATATCTCTGTCTCCTGTTGTTGATAATTTTAACAAGTTTTAAAAAGTTTAGCAGTAAGAAAACTGTTAATATTTCTTTTTATCTAAACCAAACATTTTGCGAACGACAATTCTATATTTGGTACTCATATGATAATAAATGAAAATATTTACAGAAGAACTGATAGACTCTAGAACAATACCAGTACCCATAGTTACTGTTAGTATATTTCTATATGTACCATAAATAGATAATCTAGGTTCCACGGACATAACTGTAAAAGATGCGCTTACTGGAATAAAACAAAAGATAAAAACCCCAGAAATCACTAAAACCATTTTGGCAGCTTTTTGATTCCGATTAGAAACATTTGTACCTTGTTCGTTATTAATTGTCTGCCGTCGCCATTTTATTTTTTTGTGTAGCTGAACAACCAGTATAATGGTGCAAGTAATAATGACAGCGAATGCTCCAAAAGGAACCAATGAGTTGTTAAAGGCGTAGGTAAATTTCTCAATGCTTTCCCTGTTTTCATTATAGATAAAACCAATTAAAGTTTTGTTTGTGTGAGGGACAGGTTTTGGACCTAAACTGATCCCTACGTACACGGGAGAGACACCGATAATGAGAACGACGAAGGTGCACCCGACAATTATAGCCACCCTCTTGGGCGTCAAGATGGCATTTACCTGAAACATTAAAAAAAAAAAAAAACATCAGTAGCAGACATCTTGCGAAATCATCTGTGTAACAGCACAATAGTAAAATAAACAATGTTCTATTGTTTGTTCTTTAGAGTTATGAACGGAACTGTGTACTTCCCATACAATCCAGGTTAGGTGTCATCAGCAGGAGCTATTAGGCATCAGTGCACTTCGTGGTAATTTGTAGGCCTTCGACAGAAAGTATGCAACAGACCAACAACCCTCTTCACTGACCCCACTCCCATCTTAGTGTTTGTGCAGCCTAAATGGTGAACTTCAGAAGTAGAACAGGCGTGAAAAGCAAAGGAAGCAGTATATAAACAATTATAGAAAGAACGAAAGACACTTCACAAGTTTTAAATAGAAAGGTTTAAGCGGTGTGCGGCAAAAGTACTCAAAAAAGGCTAGAGAAGAATATTTATTAAACGAAACTGGAGAGAATAAATCACTGGGAAATTTACAGATTCAAGAAAACATTATCCACACACAAAACGGTCATCATCAAGTGCCTTGCAAGCTAGCGTGGGCGTTCATACAACTCCACAGATCTCGGTTTTGTGTTCTCGATCAATTCCACTGATGATATTCCTCCCTGCCACTGTCTTAAGCCATCCACCATCATTGCTCCTGGTCTGCCTCTGCCTCTACTACTCATGATCTTTCCAGACGTCTTTATATTTTCCAGCGCTCCTTTTCTCATCACATGACCAACGAACTTTGTCTCCTTCTCATTATTGTATATAATGTCCTACTTTCATTAGCCATTTCCAGGCAATCTTTGTTAGTTATTCTGGCAGTCCATGGTATTCACAACATTCTTCTCAAGAAACACATATCAGTTGTCTCTTAACGTTTCCTAATTTGTTTGCTCACAATCGAAGATTCACTTCCATACAACAGGACCGGCTCGGTATAACATGTCACTACTTTTTGTCTTATGGTTTTTAGAGTAACGGCAATTCCCTGAAAATAGAAATAAGGAAAAGAAGAAGCATTTTCGTAGCCATTCATAGCACAAACTGATCATTTTAGAAATGAACTTGAAAATTCAGTTATTCATCGTCAATCGAATACCATAAATGATAATTACTACCAGGATATCTACAGGGTGGAAGATATAAAATATTTATTGCAAAAAGTCAAAACTCGACGGTTTCAGGGTTATCTCTTTGCAAAATACTTTTGACAAGGTGCTGGCGAAAATGATTGCTGTTAAACTGCTAACATCTTTGTTTCTGCCAAGATGATTTGGCAGTTACCGGCCCAGGAAAAGAGAATTTTTCAAATGCAGCTAACTTTTTTTTTTTTTTTAAGGATAGGTTCTAGAATATAAGGGAGTCGGTAGTGGCAGCACTTGGTCTTTAGGATGCTTACAATGGCATCAGAAATGATAGTTGTATATTTTCGTTCATTGTGAAGGGGTCTAGGCCTAGCTGGTGAACTGGATACTGGATATCAAGTATCCTGCATTAACGTATGGTTGCTCTCGGAGATGGAACTCAGAAGCGTGCAATATCGCAGGGAGACTAACCCGGAGCTGCAGTTTTACAATAGTCCTTCAATGTGAATAAATAGCAAGACTGTAAGACTTTAGGCACCAGGGACAGGAAGAATGTTGATATTTGCAGGCGATATTCTTGCACATAGGCAAGGGAGAGATAGGCAACAGACAGTCCATGAGCTGCAGGCAAATGTCAGTAGGGGCTACAGAAGCGAAAGTCAAACAGATTATTCTAGACCATTCGAAGCCAGGTGATGCGATTATCTGTGCAGATGGCTCTGTGGTGAGAGCATAGGAATTTCTAGCAAAAGCAAATGGACCTTGCCTATTGCAACAAATCCACATGATACAACACCTGGTTTAAAAATGGAGGCAGAGGCAGTCACTGCAGCCTTCCGTTGACTTGAGAACCAGCTGTACATACTGTCGCTATGTAAATGACTCAAATAGTGACAAGCATGTTCCGTGCAGAGCGGCATGCATCTCTTCAGAAGTCCTGGGCTGTTAGCGTCATTTGGATATTTTCTCCAGGTTCTGGCGGTGTTTTGGGAAATGAACAGGCCGGCCGACAGACTGGCTGGTTCTGCACCTCTTGATGATGAAATCATACATGACAAGCTAGTTGTTGTAAGCGTCCGTTGGGAGCGAGTGATCAGTGCGAATGCACAAATACATTTTCACGATCTGGAGAGAATGGTCCTGCAAGGAGTGACTAGGGCATCTGGTTGACGCACAACACTCAAGAGAAACCGGGACTGATATATATAACGGTGTCATCAGAATTGGAATTCTGCGCTTGCTGCTGCTGAAGATTGGGACAAAGCGTTGATGGTAAAGTCCCGAGTATATTGACTCCTAATTCAAGATTCAGCAACACAGATATAAATACCAATGTCCTGTGGCCTGGGTTATGAAAAGAATGAAATGAAGAAGTATAAGAAACAACAACAAACCTTTAGTGGAGCGGTAATACATAAGCACCGCTCCAAGGTGATAAGAGCCGTGATCCAGCCAGATATCCCAGCAAATGTCGTATGAGGTATGCCACTGGTCAGAAACGTCACTTCCGTGGGAATAAAGGACAAATCAGCTGTCATGAAACCTGGGGTGAAACAAATGTTACCCCAGATTATAGTAGCCAGGCAACCAAAGTCAGATATGGCCAGGCCTGAATAGAAACAAAAATAGAAGTTAAAAATTGAGAGAACTGTCAGAATATTACAGCAAGTCAAAATATAAATTAATTATGGAATGAAAGAACTGATATAATATTTTCAATTTATTGTCCTATTGTGTCATACAGTGTTTGCTTTCTTTCTCTCAATTCTGTTCTATCCTTAGGGAAACCAGTTTGGTATAGCGGCTAGACGCTCACCTACGGATTGGAAAGTCGTTGGTTTAAGTCTAAATGGAGCCAGACTTTTTTTTTCAAAAATGACCTTAGATCCCAGATCGCCACAGCCTTAAGTGGGTATTAAGTACAGACATAAGAAGTAAAATCCGCTGGGCGTGATTTAACCGCATCACCAGCCGAGTGCTAATTGGTCTATAAACTGTAGGTCTAGCCAAAAAGGCCGAATAGGCTTGAACGCATGGAAGAGGGATGGTCTGTCCTGTTCAATCACCTCGATATCGTGAATGGAATCCATTCCAGCATGTTTGAAAAAAAAAAAAAAAACATCAACGTTCTTCTGGAGTTTCTCTTGGACGTTCTCATCTCCTCAAATCCCATGTTTCCCATTTGGAGAGATTCTCTGTATGTCTCCCCTTATAATCTATCCAGTAGAATATTGCATGCTTAAAAAAAAAAAAACATTGTGCCGTCTCTATTATGGTGGTTGGCTGAAATATATACATTGCTACCTATGGTAATATTCGATTTTGATGCCCCAATCTCTTCTACGGTGCCACTCTCGTACCACTGTCCGAAAGCCACGAGAACGGTGTTATTCCCAACCGCCTACTGAGGGATTCAATCCTTGTTTAATGTGGAGAAAGACACTGTAACAACATCTTACTAAGCTCTAAGCCACAAACCACACTGCAACTTTTTGTTTTTCCTCGTAGGGATGTCCGGCTGTAAACTCCGGTGGAAAGTTTGGATGTTCGTCCACTCCTGGACTATGGTCTTGAACCAGATTTTAAGTTTTGCTCACTCGTTTTACAAATTTAGTGTATTTGTATGCAGAGAGCTGGCTCCTTGTTTCTCTGACAGATGTACTCCGACTTTGAAAGAAACATCTCTAAATAGTAGTCGCTTCCTACGACATGCTTGTTCGGGGCAGTGGGTATGTTGTTCTCCAAAATGGAACTCATAAACCGTCGTGAGGAAAGGTGTGGTACAGGGAACTTTTTTATTGTTGTTTTCCTAATTTTTTTTTTTAATTTTGTCTTGCATTCTACTAAATGCTCATCGATGCGGACAAAGGTTCCTTACGGTTTTGTTGTTGTTTGCGCTCTTCAGTTCTCGTTATGCCTAGTGGCACATGAGGCTTCAGAGAGGACTTTCCATGCTTTCCTGTCCTGTGCAATCTTCAGTGCTGTTTTCTATGTCAAAGATGCCGCACAGGTCACTTTCCATCGTTCGTCTCCATGTTTTTTTTTTTTTTTTTTTTGGGGGGGGGGGGGGGGGGGGGGCTGTTTTCTCTTTCCCTCTGGTGTCCATGCGAGAGCTGTTTTGGCAGGTACATCAGAAGTCATTCTCATAACGTGGCCAAGCCATTTCTATCTTCTCTTGGTAATCACACTGTCTAAAGTTTGTTTGCTCTCATCGACTGTAAACCCTGGCTGAAAGACTTGTTGTTCGTCTATTACTGGATTTGGCTTTATTCTAAGACTTACGTTTTGCCTTTGCAAACTGTGTGTTTTACAGATCTTACTTATTTGTTGCAAACTGTTGGTTCCTTGCCTCTCGAGCAGATGCACCCCGATTTTGAAAGAAACACCAGTTTGTCGTTTCTTACGACAAGCTTGTTGGAAAGGTAGTTGGTCTGTTCTTGTTTACCCCCACAAAGGGACCACGGAACCCACACGGGGACCTTATTAACCACACGCCCAAAACAAAATCAAAAGAATCAAAGCCTGAATAAGGGTCCTAAACTTCCATTTTCTGACAACTGCAGAATCCAGTACTGTTATAGTGAATAATGTGATAAGTTAGGATTGGAGATTTAGCTGAGAGCTTCAGCAGAAGCAAATGAAATGTCAAAATGCCACGAGACTTGTATCCTATAAACATGTTAAGTATCGCATCTTGCCACACACATGCGCGCACGCACAGACACGTCACATACAAACACATATACACACTCCTTATTATCAAACTTTTAATTATTGGTAATTAAATCAGGAATAATTAAGTTTCCTAAGTCATTGCAAGAGTGCGTCAAAAATTTTTTTTTTATTTTTGCTAAAGTTATTTAAAACATGCAGTGCAATACATAATTAGCATTTATAAAGTATTTGTCAGTACTAACACGTGAGAAAATGTTAAAAAAAAAAGCGAGTTTTGTACAAAAAGTTTTTTTTTTTTTTTTTATATGAGTTGACAGACATAGTATTTGTAGAACATCGTCAGGTACCCTTTTTAATTATCCGGTCTATTCTTCCGCCACAAAAAGCGAAATATTGCAGCGCCTACTGTATATTGTAATAATAATATTTCTACATTGGAGCTATAATAAGTAAATAAATGAAACTGAAATATTTTGGTCACTTAAAACGTCACGAAAGCTTAGAGAGAACAATAATGGAGGGGTATATGGCTGGGAAAAGAGGAAGAGGACGGCCAAAGAGAAGATGGAAGCAGGATGATCTCCAAATGCGTGTATCAGACGCGGGACATCTTGCTTGTGATTGAGAGGTTTTCCGGAGGGTTGCTATGGCAGAAAGGTTCAGCAAAGGACATGTTACTGACTGACTCACATTGGAGTTGGGAGCTTTGGCCTGTGACGATCTCCATTTTATCCACTCCTGTTGTGTTGTTAGTCCATCACAGGGGATGATGACCACCAGTCCTTTCATCCAATGGTGACTGAATTCGGTTTTGTGAGTGCGCAGATGGCTGATAAGGCCAATTCTAGCATTGAAATCTCTTGAGCAACATGGACAGGGAATAGAAACCACACCTTTCTGGTGATTTGCTTCCTGGCTTATCCACTTTGTTCCCTGGATAAAAATTAGTTAAATAAGCCTGAACTAGAAACATGTTCTTCAAATGCTTTCTCCTTTCTCTTGTTTCTCTATTAGCTGTAACCGGAACTTAAGTAGAGCCTTGGTAGTTACAACACCTGTATAGAGAGAAGCAACAATTTTTGCTCAGACAATATTCAACTGGAAGAAAGAGGTAACATTTGGGGAAATGACCAACTCAGCTGCACGGAGTCCGTGGCTAAACGTTTAGGCTGTTATCCTAGTGCTTAAAAGACTCAACATTTGTTTCCTGTCTAGTTTATATCACATTTGCAAAATTTAAGAACATCCGTGAGAATCGTAGCTGAAGCTACAAACTTTGTGATTTGTCCACTGATTTCGTCAGGAAGCTTACCGTTTTACGGAAAGGACGAACCGAATGTGGTAAAAGCTGATGCAATGAAGTCGAACCAGTAGTATTTTATCTTGTGAAACGATTACAAACTGCAGAAAACTGAGCTGGTCATTCATACATTACAGTAGTTTAGTTCAGTGCATACTGCAAGTAAAAGACTAGGGACATGTATATGGACTATTGGTTTATATGGTTATAGAAAGCCACATCCTAGGAACGAGGGGACGAACGGTTAAAAAAGATGGGCTCTCTTGAGTGAGACCTGGGTTCGAATAAGTAACCCTAGTGAGCTTTTTTTTCGGGAGGCGGGGGGGGGGGGGGGGTAAAAGATGGAGCATAAATGCAACATTAGTTAAACGTCACAAGCAGCATGTATGAAACGAAAGTCGTGACAAAATTGTAATCTTTGAAAATCTACATAGAACCACCTTTTTTCATGGAACTGGTCAAAAGGAAGCACAGCTTTACATAAAAGGACTATTGACATATGACACATACATCTCTCATGTGTGCATCTATGTGCCAATAACACCATCCAAAAAGAGAAAACGGAGAAGGGTAGAAAAAGAGACAATTTTAATTCAACGAAGTATATCTTCATTACCAAATAAACTGACGTTGATGGAGTCTTTGAAACCTTGCTTGACAAAGCAGACCATGTTGACGATGTTAGTTCCCATGCCAAAAATATTGATTGATAGACAAACCACAGTTAACATGATCCACTGGAAGATGGCTACGTCTGCATCCTTGATCAAACCATCAGCGTGTTCAACTGCTGAACGACCGTTATGTAAATAAATATGCGTGACTGGCGACATAGCTTCGTCGACCGTAACTGGCATTGCCTCTTTTGGAGATAAGCTATCTAGATATGTGCCAGAGAAAACGTTGAACGTTAAATATATGTTTATAAACTTATACTGGCCTTCTACTGATGACTGTAAGGTTATGTTACTGTGGCTGATAAACTTGAAGTTTACCTGGCAGTCTATTTATAGGCCTTTATTTTTACAGATTTGTATATTTCCCCTATATTTATAAAATGTAGAATTATTATTGTTTAGAAATCAAGGTACAATTAGAGCACATTCCAGCCTTTGTAACTATAAAGCAGATGTTGCCATTTATTATTATTATTCAATGTTAAAATATAAATACATAGAATAAAATATATACGGAGTGAACCAGAAGGACTGTGAGCGATGTTCAACCCCACCATGAGAGCACAACGTCCAATAAACGCCTGGTGATGTCACCATTTGGATGAGAATCACCTGGATACAAGTCCCAGAAACCCTGTTCCACCGAAAAGTTATATTAAGACCCCCGGCAACAGCTAGGGTAAGGGCTTTTTTAAAAACAAAAAAATGTCGTCCCATATTAGGGTGTAATTACAAAAGGAAAGAAAGTAAGATGCGCTCAGAGAACAATTCTAAATCCTTTAAGAATAACATTCAATCGTTCGTATCTTGTCTTTGTGCAAATCTATCTACATGTTTATTTATCTAAATATTTTTGAAGCTGCAACCGAGTCTAGACGTGACATCAAATATGATTTTGCCCATGGTTTAAATTTTAAAACTCAAAAATAACAATTCCTGTACTTGAAATGTCATTGCTAGAATTATCTCCCCACAAAGAGTTAACGCTGGAACAGCAGATTATTAAAATCTTAATGTATACCGACATTCATGACACTTTGAAAAAGAACTGTACGCCGATGTTGTTATATTAAGATGAACTGTTATTAGGTTCAAGAAAATGGGACACTTTACCCCCACTGTCAGTAGGTTTCTACATAATAACTGAAATACTCAAAGAAACAATATAACCGTCATTATCTAAAACTTATATCCTGAGGTCTCGAAATAATAAGGGTAAAAAGACGACAGGCCATTTCAAACACTAAAATTAAAAAAACTAAAAAATATATACTGGTAAAAACTAGTGACGGGTTCCATACATACAGCGTAAAACATCCGATCGATATTAAATCACAGTGACATCTGACAATGCGATGGCATCTTGTATTGCACGCCTTTTATGAGGCATTGATTGAATTCATGAGGCCATTGTAGAACTACTTTCATGCTTGCTTTTTGTAGTGACTCGCCAACGTTCGTATAAGTGTATACTTAGCTATTTATTTGAGTTTGTTTCCTTCATTTTTTAAGTATAAAAAAATTGAATCTACTTAGATATAACGACGGAAGCCACTGTAGTGTAGGGGCTAGGACCTCGCCTGTGGATCCGAAGGTTGAAGGTTCCTTTTATTTTTTCTTTAAATGACGATGTATGCCACAGTGACCCTGCCTTAAATGGGCACCAGGTACAGTCATCGAGAGTAAATCTGATCGGTGTGATGCTTACCACATTCTCCACAGAGAGCTAATAGGTTTATGAAATATAGGTCTAGCCCTATATGCCCAATGCGCATGAGGGCGTGGAAAAGAGTTATTTACTTATTATAATGAAGAAGCTCGACAAAATTAAAAGAAGCGGAAAACATATTGGCAAAATATTTTCCTGACTTCATATTACTTTGTAACCGTTAAATAGCTACAGGAACAGTCGTACTAGACAAATGAGGCATTAATAAGATTGTTTATGAACGACTGCTGATAGAAGGCAGCGGATTAGATGGATTCAAATATGTAAGAGGAAGTGCGTGTGGTTTGGACAAGGATGGACGCGTGGGAGAAATAGAACGATGAGTCTGCAATCTGTGTGCTGTAAAAACATTTAGCAGTAATACATTTGCTGCGTGAGACGGAGCACCTATGGGTGTGCCCCGTTTGCTTTTGTTTCTACTGTTGAATCAGTAAACATTAGCTGGCTATGGACGCAACGAAACAACGTAGGGGACGGTGTCGCATGACCGCATCCACACATCTGCCTCAGCAGGAAGGTCCATATAGCTGACCACCCTAAACTCGTCATCGTAACTATGTAATAGAATAGGCCAAGCATAGTTAGATAGTTCGTTTGTTGTGGGGGAGTCCTGATAGGAAAAATCCATATAAAACCCTTTGATAATGACTCTTTTAGGCTTTGAGTGTCGAATTGAAGGTTAGGACACATTTTCTGCGCCTATTCTAAATAAATTGTCTGACCACTGCACTGCATTAGTGAGCGCGATTCGTACGCTAACTGCTGTTGTTAGGGGACGTGTTTGTGTGCGTCACTTATCTACAGTCCGGTCTTGGAGGCAGGCGTTTTTCCTTGTGTCTCGCCAATTGACCGTTATACAGACAAGATTCCTTGTTCTCTTTTTTATTTACAATGGGTGAGTTTTCTTAAGGACTTTTTAATTGAATATTTGCGTTCATAGTGTCTGTGATGTAGGTAAGTAAGGTCAGCAGCTGGATAATGCGAATCTGTTTTCCTACGATTCTTGCCAAGGAAGGTGGCGAAAGGAGCTCCGGATCGGAATGCACTTTCGGCTGACATTTCTCACAGAATGTTTTGAAATGGCCTTTTAAACCTTTTCAATTCAATCAATCTACATATCTGGAGTGGGTTTGTAGTATTGATAACTTTGTATTGTTAATTATTTGCTAGTATTCGGTATCAGAACTTGGTAAGTCTCTGAATTGTTTTGAACGACAAGAAGCTTATGGGCAGACATGACGTCATGTCCGCTGTTGCTAGGTGATTTCGTAACCACAACAAGCTTCGACTGTCGTATTGTTTTCATAACATATTTCAGTAGGTCTTGGTTTGGACTTCATCGCAGAT
>CAJHNH020006623.1:422983-598636 GCA_905116865.2 Candidula unifasciata | reverse complement strand
GCGCGCGCGAGTGTGTATTGGACTTGTCTACCTCCCTTACCGTGAGATCCACATCTAAACCTGTATTCGCAGAAAACTGTTTATAAAACACCAGAGTTGGACTGGAAATAATGCACTGTTTATACCACAGTTGTCGGCTCTGTGGCCAAGTCGATGCGAACGCTTCGTAATGCTGGGATGCCGGGTTCAATCACAGCTGCGGGTCATGCGCCTTGCGTTGGTTTCGACAGTGGTATCAAGAAAGCCGACCGTTAAGAAAGTAATGGCAAACTACTGGAGGTAAATTTGCCTAGAAAAACCACACAGCAGCTAGGGGCTGTTGGGGTTGGTTCTGCAACGTCCTGTAAGGGATGCGCAACTTACCTAACCATACCACAGTTGGCAGCAGCGAACACATAGTGGTTGGACGCTTGCCTGTCTGCCGCAAGGTCTTCGGTTCCAGTTTGCATGTGTCGCATTTGTGTGATTTGATTCAAGAATCGATATCACAGCACTCGGGGCATTCCCATAAGCGCTCGGTCCCCTTCAGCAGCCAGTGCAGAGTTTCAATACCAAAGGTGCTATTAGCATTGTGATTAAAAGTTCGTCTTGCCGTTCCTCTGAGCCTCGAGTATCGGCCAGAACCCCATATCACTCCCGCTGCATCAATCTCACTAGACATTTGTGATCAATCTGCTCTCCCGAACTTTACACGCTCTCCCATAAGGCCCTATCATACATCAGTATTCCACCAAGTTGTGCAGAGCTAGCCGGTCTGTCCGCCTGTTCATTTACCAATACATCGGCGTATCCCAGAGACAAAATCCAGACAATACTCCTCACCCATGTCCTCCCTCCGCAGTAAAGCACGCCACTCTGCACGAAGCATGTATGTCCTGACCTGTCTCAGCATGCTTTCTGAGTCAGTTACAATAACGATGTTTGTGTCGTGTTCTCCAGCCAGCGGAAAGCTGCAGTAACCGCCTCCACCTCCATTCTTAAGCTGGGTGTTGTGGTATAATATGCCAGGCTCTCTTGCACCAAACGTAGACCAATAACTTTTGCAAAGAAACCCCAAGCACTTCTTTTGCCTCTTGACACCGAACCGTCTCTGTAAATAGTCAAATCCTCTGAGCGAGCATTATCATGAAATAATTGCTGAATTTCACCTCCGTGGCACCTGCTGGACAGTCTCTGCATTCCCTGCTCAATGTGATTATGACCCTACACAAGTCTGACTGATCAGCTGGCACTTTGACCCAATCGTCTTCTCGCCTGATGTTTTCCAGGATGCAAACCTGTCTGATTGTGTCTTTTGCCTGAGCCATCCATGACTGCCCTCTTATCAGCCGCTGACCCTCAACTGCGCCCAGAGCTTCTTGCAAAGGGTGATCTGTGTCTGCAACTACCTTGAGATATGACTTCACCTGCAGCACCTTGTGCCTACCCGCAACAGTTGGCAAACCAAGGATGTATCGTGTACACACCACAAGTGCAACACAGAATGACCCGCATAACTGCGTTCTATGTGAGCTCTAGTTTGTCCATCACACTTTTTGAGACGGTAAGCAGTCCGAGGCCATAATCAACCACAGACAGAATCAGGTGCTGATATAGTGTAAAAAGCATTCTCTGCTCTGTGTCAATTGTAGCCATAGTCTTAAGTACACTAAGTCCTTTTAGGCATCTTGTCACAACACTCTCCACATGGTAATTGAAGGACAGGCTCTTGTCAAATGTAATTCCTAGATACTCCAGTTTGCTCTCAGTTGACGTTTTTACCATCTATCGTGAATCTTGGGAGATTAGCTTTAACGATACTATTGTCTAGAAAACACCACAAAACAGGCCTTTTCCGTGTGGAGGACGGCCCTCATTGCTGTACCACTCAGTCACTTTGTCTACTGTCGCTTGAAGCTCCCGGACTGTTTGTTCAGTGTCTCCCCTCTGCCTAAATGCAAGTATATCATCTGAAAAAGTCAGTATCCTTCCAACTCCTGGTGCTTCTAGGCTTGCAATCTTGCTCCTATACATGTTAAAGAGCACAGGCGAGATGATGGATCCCAGTGTCAGTCCTGGGGCTAAACTGCATGGTTCTGAGGTCCATGAGCCTTGTCGGAGAGCAACCCGACGTGAATACAGGACAGCTGAACACAATTCACCAACCTTCTCCTTCAGTGAAGTCATCAAAATGTCATATATTACTCAGTTACAAGCATCCTCGAGATTCATTGCTGCCGTTATAGTTTCCTGTCTGTTCTGGAACCCTGTGTCTTTTCCTGGCCTGTAGCTTCCTAGACCTCTTAGGAGAAGCTTCCCCTTTTCCCAAAATGCAGATTTGCAGCAACTGTCTTCTCCAACATCTTTCCGAATGTGTTCCGTAAGGTGATGATTCTAAAGCCACTGAGCTTTAAATTATCCTCAAAATTTTTGGCAGTGGGATTAGATAGCTGTGCACCCAGTCCTGCTGCACTGATGCTGTCCTAATGCTCTGGTTAAAGCAGTGAGTCAACTCTGCCAGGTCTACATCACTCAAAGCCTTCATGTGGCAGCGGTTTTTTTTTTTTTTTTTTTTTTTTTTTTTTTTGGATGGGGGAAGGGGGGCGGAATTTGGAATAGACCTCCTGTTTCTTAGAAAGCTTGTGGTAAAGGACGACTAATTATAGGGTGTATCCTTCTAATTTGGTGTACATCTTTTTTAGAAGCAAGGACTCAACCGTCTGCATAAAAACTAACCAGATCTGGAAAACGGATGTGCACGCAAAACTGAAGCTCTAGAATAAGATCAAAGTCCAGAAGTGGACCAACAGCCAACATTCTCCGACTGAGTTCAAAGTCGGGGAAGTCTAAGTGACTTGGGAAAAGGGGAGAGGGTGTGTCTTATACTCAGGATCTGAAAACGGTTGGAGACTACCGTATTAAAAGGACGAGCAAAGGTCACAGCCAGCCACACTGATCTACATGTTATTCTGTAATCGTTTTGTCATGTCCCAATACAGGGTCATCAAGAATGATTGCCACGATTTTCAACTCTTATTATAAAATAAGTATTTAATACACACAAACGTACACAAGAGGCTGTCCCATACATCATTCTATGAATCTCTAATGAAGGTGGTTTTCAGGACCTAATCTGCAGTCGGCGTCAGTGGCTTAGGCGTTGTGAACGTGTTTCCTTTTTTCTGGAAACACGGTTCGATTCCACCTGCAGGCTGTTTGGCAGCAGACCATCTTGGGTTGATTTCAAAGGGATATTGAGAGCCGTCCGTCCAGCGGCAACGACGAACGGCTATTACAGCTTGTATTTACCCCATTTATTTTGTAGGCAGGTGGTTGGGTGGGGGCCGGGGGGGGGGTGGGGGGTCTTTGAGCCTGGAAATTAAGGGACGCATGGCTAATACTGTCTCCACGGTCTTTGCAGGTTGGTAGTTAATGTTTGCCTCCAACATAAAAGATTCCAAACCTCACTGAGCATTCGAAACCTGGTCTCCCACAATGATAGCCCTGCGCTTTTAACCATTCAGTCAGCCACAGTTGCACACTACTGAACGAAAAATTGCCTTGTAAAACCAAATGTAGCCAAACAAATGATGAGGTTGGTTCCCTGTAAACAGTGGTTCTCAACATGTGGGTCACGACTCTTGTTTGGGTCGAACGACCCTTTCAAATTAGTCGCACAAGACTATCGAAAAACGCATTTTCATTGAAGTTATGAAGTAGCAACGTAAATAATTGTATGGTTGGGGGTCGCCACAGCGTGAGAAACTGTATTAAAGGGTCGCCGCACTGGGAATATTAGGAACCACTGCTGTAGCAGGATAAACAGCCAATATTTTAATCTGTAGCCGCACATTACTATCTTAACGGAAAAACAAATCCAGACAGTACAGTTTTTTTTTTTTTATTTTATGTTTTTTTTTAATTTATTGTAAATATGTTTTTTTTTTAAATGTAAGTACAGCAGCGTTCGTATTTTATTTAATGTGATGTAATGAACAACTGTCATCGGATGAATATAATCGAACAAACGAGTCCAGAACATTCTACAAGGGTGGTGGTGTCGTAGTAGCCCTCCCATTTCTGGCTCTATACTGGCAGACGTAGGGTCGCTTATGCTCGATGAAGCCAAACAATTGGTCTTCGCAGAAGTCTTCATCCCAAAAGCCTTGCTTGCTTGCATCAAAGAAGACACAGTCGTGGTTAGCACTGGTGCCATTCCGTGTGGGAGCCCAGTTGCTGTAGCCAGACAATGGAGTACCATCTTCCCAGACGTAGGTGCCTTCCTTTGCCTTATCATTCAGACCGATCCATACTTTGCTGGCCTTACCGTATTCGTAGATGAGTTGATCGATTAAATAATCAGATATGTCTTTGTTGTTCACGAGGACCAAGGTTCCTCCTCGTGCTCCGCAGTCTTCCGATGCAGTGTTATAGTCTGCGGGCCAGTCAACGAGAAACTCAAAGCAGTTTCCTCCATGGAGAGTCAGGTATTTATCTCTGATGATGCCCGCTGGACAGTCGTCGATGGTTTGGGCTGATCCTGAAAATGCATTTATAGATATAATAAAAACATACGTTGCTTTGTACACTATACATTGAGCATTAGCCCTCGAAGATCAACGTTCACAAGTAAGTTTTTGTTGTGTTTTTATTTTTATTTTTATTTTATTAAAACGAGCACCCCAATACAATAATGTACACCCAAACCACTAAAAATTGACTACAAATTATATGCATGCCATGTCTAATTCTTGGGACTAAAGATTATATGCATGCCATGTCTAATGTTTGGGACTAAAAATTATATGCATGCCACGTCTTATGTTTGTGACTAATTTAATGGGCCTGCCACGTCTTATGTTTGGGATTAAAAATTATATGCATAACATGTCTAATGTTTGTGAGCAGAAATCATATGAATGCAATGTCTTATGTTTAGGACTAAAAATTATGTGCCTGCCACGTCTAATGTTTGTGACTAAAAATTATATGCATGCCATGTCTAATGATTGTGAGTAGAAATTATATGCTACCCACGTTTAAAATTGTGTGATTCAAAACTATATGCGAGCCACGTCTAATGTTTGTGACTTAAAATTATATGGATGCTATGTCTAATATTTTTGACCGAAATTAAATCCATGTCACGTCTAATGTTTGTGACTTAAAATTATATGCATGCAGCATCTAAATTTTTTTTTTTTTTTTGAAATTATATGCATGCCATGTCTATTGTTTGGAGCTTAGGATTATATACATACCACGTCTTACATATACGAGATGATAATTTGTGCTTGCTCTCTGTCATGTTTGTTTAGATAACGATCTAAGCATACCTTTGTATGCCACGTCGATTGTTCCTTAGAGTTTCAACCTACAGACTGACTGCTTTCTACCCCACCAGGACATCACACAAGCGATAAACACCCATGACACAATCTGCCACCATGTGGGTGAGGATCACCGTGGAGAGGTCCCGGAAACCGCGTTCAGTCAACCATTAGACCATATTTATGGCCAGGCAAAGCCAGAGTAGGGCTTCAAATAACGAAAAATTGCATCCTTAAAAGGACGAGAAAGGATTACGATCTGAAAAATGACCTTAACCACATTTTTGTAAACGTGCAGACACCACGCGTGTTTATTATACCCCAATCTGCAAGAACCTACTGGAACGAGCAGCGGGCTCACCATATTACATTTACTAGCGGGGGGGGGGGGGGGGGTTGGGGCATCTGTGAGAATTCTCGGTGTACTGTTCTGTCCATGTCGATTTTCAACAAGTGATTAATAGCTAAATCGGGGTACTAAATACATGATTTGATCAACATCAAACTCACTACCATTAACTCTCCAACTGCTCTCCCTCCCCATGTGTAGATAATGTCGAGACTAGACTAGCCCTGTCGCAGTGCAAGATTTCGGTATACGCTTAAACTATTGCTATAGTTTAGGACCTTCAGCAGGGCCTTGAAGAATTCCAGATTTGTCACAAATGCGATTTTTCTTTTGATTTTTTTTTTTTTTTTTTTTTTTTTTCAAGCAAATAGATGTTTTCACTTGTAACAGAAAATTTTAGAGGATAATGTACCCACATTTCTGTGATTTCGCAAATGCATTATGTACTATTTCTTTTGATAAAAACACATCATCATCATTTAGCAGGTCCTAAATAGAACGTCGCTCTTATTACGGTGTACCAGAAAGAAACTCCGTCTCTCACCAGCTCTCTCGCCTAGTGTGCTTTTATTTTCAAAGAATAACTAATATCGTGTGCCCATCTTCCTGCTGGTCAGCCCCTGCCGCTACTTTCTGGTACCATGCCTTCTGCTATAATTTGTTCCAATCAGTTATGGCGCTTGATATGACTAAAAAATTTTAGCTTGCGAGACAAGATGCTGTTTATTAGCCAATCTTCCTTGATGTTCAGATCTTTTAAAATGTCAGTATTTCTTCTCTTTTTAGCACGTGGTATTCTGATATTCTTTCTATAACATTTCAGCTTCAAAGATCTATTTTCTTTCTTAAGGACTAAGAGATAGTCCACGACTCACATCCGTTTGTTGCTAAAGGAAAAGATGCCTGCTCTCACAATTGCAAGTTTGATCTCCTTACTGGTGCTTAACCAGAGACTTTTATTGTTTTATTTTTTTTTTATTTTTTTAAATACCAAAAACCATGAGTTCTTAACCTTTTGGCTCGGCACTGTGGATATCGCAACCCTTCAGCCTTGATTCCATGATAAATACCGTTAAATCTGGGAGAAATGTGGCTTTTCTGCCTACCCCCGGGTGTGAACCCGGGCCATAAGGAGTTCGTCACCCAGTCGTCGCAAAGTCAGGTTTAGCCAACTACGCTAGCGAGCCGAGTAATTTAATGTTTGCATTGCTATGGCCATCCTAGATTTGAAGTCAAACAGTCTCCATATATTCAACAACATAGTTCCATTATCTATACATCAAAAAGGCGCATATATTTTACAGTTCTGTGGGAGTAGCTGGTGACATTTAAAATGGTAAGAGCCTCCGGATTTCATTTAGCTTGCTGCCTCACGAATTCTGAATCCGACATTGCCCTGGCAACACACCATCCTGACTTCCTCATGCCGATAAAACAACGCACAAGAATCGCAGTCTTCTTCTTCTGCTTCGCTTTCACCGGCTGCAGACTCCGGAGGAATGTTCCGGTTGTTAGTCCATCTCTAGACAGTCTTGATCCGAACCTGAGTGTTGCGTGCACATCAGTGTTTTTTTTTTTTTTTTTTAAACATTTCTGACTTATTTGTTGGTTCTTATCTCTCATGGCGATGTACAACGACTTCGAACGAAGCTTCCAAGTAGCTAACTCTTACAAAATGTTTTTGTGCATGCAGTGGGTCTATTCTTGTTTTTCCCAAAATGGAGCCCCGGAACCCACCTCTTCCATTCTATCTCGTCCGATTTTTTCAATATCGTCAAAGCAATCAAGTCCATCAATCTTGGCCTGACTCATCCACGTTTTCGCAGAGTTGTCTTGGGCATCTTTGTTTCCTCGGCCATATGGTTCCCCAATGCTGAAGATGAGTCCAATAGCATCATCACGTTATGACGACATGTCTAATAACCATCCAAGACCTATAACAGCTATCTTGTCATTTAATTAAGATTGAAGTTTTTGTTTTCTACAATCCGATTCTTAGTAGTGTGGGAGTCGGCGTGGCATTGGCCGCTAGACGCTCGCCTGCAGATTGGAAGGTCGTGGGTTCGCGTCCTGATTTGATTTGATTTAAGAACCGACATCACAGCACACGAGGCATTCCCATCCGTCCCCATCTTCAGCAGCCAGCGAAGAGATCTGATACTAATGGTGCCGGTAGCTTTCTGATTAAACGTCCTTCTTGCCTTTCCTCTGAGCCTCGAGCATCTGCCAGAACCTCTCGTCACCCCCAACTGCATCAATTTCACCAGACTGTGGTGATCCATCTGCTACTACGAATTGTACACGCTCTTATACAAGGCACTAACCACGTCTGCCCTATCATGTAGCAGTATTCCACCAAGTTGTGCAGAGATAGCCAGTCTGTCAGCCTATTCATTTCCCAACACACCGGCATGCCCCGGTGAAAAAAATCCAGACAATACTCCTCACTCGTGTCCTCCGCAGCGAAGCATGCCACTCTGCACGAAGCATACCTGTTCTGATCTTCCTCAGCATGCTTTCTGAATCAGTTACAATCACGACGTGTGTGTGTGTGTGTGTGTCGTGTTCTCTAGCCAGATGACAGCTGCAGTGACCGCCTCCACCTCCATTCTCAAGCTGGATGTTGTGGTATCGCGTCCTGATGAAGCCGGACTTTTTTTTTTAAAACTGACCTTGACTCCCAGGTCGACCCAGCCTTGAGTGGGTGCCAGATGCAGTCCTGGGAAGTAAAGGCAGCCGGCGTGATGCTGACCACATAACCCAATAAATACCGATTAGTCTGAAAAAAATCCCCATATTCCCAATACGCCTAAAGGCGTGGACAAGAGACCTTAACTTTTACCATAAAGTGGTACTCTCCACAGCGCTTAGCGGTAAACGTGAAAAATGATGATGATGATGATGATGATGATGATAAAATCAACACAAAATGGCTTATGTTTGCAGTAACACACATAATTAGTAATATATTTAATTGCCACATGTAGTCTAACTAACGGAAGCGAACAACCTACCAAACCCAATGAGGAAAACGGTGGAGAGAATGAATTGCAACATTGTAACTGGAGTGATGTCAACAGGCTGCACTAAAGAATGGTACATCTATTTATACCAAGGCTCAGCAAATCATACAGTGCCAACGTGTTCCCGTGAGAAAAGAAACGTGCGATCTTATCTAAGCCCAGAATTTAGCAAAGTTAACAAGAAAAATTATGTACAATTAAATAATTGCAAGTGCAGCGTCATCTGCTTTTTCTGACATTGTTTGCTTATCTAAGATTTTAGACTGCGTGTTCGTTAGGTCCGGTGACAAAAAAGTAGATTCTCGAAAATTATGAGGATAGGTTTGGATTCAGATAAAAAAAACTGAATGTCTGAAAAAAAAAATTAAAATGCCCCCCCCCCCCCCCCCCCCCCCAACTACGTTAGGGTATAGAACAGTGATTCCCAAACTGTGCGCCACGGCGCCCTAGGGAGCCGCGACCTCTTCGCAGGGGTGCCGCGAAAAATTCGAAGATACACGATTTTTTTTTTAAATCAAATAGTCATAATTTTACTTACGTTAGGGCGCCGCGGAACAATTTTAATTGAAAATAAGCGTCGCGACTAAGAAAAGTTTAGGAAACACTGGCATAGAGCAAATGGTCGGTCGAGAAATCGATCAGTTTGTTCCCTCCTGGGTGTTATTTGTGAAGGTTTACCTTTTAATAATGAGATTTATAACTCTCAGTCTAGAAGACAGACCAACAAGGCAGATTCTAGATACCCTTTTCAACCTCGTAGAATGTTATAATTAGGGTCCAGTTAACGACTACAAAAGCCAGGTGTAACCTGCAATCCTATGGGGTTAGGACAAGCAAATGGTGCTTGGCACACATTTTAACTGACCAGCCAGCACTCTGTATTGGATGTACTAATTTATATCTTTCCTTATTAATATTTTTCTCCATCTTCTTCTTCTTTTTCTCATTCTTCTCCTTTTTGGTTGTTCCTTGCGCCTCGGGCAGATGCACTTCGACTTCAAAGGAGGTCTCCAATTAGTCGACTGCTAGGACATGCGTGTTGGGTATGCCATGGCACTATTTTTGTTTTTCCTACAATGGGGCCCCAGAACCCACACAGGGAGAACCAAGATAAATTGTAAAGATCCATGCATCCAAACCTAAATCCGCTGCACCAGTGAGGCTCCAAGATTGGCGTAAATTGAGACGTGTGATATTTGCAGCAATGAACCTCAAGGTCCTAGAATGCTGACAAAGAAGAAGTTGACCTAATTTGTATGACACTGGCCATCATGTTTGGCCCCATCTTTCTCGTGAAGGAAAGGACCCGTTTCTACGCATTCATGCTTATATTTTATAGACCAATGGGTATTTGGTGGGTGATTTAGTCAGCATCATGCCGGAGACCTTTACTTTCCCAGATTGTACCTGGTATTCACTCAAGGCTAGACCGAGGCGAACCTGGGGGCCATTTTTTTTTTTCTCAAAGGCCCCGTTGTCTCTCTTTTCCTGCAACTTTCCTTTACTCACCAGGAACCCCATTTCGTTCCTTCTCGCCTCTAAGAAAGTGGATTAACCCATCTGATGCGAAAAAGCAGCTCTTCTTGTAATTTGATTTGTTAAAAAGCCTAATTTTTTATTTATTTTTAGTTTACCAATGCTATTCTTTTCTCTCTTGCATTCTTCCCACATTTTAAGATGCAAAGACATTTCAATTGGTTAGTTTTCAAAACTTCTTCCTCTTTTTCATCGCGCTCCCCGGCTGTAAACTCTTGCAGAAAGTTCTGGCTGTTCGCCCACTTCTGGACTGCAGCCCTGTTCCAGAACTTGAGTATTTACACAAACTAACGGTGGTCACTAAACATATCCACATGGATAACAGGTTACGTTGTAACTGCCCTGTGGTGTCCCAATTTAACTTGTAATATGTCTATATACTGGATCCGCCGTGGTACAGCTGTCAGTAGCTCGTATGCGGATCAGAATGTCGTATGTTCAGGTTCTGACGAAGCCGGCCTTTTTCTTCAAAAAAAATCACCTTGACTGCTAGGTCGACCCAGCCTTAAACGAAAAATCCTGAGAAGTAAAAGCTGCCGGTGTGATGTAGACCACATCACTCACTGAGTGCCTATTGGCGTATTAGGAAAAAAAAAACAGGTCTAGCCTTATAGGGTTAATACGCCTGGAAGTGTGAATAGAGGTCCTTTAAATTTGCGTGTAATCATTCTGCTGAGTAACAACCGACATTGCTGCTTCGAGATACCAGCTAAGTGATTTCATGTTTCTGCGTAGTATTGTTTCATGTTTATGTGCTGATGAAGGCTCAATAGCCGCAATGGTCACATTTTGTTTGTATTTGTTATATTGTGAAGCTTGCTTTTATACCTTTTGTTCGATTGTGTATCTTGTCTTGATATTTACATTTATAGGGCTATGCGGTTGAGCGAGGTGTTCCAGATTTCTACTTGTTTGATTCTCATCCTTGAGATGTTAGTATTAAAAACACAATCCTGGAGAGGGGAAACAAAAAGAAAGCCGCAGTAGAAAATAAACAATCTGTTTGAGTGTTATTTTCAGTGGCGATTGGGTAAGCTAGTTAATTAGTCAGTCAGTCAGTCAGTCAGCCAGTGGGTTAGTCAGTCAGTTGATTGAGCTGCAGATAATGGTAGAGGGCAGGACAACTTGGCAGAAGTTAGTTGAGGGCCTATCTCACATCAGGGGAAAGGGGGAGGGGAAGAGGGGGGATGATAAATGGTAAAATATGAAAACACCAAACGTCAGGAACAATGCATATATTTTACAACTGAAAAGTTGATACGTAAACACATAGCATCAGCATTGAAAACAAGAAAGTATCAACAGTAAAAAATAATGAGAGTGTGAATAAAAAAGTGTGTATCGACACTGGAAACAATAAAGTATAACATATGAAAATTAACACACACACACACACACATACTCCCACACAAATACACACAAAAAATGGTTTCAACTTAGACAATGAGTATTAACATAGGAAACAAGATAGTATCAAAATTTTAAAAAAAAAGTATTCACACAGAAAATGAGAGCATTAACATAGGAAACAAGTGAGTATCAACATAGAAAACAAGCCAGAATCAACATGGAGAACTACAGAGTATCAACATAACAAGCAAGAGTATCAATATAGAAAACAAGGCAGTTGTAAACATGGAGAACTACAAAGAATCAACATAAAAAGCAAGAGTATCAACATAGAGAACAAGATAATATCAATTTAGAAAACTAGCACTGAAAATGAAAGTAAGACATAACAGGTTACGACAAATATTGTAAAAAAAAAGAAAATTAGATCAGTTAGTGTCTGAAATTTGTTTATTGATTTCACTATATTGATGTTAAATGTGACCACCAGAAGTTTAGCACATATACATCTGCTACTGTTAAACTGCCCTATGCAAATTGCTCCATTACAAATAAACTTTATACTGTTATCTTATTCTAAACATATGCCAATGCTGAAACTAGAATTGAACAAGTAATGTTGTAATTCTCACAACATTCAACTGTTTATATGAATTTCCATGTTTGTGACTGACATATTTAACAACAGTTTTGAACTACTAAAACTGGTAAGATAAAGTCAAAGTGGAGTCTCAAATTCGTACATCAACAATGGGTTATATTCGTGAGAATCTGCAAAGCGAGCAACTCTTGGGACTGGTTAGAGAAGGACATATGGTGCTGCTTTGAGGGAAGAATGTCTCCAGGACACTTAAGATAAATGGAAAGTCTCCACAGTCCATGTGCTCTGGCTGGACCAAGTCTCTAGAAGATTCTGTCGACAGCTTCAAGTTGATACCTAGTTTTAACAAAATAAAAAAAGCATAGATGGTAGCAGTTTGATTGGACAGTTGGTGTAATGAGTCACAAAGCTAGAAATTGATCTTAAATAGGTGTGTTTGCCTGGCGCTTTGCTGGATGGTGTTACAACAAATTCAAGTGAAATTCAAGTTCTGGGAAGGGCAAAAATCCAGAAGTGGATAAGCAACCAGAACTCTCTTCCAGAGTTTAGAGCCAGTGAGTGCTAAGATAGTGCCATGAAAACACACCTATTAAAGATCAATATAAATGATAAACTGACATGGTGTTTTCACTCTGAAAAAAGGGCCGGGTGGTGAGAGAGAGAGAGTAAGACGGAGAAAGAAATAGACAAACAGAATAAGTGAGACAGAAAGAAAGACATGCTGACTCTGGCAGTGAGCATGATTAAGAGAGAAGGAGACATTGGCTTCTCCTTCATATTTGTTCTTGATCCAGAACTTGAGCTTAGTGTACACTAGGGCTGTACCGAATAGTAATTTTCAATATTCGGCCGAATATGAATAGCGGGACCACCTATTCGGCTGAATACGAATACGAATAGTGTATCATCATCATCAGGTGTCTTGCCTACTGGCCTCGCCACAATCTACTTCTACTGATGATTGATAGACTCCTGCAGTACTCCTATGTGGAGTTTCTTCTTATTGAGTGTAATACAAGAAGAAAAAACTAGTTTTTTCGACACTGGCGAGGAAAGACAATTTAAATTTTAACTTTTAAGTATATTCATGCCTTCTTTAAAAAGGTCACAATTTAGAGCCGACTTTTCTTGATTTTTGCCGCGGCACCCCCGGCATACACACCCAGTTTGAGAACCTCTGCTGTAATGCCTCGGTCGAGTCAGCAAGCAAAGACCTTGTCAACTGCTGTACCACGCAACTGGGTTGCAGTTTCCCCCACTACGACAGAATTAGGTAACAGCAACTATTGGGTTAATGAGAGAGTTGTTTCAGTCCATCACAGTGTATGCAGAAACGGGTGTTAGGTAACCACTATTCGTATTCGGTCCGACCGCAAGTACTCCGCCAAATACTGAACAGTTATTAGGTCCTCTATTCGGCTCCGAAGCGAATAAGAAGCGAATATTCGGTGCAGCCCTAGTGTGCACATCCATTGTACAGATATGATTTATGGGTATGCAGACTGTTGTTCCTAACCTCCCAGCATTTGCATCTGAAACTGAAAGAAACACCTCTTAATAGTTGACATGACCCTTACATGCATCAGTGGGTCTATCCCCACACCCCCCCCCCCCCCCCCCCCCATTTTTTTCTAATGGACCCTGGGACCCACAGTGGAGAAGAGGTGGGCTGATTCTGGCAGATGGAGGGGTGGGTGGACAGACAGACAGACATATAGATAGATAGACAGACCGACATATAGACAGACAGATAGATGAGATGAGATTAGATTAGACTAGATTAGGTTAGATTAGATTAGATTAGATTAGATTAGATTAGATTAGATTAGATTAGATTAGATTAGATTAGATTAGATTAGATTAGATTAGATTAGATTAGATTGATTGAACAGAGAGGAAAAGAGAGAGAAGTGAAACTGAGAAAAAAAAGAAAAAAATACCAAAGAATATACAGGAAAGTTTCCAGCCAATGTGCTCTGTCTCAACTCTGGTTCTAGAAGATTCTATAAACAGCTTCAAATCAATTTGATAGCTAATCAAGAAAAGATAGATTTGTAACTGTATAACTAGACTGCCAATATGGTTGCCGTTGGCATATAAATCGTTTACTTAAGAGCTGTAAGAGGAAATTATTTTGTGTGGAAGCATGTTCTGAGTGTTCCCAGTTACCACTGAAAAAAGTTGGTGTACAATTTCTGCTGGTAAAACATTCTTAGAAGGACTTTGGCTGGAGGTAGGGAGCCAGAGGCTGAAAAGTGAAATTCTGGATGGCTCAAGCAGAAGACACAATAAGACAAGTATGCACGCTGAAGAACATTGGGCGAGGAGAGGAGTGGGTCAGAGTACCAGCGGGAAAGTTTGACCTGTGTAGGGTTAGGATCACATTGGGTCAAGAGTGCAGAGAGTGGCCAGCAGGTGCTACGGAGGTAAAAGTACAACAGGTGATTCACGATAATTCTCACCCAGATGATCTGATTATCTATACAGATGGCTCTGTTTTGAGAGTGAAGAAAAGTACCAGGAGGTTCGTAGCGAACAGTAATGGCAAATTTAGCATGTGATACCACAGCATATAGCATGACAATGGAGGTGGAGGTGGTCACTGCGGCTTTCCGGTGACTAGAGAACAAGATACATACACATGTCATAGTTGTAACAAACTCTGAAAGCATGCTGAGAAAGGTGAAGACAGGGATGCTTTGAGCCGGCGTGATAGGAGATGAACAGGTGGATAGACTGGCTGGATCTACACCACTTGGTGGTAATACAATACATGACAAGGCAGATGTGGTCAAGGCTCTTTGGGAACAAGTAATGAAGTCAGAGGAGAAATAATATTTTTATGGCTTTAAGAGAATGATGTTCCCTGGTGTAACCTTAGGGTCTAGTGGGCTCAGTGTGCTGAGAGAAAAAGCAAGACAGACATATAACAAGATTACGACCTGAACCATTGGTATTGGAACTCTGTGCTGGTTGCTGAAGATGGGGACAGAGTGTGTATGGGAATGCCCCGAGTGCTGTATGTCAATTCTTGACTCAACTCAACTCTAAGAAGGACATAAAGTGAGGTACACAGGAGAAGGATGGAGGACAATGTGTAGAGGATAGGGAGATGAGAAAAAGGGAGACAGAAACAAAGAGGTCAGAAATAAAAGACACACAATGAGAAGCGAGAGAAGTTGAGAGAAACAAGAGATAAACTGATAGAGACCGACAAATATATACATCATCATCATCAGTTCTCATTATGCCGAGTGGCACATGAGGCTTTATAGAGGACTTTCCATGCTTTCCTGTCCTGTGCAATCTTCAGTGCAGTTTTCCATGTCAAAGATGCGGATCTGAGGTCACTTTCCATCGTTCGTCTCCATGTTGTTTTTGGGCACCCCTGTTTTCTCTTTTCCTTTGGTGTCCATGTGAGAGCTGTTTTGGCAGGTATATCAGGATTCATTCTCATAACGGGGCCTAGCCATTTCCATCTTCTCTTGGTTATCATACTGTCTAAAGTTTCTTGGTTTGTGACTTGAAGCAGTTGAGTGTTTGAGATTGTATCTGGCCAGAAAATTTTGATAATTCTACGCATACATGTGAGGTGGAAGGTGGTCAGCTTGTGTGCATCCTTTTTGGTCATTCTCCAACATTCCGCTCCATAAAGAAGAACTGGCAAAATGATGCTCTTGTAGAGTCAGAGTTTAAGATATATGCATAGATGGCTAGAATGATAAACAGAGCAGTAGAGAGAGAAAGATAGAGAGAGAGAGAGAGAGAGAGAGAGAGAAAGAAAGCGACTCAAACAGACAAGAAGTTACTGAAACACATATGAATAATAAAAGAAAACTTGCCTGAATATGACTGGTAGCAAACACGACAGAGTAAACAATGTACGCTATAGAGATGGATCCAGTGAAGAAGGAAAGCTCACAAGGCCCGAGCTCCACTAACTTGAGCAGCACATACATTGGAAGGATGATACCTGTGTAAAAAGATAGTTACATTTCAGTATTAGCATGTTTTGTCTGAAACAAGTCATAGATTTATCCAATTACAGTTATCAAATTGCCACTGTGTCTATCAAATCTTCAATATCAAATTATCATTGTGTCTATCAAATCTTCAATATCCAATTGTCATTGCATCTATCAAATCTTCATTATCAAATTGTCACTGTGTCTATCAAATCTTCATTATCAAATTGTCACTGTGTCTATTAAATCTTCATTATCAAATTGTCACTGCGTCTATCAAATCTTCATTATCAAATTGTCACTGCGTCTATCAAATCTTCATGATCTAATTGTCACTGCGTCTATCAAATCTTCATTATCAAATTGTCACTGTGTCTGTCAAATCTTCATTATTAAATTGTAATTTCTTTTTGTGGGTTTCATGGCCTCTTTTGGGAAAAGGAGGAAGAGGTGTGGGGGTTAAACTACTGCCACAATAATAAAGCATGTTTTTAAAAGGTGACTTATTAAGGGTATTTTCTTTGAAGTCGGAGTACCATAAAGAGCCTGCATATAAATAAGCTAGATCTGTAAAACGGATGTGCATGTGAAATTCCAGTTCTGGAACAAGGCCAAAGACCAGAAATGGATGAGCAACCTGAATCTTCTGCCAGAGTTCACAGCCAGTGAGTGCTTACAAGAAAAAGAAGAAGCAGGGGAAATTGTCTTGACTATCATCAATGAGATTCTAGGTCAATTTACTTCAGGTCAATGATAGGCATTTATCTGTGGTGTATGTCAAGGATGCATTGCAGGAATCTTGCATAAGTTTCCTTAAAATTAGCACTGTGAATCCTGAACAATTAGGTCAATGAATGAGAAATAAAATCCATCTGAGACCAAAAAGATGAGTTTTAACAGAAAAATGCCAACAGAAAAAAAAATTGTAAACATGCAAAATGAGTTATATCAGATTTGGTTAGAGATAAAAACAGATATTCACAAACATCAGAATAAGGTGTGCATCTGATGTTTTACCACATCATGACAAGATACAATCTCAAACACTAAACTACTTCAAGTCACAAACCAAGAAACTTTAGACAGTATGATAACCAAGAGAAGATGGAAATGGCTTGGCCCCATTATGAGAATGAATCCTGATGTACCCGCCAAAACAGCTCTCACATGGACACCAGAGGGAAAGAGAAAACAGGGGGGCCCAAAAACAGCATGGAGACGAACGATGGAAAGTGACCTGAGTGCAGCATCTTTGACATGGAAAACTGCACTGAAGGAAAGCATGGAAAGTCCTCTCTGAAGCCTCATGTGCCACTAGGCATAACGAGAACTGATGATGATGACAAGAGAGAAATTATAAAATGTTGTGATAAATAACAGAGTCAGATTTATGGAAAAAGGAGGCAGAGGAAGACAATGAGAGAAGAGTCTTGACATCTTTTTAGTCAGGGATGACACATTTTGAGCACACATACAAACTGTCAGAGATTATAAAAAGTGGTGATGCAAGATGAGCATACAAACAGTCAGACATTATAACAAGTGGTGACGCAGGATTTCCCTCACCACATTCAAACTGTCAGAGATTATAAAAAGTGGTGATGCAGGATCACCCTCATCAGTATGAGCATACAAACTGTCAGAGATTATAGCATTCAAACTGTCAGAGATTATTGCATACAAACTGTCAGAGATTCAGACTGTCAGAGATTATAGCATACAAACTGTCAGAGATTATAGCATACAAACTGTCAGAGATTATTGCATACAAACTGTCAGAGATTCAGACTGTCAGAGATTATAGCATACAAACTGTCAGAGATTATTGCATACAAACTGTCAGAGATTTTAGCATAGAAATTGTAAGAGTGGACTTTCCCAACATGTATCAATGAGTGTTACTTTTTGCAATAAACATTGCATGCTAACTGGCCCAAGAGACCTGATTGCCCACGTCAGAAGGAGACTATCTACAATCTTTGGTCATGTCACGAGAAGGAGAAAACTGGAGGGCATGGTAATGATGGAAAAGTTGGAAATTAAAAGACATACAAGGAGCCTGTGAGAGAAGAAGCTGGACAGTTTGACATCTTTTATGGAAGATCATCTGTGTTAGAACTGACTGTCAGTATATGAGACAGAAGGTTGTGGATATGACATGACCACCAATGCCACACAGCATGGACCATAAGAAAAAGAGAACTGGCCAGGTGTTTGGAGTTGAAGTATCATAGTTGCTATCTGTCATATAATCTGTGAGTAGATCAGCCATACCTAAATACCTTAGCCACACCACATAGCCCCGTGGTAGAGAGACAGATTCATGGCAGAAGGACAGTTGATGCATAGGCACTAATGACCCAAGAAACAGCTTCATTCTGAGCAAGGTTTTTTTTACTGATTTCAATATGGGGTATCCTGAACAGATATTAGTCTGGCTAAAAGGGGAGATGGACCATGGCTTCCACTATGATGAAGCTTGCACTGAACAATTGTTACACAATTGTCACAGCAAATCCCTGCAAGGATGGGAGGCAATCAGCACTAAAGTCATATACTCCCTTCCTGAATATTTCACAAGCATGTTTAGCATTAGTGAACAGTAAGAACTGCAATGTAGTCTACGTTGTGTGAGTGTATAAAGAGGTGTGCATGAGTATGGGTACATGCATGCTTACGTATGGGTGTGGTGCATGTATGTGTATGTATGAGTGTGGGTGTATGTATGTATGTATGTATGTATGTATGTATGTATGTATGTATGTATGTATGTATGTATGTATGTATGTATGTATGTATGTATGTATGTATGTATGTATGTATGTATGTATCTATGTATGTATGTATGTATGTATGTATGTATGTATGTATGTATGTATGTATGTATGTATGTATGTATGTATGTATGTATGTATGTATGTATGTATGTATGTATGTATGTATGTATGTGTGGGTATGAAGGTGGGTGCATGTATGAGTGTGGGTGCATGTATGTCTATGTATGAGTGTGTGGGTGCAAGTATGAGTGTGGGTGCTTGTATGTCTATATATGAGTGTGGGTATAAAGGTGGGTGCATATGTATGAGTGTGGGTGCATGTATGTCTATATATGAGTGTGGGTATAAGTGTGGGTGCATGTATGAGTGTGGGTGCATGTAGTTTGATGTATGAGTGTGGGTATGAAAGTGGGTGCATGTATGAGTGTGGGTGTGAGTGTGAGTGTGGGTGCATGTATGTTAATGTATGAGTGTGTCCATGAGTGTGGGTGTATGTGTATGTATGTGTGTATGTATGTATGTACTTACGTATGTATGTACGTAGGTATGTATGTATGTATGTATGTATGTATGTATGTATGTATGTATGTATGTATGTATGTATGTATGTATGTATGTATGTATGTATGTATGTATGTATGTATGTATGTATGTATGTATGTATGTATGTATGTATGTATGTATGTATGTATGTATGTATGTATGTATGTATGTATGTGTATATACGAGCAGATATGTGTTTGTATCAGTTTGTGCATGTGTATATATGTATGAGGATGGGTCTAAGTATGGGTATCCATAAGTACTGGTACATGTATGTGGATGTCAGTGCATGCATGTGGGAATATTTTATGTATGAGTATGTGTTAAGTGTGATTGTATGTGTTTGTAACAGTATGTGTATGTTTTTTGTATGTCTGAGTGTACATGACTGTTTATATATGATAGTGTATGTGAGTGAATAAATGCATGAGTGAGTAAATGCATGAGTGAGTGAGTGGCTGTGTGTTTTTGCATTTACCATTCTTGCTTTTGTATTTTGTTCTTGATTTTCATATTATACATTTTGTGCATGAACACGACATGCTTTATTGATAAAATAAACTTGCTGTGTGAACGATACGTGTTTAGAAGGGCCAAATGTACGACAGGCCTGCGGGCACAATCTGTAACCATTTCAAAATAAAGTTTGTTCGTTTGTTAGTTCATGTAAGACACACACAAAAAGCAGGTAAGTTGAGCAACCTAAAACCCATAGTAGTGTAGTGGCTAGACACTGGCATGTCAGCCATAAGGTCTCATAAGGTCTCATGTTGGTTGGGGTATGGGGAAAGGGGGGGGGGGGGAATAGACACATTGCCTGTCAAAGACAGTTAATTAGGGATGATTCCTCTGGAGTTGGAGTGCATCTGCCTAAGAAGCAAGGAACCAACAGTCTGCATACAAATATGTCAGATCTGTAAAACTGATGTGTATGCAACACCTGGGTTCTG
The DNA here is from genome assembly GCA_905116865.2 of Candidula unifasciata. Taxonomy (NCBI): domain Eukaryota; kingdom Metazoa; phylum Mollusca; class Gastropoda; order Stylommatophora; family Geomitridae; genus Candidula; species Candidula unifasciata. The sequence goes on along the minus strand of CAJHNH020006623.1, from coordinate 578,233 downwards.
GAACAAGACTGCAGGCTAGAGGTAGATGAAGAACCAGAATTTTCTGCTGGAGATTACAGCCCGTGAACAAGAAAAAAGAAGCCTATTCTTTAATTAGAAAAGCAGGAGCTAAACAACAACAACAATAATAATAATACTCTGAATGCATCATCATCAAGTGCCTTGCCGACTGGCATGGGTGATCATGCCTCTCTGCAAATCTGTGATCTGCAGTCTGCGGTTCGCCACTGCGTGTATCAGTTCGTACACACCACCATGCCATAACAAATAAGGCCGTCAAGAATCTTTTCCTGCTGTCTTCCTCTGTCTCTCTTTCAACAGATCTTTCCAGTAGTCACAACATGTTCTATTTTTCCTCTTCTCATAACATGACCAAAACTTGTTGACTACCTCTTTTTGATGTTTGTGATAAGTTGTCTCAGAGTACTCGCCTCTTTTAAAACATCTGGTTTGCTCTTCTTAGCTGTCCAAGGAATTCTAAGGATTCTTTTGTGAAACCACATCTACGATGCCTCAAGATATTGTTCAGCTTGTTTATTAATTGTCTAGGATTCACAACCTTATGTTAAAACGGTTTCTACATTTAAAAAAAAGTAGAGGTCCCTTTTCCACACCTTTAGGCATATAGGGCTAGACCTATATTTTTATAGACCAATGGACACAAGATGGGTGATGTATTCAGCATCATGTCGGCGGCCTTTACTTTCCGGGACTTCCCACTCAAGGCTGGGTCAACCTAGCAGTCAAGAACATTTTTTTTTAAAGTCTGGCTCCGCCAAGGAACGAACCCAGGACCTTCCCATCCTTGTTCTGTATAGCAAGTGAAAATTATATTGCTATCCTTCAATGGCATAGATTTATTGCATAAAATATTCTTCATTTCATAAAAGGCTTATACAACAATCGGATAAATACATACCCAAATAAATAAGACCAAAGCCACCCTGGCCAATGATGTGCCCAACATTCCACAGTTTTCTTTCTGTTTTAATGACTGAATCAGCTGGGACTGAGTCTTGAGGTCGGAAGGATTTGGAGAGTGACTGTGATAGTCTGATTCCTGTATGAGGGACAGCAAAACAGTTTTGCACTTAGTAGCATGATCTTTGAAAAGTTGTGCACTTTATTACAGAGTCATGGCATGCATTTGAAACAATTTTGCATTTTAGTATAGAGTCAAGGCATGTATTTGAAACAGTTTTGCCCTATAGTGTAGAGTTAAGGCATGCATTTGAAACAGTTTTGCACTTAAGTTTGGAGTCAAGGTATGCATTTGAAACAGTTTTTGCCCTATAGTGTAGAGTCAAGGCATGCATTTGAAACAGTTTTGCACCCATAGTGTAGAGTCAAGGTATGCATTTGAAACAGTTTTTGCCCTATAGTGTAGAGTCAAGGCATGCATTTGAAACAGTTTTGCACCTATAGTGTAGTGTCAAGGCATGATTTTAAAACAATTTTGCACTTTAGTATAGAGTCATGGCATGCATTTGAAACAGTTTTGCGCTTTAGTATAGAGTCAAGGCATGCATTTGAAACAGTTTTTGCCCTATAGTGTAGAGTCAAGGCATGCATTTGAAACAGTTTTGCACCTATAGTGTAGTGTCAAGGCATGATTTTAAAACAATTTTGCACTTTAGTATAGAGTCATGGCATGCATTTGAAACAGTTTTGCACTTTAGTATAGAGTCAAGGCATGCATTTGAAACAGTTTTGCCCAACAGTGTAGAGTCAAGGCATGCATTTGAAACAGTTTTGCCCTTCAGTGTAGAGTCAAGGCATGCATTTGAAACAGTTTTGCTCTTCAGTATAGAGTCAAGGCATGCATTTGAAACAGTTTTGCACTTTAGTATAGAGTCATGGCATGCATTTGAAACAGTTTTGCCCTTTAGTATAGAGTCAAGGCATGATTTTAAAACAGTTTTGCCCTACAGTGTAGAGTCATGGCATGCACTTGAAATTGTTGTGCATTTTAGTATTCACCTGTTGAATCTCTTCTCTGTCTTCCTGATGGCATGACTGCAGAATATGTTCTGGCCACAGCCAGATACACATGCCCACTTTAGTTATGTCACCACAAGAAGCTAGATTCCAATATTTGTGCCGGTGTCTAAATGCCATTATTGCACCTTAACTGGCATTTCCGCTATGACCTATTCCAGAGAAGCCTAGTTAACCACGTTGTGTTCTGGTCGTGCCTGCACAGTGAAGGCAAGGATATAACCATTTTTAAAAAAAAATTTTTAATTAAATGAAGGACCCTTTCCATGCCTTCAGATGTTTTTGAGCATACTGGGCTAGACCTATATTTTCAGACAAATCGGCACTTGGTGGGTGATGTGTTCAACATCACACGGGTTGCCTTTACTTCCTCGGACCCGGGGCCAAGGTCAATTTTGAATGGACCCACACCCACTATACTCTGATACGCAGACGAGCTTCTAGCCGCTACACTATGGCGGCCCCAGGATGTGAATATGTTTACTAAAAATGGCATTCAGGTGGACACACTGCGGGGGTAATTGTGTCAGGAAAGGGATACTTAATTTTTATTTTTTTTTAACAAACACAAAACATAGGGCCAATAAACATAAACAATATGACATACCATTTACAGATTGTGCTCTGTACTGCATGGTTCACTGCTTCAAAACTCCAAGAAACCTTTAGGGTCCTGCATATTTTACATCATTATTATAAGAAAAATGTATATAATGTTCTTAATGCAAAGAAATGTATGTAAATAACTGAATACCATTGTTAACATTGAACAGCTGAAGAACTTTAGCTTCATTAAGCTGTAGAACTACACTGATTTATCATCTTCTTCTTCTTCTTCTTCTTCTACTGCTGCTGCTGCCTCTTCTTCTGTGTGTGCTTCTTCTTCTTCTGCTCTGTCTTCTTCTTCTGTGTTCACCATTGAACAGAAAAATTATATTCTTATCCTGCTTGGTATGTAGAGCATGGAGATAAAGAGATGGCTGCTGCATCAGAGGAAGGAGCATGAATGAATCAGACTGATGAGCCGTTGATATGGTCAAGATTTTCTAGACAAACTCAACTTTCACATACTTTCTCACTGGCCTGCTGGATGTATATGATTCTATTCCATACAAAAGTTTATTAAACTATCAAGAGTAATTCTTTAGAGCTTTGGAAGAGAACTAAATAGGCTCCAGTGGACCAAAAGGTGAGGAAAAGATGCTGGCGTTGGATAGGACACACACTGAGAAAACAGGAGAACAGCGTAACTAGAATGTCTCTGCATTAGAACCCACATGGGTATAGGAATAAAGAAAGGCCAAAAAACACATGAAGAAGAGAATTGGAGAATGAAGTTAAAAAGATGGGGAGGATATGTAATAGCGAAGGATAGAACGACTTGGCGTGAGTTGGTTGAGGGCCTATGCTCCACTGGGGGATAGAAAGGCAGAAGAAGAGCAATTCTTGACAAAAGTATAATGCCTAAAATACTTTTCCTGCCTGACTTGCTATTTATTATAGCTCATTCCATGATGGCCTAATATTTTTAAACTTCACCACTCTAGTCCCCTTAAGTATGTGTATGTGTGCAAGTGTGTATGCATGAGTGTGTGCGTGCGCACCTTTATTCCTTTGACTCTGATAGTTCTAGCTCTGAATTATATTCTTATCAGGTTTTCCAACGCATGTCACATCCTATGTATTTTCCTCACCTCTCGTTTCAATAGAATTTCTATAGTTCTCTGCCAATGCTATAAATTAGTGATTCTTTCATTTCATTTCATTTCCTCTATTCTGCACAAGCACTAGTTAATAATTGTTTTAGAGATAATTATTAATTGTTTGAGCTGTTCTCCATAATTCAGTTCCATACAACAGTACTGATTTGACATTAGAACTATATTTTTAAGTGGGGCAAGTTTTACCTTACTTTTGACTTATGTAGGTTTTCTATGACTATGAAAACTACTCTTGCATTTTTTTAAATCAATACTTAATTTTTTTTTTAATTTATACCAGTTTCCCTATGTTTTTCTGCAACATTTCCTAAATAGATATGTGACTCCTCATAAACTAGGGTTTCACTAAGAGAAAGTTACATTAGTTAAAGTGTTGAAACAAGGACCCATAGATTCATCAGCGACTGAGTGGGCCATTGGTTCGTCAGGAGCTTAGTGCCACATTTACTGCAGACATTAGAAGACAGCTGACCAGTTTTCAGCCTGCTATGGAGGGGAAGAGACTTGTCTGATGACAAATTATTTCATGAAGATTGTAAAACACTGGCAGAAATACTATGGGGACTTAAAATGTATTCTACTACATCAAAAAGATGCATTTACTAATAAATGCATGTCTTTTGAATCAAAGTTAAAGGATCCTGAAATACTTTGGGTAAATTTTTAACCCAAAATTTTGCCGTTTGGCTCCTCTTTTTGATTTCCAACTGCCAAGGGATTTTTTAAAGTGTGCAACAATGCATACTGGCATCCAATCTGACTACCCACAGACCAGGGGGAATTACTAGAAGTCCAAGTGAAAAAGTCCCAGTTCTTACCAGGGATTTAACTGATAACCTCTAGCACTTGAGGCGGACGTGATGCCTTGAGACCACACAGCCCTCCTATGAAAGACTTAAAATCGACACATCTTGTGTTCATTGAGCGTCTAGGTAAGAACCTATGAACATATGATGCATGTCTTGCTACCGATTTAAGTGGGCAAGGTAGTGTTTTTAAGCTGGAAAACCCCCAGTCCAACCAGGAAAAACCCAGTCAGACAGGAACAGTATCAGTCAAACCAGGATGCATGTCAAACCTACACATGTATTCAACATATGTGCACAAAAGCAGCTTTGATTGTATAAAGACATGCACTCTTTAGTTTCAAAACCAGCACGCAACAACAACAACAAAAGGACAGTGACATCCAGAATCCCCAGCTTACTTTACTTGTGGATTCGTTGAAACAACCTGCAACACAAACCCTACATAATTATACAGTGTTATCCCATCATTGATTAACCCATAGAAGTAGTAGCAAATGGAAAAAGAAGGCCAAACAGACGATGGAACCAGGTGATATCTAGAGGAGCAATCAACCCCAAGGGCTCCACATGAAGAAGGAGGAAGCAGGTAGGAACTAATATGTGGGGGTTGGGGGGGGAGAGGTTTGGCCCTCAGCAGGTGTCATCACTTGGGGGGAGGGGGTGGTAGATTGGCAAAAAGTGTGTTTTTGACATTTACAGGATGTGAGGTGTCTGTACGGGCCGGAGGGGGAAAGGGGAGGGGGAAGGTGTGTGACAGGACATTGTTCGCACCAGCTACCATCTGACCTATAAATGCCACTGTGATTAAAAGAAGAAGAAAAAACTGAAGAAAAAATCAGAAAAGGGGGGGGGGGGATATAATTTTATGCTTTAATTTGAAGAACATTTGAAAAATAATTAAAATAATAAAACATATCACTATTTCCGTCTAGAACTGATGTAGGGACTTTAATTAGAGTGCAGTTTTCAAAACCTATTTAACTTTGCTAGTTGCAATAATATTTAAAACTTTTAAACATATTGACTGAAGTACAGATTGTAATCAAACATTTAACACCACAGCAGTTGTTACCCCCTAAACAGGAAACTAACCAGCTTCCAACGACTTTTCGGGGCAACCATTTAACAGTAGGACACTTCACCTAAACGGTTGCGCTTGTCCCCTGACAGGGAGGTCTTGTTACGAAAAGTTCCCGTTATTAACCAGAATCTTCATCATGTTCTAGGCGAAGAAATTGTCCATGGTCGGCAGAAAATTCTTGCTAAACTAGAGAACGGTTTTTTAACTAAACAGAATTTGCCACCATGGCCATCATGAAACAGTCGTGTTTATCGATTGGTTACCAGTTAACCAATCAGTTCACCACCACCCAGGGGCGTCGACATCACAGAGAAATCAATAGGTTCTGGGGGAAGGGGGCGCTGTTAGGGCGTAAGCTCTAATTAATTGTGCAAAAATATAAAAAAAAAAATATTGAAAAATATTATTATTTTATATGCTGAATTTAATGGGAGACCCGGGATTTTGTTCTGTCAGGGGCAAAATAAAATTCCCGCCTGCACAGTCGTGGCGACAGCATTAGCCATGCGGCCACAAGTCCTCAGGCTCAAAGACCCCCTGCTGTAATAAAGGCAGTAATTGGCAGTTAGGCTGAATTTTAATGTGGATAGTACAATAGGCCTAATGGTGAACATTACGAAAATCTCCCCAAACAGAGTTAGCCTAGCCTGTTTAGGCACTAGGTCACTTTTCATTCACACTTTTGTTAGGCTGTTTGACTTTGCAGAAGGTTACTGGTGTGTCCTGCTCTATTGTTTGCTTTCTGTGTTGCCTTCCACTTACGTTTTCATTCTGAAAAAGAGATTGCATGCGACATAGGTTGCAGCACTCTTGTAGGGGCTGGCGCGCTGAAATATACAACACGCGATATCAACGGTATTGCGGAACAGCCCAGTAACTTTGTGTGAAGTTGACTAGGCTCAAGAACTACCAATCAAAGGTGACCTAGTTGGTATATAGGCATGGCTAACTCTGTTTGGAGAGATTTGCGTTACGTATACCCAATTATTATACCTGAACTAGTATGCAATATGATTAATACGGATTATCATCGCAGCTCTCCGGACATGCCCATAGGTACTCCAATCTCCTCATCCAAGCTCCACAAGCGTAAAACAACTGATGAGGCCTTTTCTGTGTTGATTCATTAAACGTCTTTCCCTTTGATGAAAAGTTCATTTCTTGCAGCGCTAAGCTGCATTCCATGTACATTAGTTTAGACAGGTATATGGAGCCATCCCCTTTTGGACAGGGATACTGTGACATGCCCTTTGTTGTATTCGTCTACTCTATACGTGATGCGCGTGGTATTGATAACCTCGCCCCTGTCTAGTACAATACCAGCCATAGCAACTGTAGGGTCTGCGAGATAATCTGCACCCTCGTTGCTTCGATTTACTTTCATGACCTGGTACAAAGAATAAGGTTAGGCCAGCAATTCACGAAGTGCTTAGTGACCCAATCCATTATTGTCTGATATATCCAGCCTGCATTTTCTTATTTTCTGATTTTAAGTCTATTTTTCATAAAATGTTGTCTTCTTCTTCTTCTTCTTCTTCTTCTTCTTCTTCTTCTTCTTCTTCTTCTTCTTCTTCTTCTTCTTCTTCTTCTTCTTCTTCTTCTTCTTCTTCTTCTTCTTCTTCTTCTTCTTCTTCTTCTTCGATCCTTCTGTCAGAAAACTTATATCAGGAGGCCGGTAGCCTTTATGAAAGCTATCGTGCAATCCATATCCTCTCGTGTACCATACAGTTTTGTCTTCAGTGTGGTTGGAACAGGCCAGATTGCGTCTCTGTTGTCAGCATACAGTTGACAGCGTTGTTGCACATGCTCAGCATTTTCTAGTGCCACGCTGCAGGAAAACGTCTCCGTATTTCCTACACCGAAAAATGTGAACGAAATCTATTGTACTTAGTCTGAATATAATACACTGTCCCTCTCTAGAGAGGCGATGAAGTGAGTCTTGGGGAGAAAATATGGTGTGTGTATCCAGCCACCTTTCTTGGATACTAGATTGTATTAATGTTTTCATCTTTTGGTGGGTTAAGTCGCTATTTGGTTGTACCATGTCACTGCAGCTTCTGGCCAATCTGTCCACTATTTCATTACCTTCCAAGCCACAGTGACCTGGAATTCACAGCAGTGCAGATAAAATGTAGTAATTCCTCATAAAGTCGGTGTCGGACGTCTGATCTCACCTTGAGGAAATCAGCGACCCTGGACAACTTGATTCTGTTATCCAGTTTGAGGAAATCTAAGAGGTAACGCTTTAGTGTAGCGTTTCTCATACATTTTTTCCCGCACTGACACCTTGTTGGGGCACAAAGTGTTTCCCGGCACACAAATGTTTACGGAGGTTTGAAAACTTGGAAAAATAGGGAAACAAATAAGTGCAAATGTTATGTTCAGTTATCTTTAATGCGATAAACGAAACTTGTCTAGATTAATTTTTCATTGTTTCATTTATGTTTATGGGAAGTTAAATTATTTGTACCATCAAATCACTTGAAGATTGCTCCTGTATATGTTGTTTAATGTAAGCGTACGCTGAGAATGCGAATGCGTGGGCTGCGTTTATTTTTATCGTGGTATGGGACGTCGCAGGTCAACCCAGCCTCAAATTGTACCAGGATGGGCTGTCCTGGGAAAGTTAAAGACGGCCGGCGTAATGCTGACCACATTACCCACGAGTGCCGATTGGTCTGTAAAAATATGGGTGCTTTTCCCATATGCCCGATGCGCCTAAAGGCGTGTAAAGGGATCTTTACTTTACTTTACTTTTACGTTGAGAATACACCTTGCCAATAGCATTATTTTCTAAATACAACTGCATCCAGAATTCTTCATGGCTTTCTTCATTGTATTTCTGTTATAAACTGCTGTCTTCGCTGATCTCAAGCAGGTTTTGAAAAATTCTTGACTATTGCCGCGGTACCCCTCACATACGCTCGTCACACCCCTGTTGGGGAACCGCTTCTCTAGTGCATCCCTAATAAATATGCATTGTATTAACAACTAGGAATACAACGTCTATACATGGCTGAGGGGCACTTTCTCCCCTTGCAAACTATTTTTTTCGGAGAAGGAGTGCGTCCACCAATTGTAAATTTTGCCCGAGGGAGGGGGGCAGCACACAGGGGTGTGTTCACGGCCTGCCGTGTTATGATATAGAGACGCTGCCGTATCAGGCGTCAACGTAAGGGGTTGATTAATAGCGAAATCCACATGCTGAATGAATGAACTTTTGATTTGACAGCGCGAAGCTGTTAGGGGTGGCATTTCGAAAACGTGTATCACACTGAGAAAACCTACCGCACTGGGCAGGTTGTGCCCATCCAAAAAGAAATTATTTATATCTGGTCATCGGGCTGCAGCTTCGTTCCTATCATGTACAATGGAGGTTCTTGTTCTATGATCGCCCTTAAAAGTGTGGCCGGCACGTTGTGTTGTGATTATGCTCAACCCCCCCCCCCCCCCACACACACACCTTAAACTGCACTTTACTTTGTAAACATATAGGTGCACTAAGAAAACTGTGTTCTATAATTGAACAAGGTTTCTATGATTCCTCTGTGTTTGATTCTCATCCTTGTGATGTTAATCCTACTGACAATAAACCTCGAGGGAAACAGCACTGCTGTGTGGTGGTTTACAGCCTATCTGTGATATATAGCCCTTTCTGCATAACATATGTAATTTCAACACACAGATAATTAGTAACCTTTTACCACATGCATGTCAGAGGTTTAATCCCCCCCGCCCCCACCTTCCGGCAAGTAAGACGTGGGAAATAATATTCACTGCCTCCCACCCCAACAAACATGTCAAACAAGGTGACTAATTAGAGGTGTTTCCTATGAAGTCGGAGCGCATCTGCCAGAGAGGCTAGAAATCAACAGTCTGCATTTAATAAGCCAGCGTTTACAGCTAGAAGAAGAAGAAACATAAAAGGAGGAGAAGGAAAAGGAAGAAGAGGAAGAACAAGAAGAAGAAGAAGAAGAAAAGAAGAAGAAAAAGAAGAAAAAACATTAGTAGTAGTAGTAGTAGTAGTAGTAGTAGTAGTAGTAGTAGTAGTAGTAGTAGTAGTAGTAGTAGTAGTAGTAGTAGTAGTAGTAGTGGTAGTAGTGGTAGTAGTGGTAGTAGTGGTAGTAGTAGTAGTAGCAGCAGCAGCAGCAGTAGTAGTAGTAGTAGTAGTAGTAGTAGTAGTAGTAGTAGTAGTAGTAGTAGTAGTAGTAGTAGTAGTAGTAGTAGTAGTAGTAGTAGTAGCAGCAGCAGTAGTAGTTTTTGAGAAGAATGCGAGGAACTAGTCACGGAGTTCATTCCAGTCATTTTTCTCTACGCGGTGAATAGATAGAAAACACCCCTAGAAGATAGGACAGTCTGTGTGAGCGGTCACGAGATCTCGCGCTCGAGTGAGATTGTATGAATTTCATGATTAGTTCCGAATGCTGGAAGAACGACAGAAGAAAACAGGAGACAGTCCTCCTCCAGACAATAGAAAACTGTAACCGATTAGAGCAATTAAATGTAGACAGTAGTATTTTTTTAGGACAAGAGGAATCACTATTGAACTTTGTGTCCGTGGGGAAGCCTGGTCAATTCGTATGTCTGAGCGCTGGCATCTAACGACTACACCTAAGAGATTATCAGGTGACAATTTCCTAGCCACTTCGCTGTTAGGAGAATGCTCACGCAGCTAGCATTAAAGCACTGGTAATAGGCAGCTTTCCTACGTTACGGTTTTGTTTATTGGCAGCGTAAGCATGCTGATAGAGTTTTATCATTATATTAACACTTTTAACAAGCGTTACGTGCTCGTTATTTGTAACCAATGATAACAAGAAAGTAAAGTCAGGAGATGTGAACCAGCCTCATTGCACACCCTAAGTGCTCTACCACCAGTACGACAGCTGATAAGAAAATGCCAGCCTGTGTCGCTGTCCGCATGATACTCTGTAGCTACAGCGACGCTCCTTCATTTACCCCAACGTGTTAACTCAGGTACCCATTTCCTAGAGGCTGGGTGAACCCTAGTAACAGTCTAGTTTCGAACACTAGCCGTGGGCTGGATTTGAAAGCTAGTCTCCTATCGACTGCGCTAACGCGGCCTCCTCGCAACCAAAGAGTAAACAGTCAAAATACATAGTAAAATGATGCATTTTCTTTTGCAATGGAAAATGTAAGCGACGATTAGAGCCTTTGTATGCACGCCTGAAACTGCTTCGTCTCACCTGACAAGACTAAAAGTTTAAAAGAAAAAAGAACAAGAAGAAAAAGGAAAAGTGATAAATATCTGTATGTCCCAGCCATGTGGATTGGGTGAGACTAGAACAGTCCTGTGAGGTAGATTTTCTCAGTACGATGCAAGTCTACGAAATGCCGCACCTAATAGCTCTCGCACTGTCAGATCAAAAGTTCAGATTGTATTTTTATTTAACTGTTTATGCTGTCCTTACGGTGCCGCCTGATACAGCCATATCACTGCATCACAACACGGCGCGGCTCTAGACATGAGCCGCTGCTGATCGTTGGAGATGGTGAAATATGATTTACTGCACGGCACATGATGACGATAGATCTCAATGCCACTAAGCGGCAACCAATCAGCGACGCTGTCACAAAACACTAACAGGAAGTCATTTGACGCAGGCGTACAAGAGCAATGGTCGCCGTGTCGTAGATTCGTGCCGTTGTTGTTCTCTAGAATTGATTGTTTACTACAAAAATGGATTGCTGGGCGGTTTGTTTGATGTTTTGCACAAATGGCATTGGTGTTTAATTAATGTACTATGGCTGAGTTTGATGGCGAAGCTGCGAGTCTAGGTCTTTTTCAAGAGTTTTTTAGTCATTTGTCTGCTAAATCAGCTGATGACCATCGGGATGTTGTTGTTGGGAGTGGGTCCAGTGTTGTTGCTGCTGGCACAGATACAGTGTGCAAGAATGGCTTTGGGGGCATGATCAGGGCTGACGATTCAAGTGTCAAGCAACATTCGTTTAGTAAAACTTTCATACAGTCGTTACTGATACATAATAAAACAGAAAATGGCGTGTCCACGCAGAAGGAGCATGCTAACAATAACAACACTGCCGACTTGGTGGTTGATCATGATGATGATGATGATAGCGACGATGATGCAAACGTGAAGCAGCCGCAGAAAGGTGTTCTTTTGTATGATGTAAATAAGAGGACCTTGGCGGAAGCCTCTAGCAGTGATGTAGTTGTGGATGGTGGAAGTATTGATGCAGAATCTGGTGTTTGTGATAATATTGCTGATGAAAATGTGCACATGAATCTTAATGGTACTGACGGTACTGTCAGTACAGTGCAAATGCCATATGGCAGACAGAAAAAAGGAGTCAACTTTCCAAAGGGTTCACTTATTTCCAGCTATTTGGAACCACCAGACCCATGGAAAAATGGTAAGACATTTTAAAATTGCTTCGTTTAGTAAAGCCAGATCAGCTAAGTTATCCATTGACATCTCAAAGGTCAAAACAAATTGCAGCTTCTCTAGAAGCCTATTTCTAGTAGCAATCTTGTGACTGTAGAGTATTAGTATAGTGGCCTGTGACTTCATCTAGATTATTTTTGACATTAACTTGCCTTTTGAACTATTATCTGTCACTTTCACATAAAAAAAAAGTAAATATCATATTTTAATCTGCTGAAACCTATCGTAAAAGGCAACTTACTTGGGGTTTTTCATCTGAAGTCAGCGTGCATCTGCCTGAGGGCCAAGGAATCAGTGGTCTGCATACAAATAAGCCAGATCTATAAACTGGATATGTGCATGCAAAGATCAGGTCCTGGAATAAGACTTAAATCCAGAAGTAAACATGCAGCCATAACATTTTGCTGAAGTTTACAGCTGGTGAATACTAAGAAGAAAAAGAAGAAGGAACAGATACATGCCCTGATAAATTCCTTTACTCTGAAGGTTGGTCAGTTCTGGACATGCCTCAGTCAAATCATTAACGTATAGTCAGATTACTCCCCCATAATGGATTTGCAAGTCTAGCAATATTTTATGTTTGTTGAGACAACCAGTGCCACATTGTCTCATTCATTGCTGTTGACTCTTTCAGTGCCAGGTTATTCACCATATATTTATTCTTTGTCTACTTATTGATATCATCTTTTCCCCTTTAGATGTTGCAGGAGGTTTAGGGTTCTGCTTTTTTTTTTCTGGCCACCTGAATCATAGACACATCATACTGTTGCATAGTTCTGTGATGTTACCTTTCCATCTTGTTATTGATCTACCTCGTGCTATACCTACCTCTCATCTTTTTTGTTATGCCTTATTTAATATGCTGTCACATTTATTGCTTACTAATAACGTAAAGACTCAAAGATTGTTACACTAATGTACACAGACTTTGGGATAGCCAGTGTTGAAGTAGCAGCTGTTAGGGACTGAAATAATTAATGTAGCAGATTAATGATTATGGATAGATAAATTATTACTTCAGTTTGGAAGGATGAGGCAAACCTGGAAATCCAACAGTTACTGCAGAGGAATGAAACTGACTCTACACCAGCATTATTTTGCCAGTACTTCTTTATGGAGCAGAATTCTGGAGAATGACCAAAAAAGATGTGCACAAGCTATTCACCTTCCACCACACATGTCTACGTACATTTGTCAAAATTTTCTGGCCGTATACAATCTCAAACACTAAACTACTTCAAGTGACAACCCAAAAAACTCTAGACAGTATGATAACCAAGAGAAGATGGAAATGGCTTGGCTACGTTATTAGAATGAATCCTCATTTACCTGCTCTCACATGGATTTCAGAGGGAAAGAGAAAGAAGGGGCGCCCAAAAACAACATGGAGACGAATGATGGAGAGTGACCTGAATGCGGCATCTCTGACATGGAAAAATGCACTGATGATTGCAGAGAACAGGAAAGCACGGAAAGTCCTATCTGAAGCCTCATGTGCCACTAAGCATAAGGAGAATTGATGATGATCATTTAGACACATACATATGCTGCAACCTTTCCTGTCAGTTATTCTCTGTTGAATAAAAAGCTTGTGATAGAGGGCAATCTTTTTGCCATAATGGTTGACTGTGAGCAACAAAGTCATGCACTTTCTTCTAGGAACCTTACATCAATGTTAGTTGCAACAGACTGGGAAATCTTTATACATAGAGCCTCGTGTATTTCACTACCATATGTGACAGAATGCAAGCACACATAATCCTGTCTCAGCTCCTTACCCTAGCATTCAGGCACACAAGATCCATAAATTAAAATGAATCGTGTTGGCAGTTAGTACAGTTATCACCATTTTTATAAGAAAAAAAGTTTGAAACATATTTCTGATTTAAAATTCTATTTTTTAATTCATTCCGTAAAGTGTTTTGATTATTTGTAAATATCTTTGGTGTCCACATATGTAGGCATTGTGTGTCTGCTTTATAAGTTGTGTGTCATTGAGTGGGTGGTTGTGAGACACATGAATTTATGCATTTTCATATATAAAGCAATGTAGAGTATTTATATTTAGGGATAAATACATGCTGTGGCAACAGTGCCCTTGAAATCTTATACTCTGAGTATGGGCAACGTTTGTTAATGTGAGCGAGACTTGCTAGTCACGCTCCCCATTGCCATGGAATGAGATTTCCATACCTCCTAATATGCAATCTAATGCTGTTGAATGGAAAAACAAAAAGGTGCCAGCATTTTTATGACTGCTTTTTTCATGCCATTAAAAAAATTCTAATAATTGATTTGTTCTCATAAAGCATGTCCATGGACAACGAGTGAGTTGGTATCTGCTTACAAGAAAAGTTGTGAAATAAATGGAGCAAAGCCCATTGCTAAATTAATACAACAGCTGCAAGTGAGTCTACAAACTTGATCTTTAAAATTATTTAATATAAGGCTTGTACTGCAATTTGTTGATTGGTTATATATCCTCAGCATTTAGCTGGTTCTGCACCACTTGGTGGTAAATTGAGGTATGTCAGGCTAGATGTTGTGCCTGCCCTTTTGGGAGTGAGTGAACAATGAAGAGAATGGTGTAGCAGGGAGTGACCACTCAACACTCCTCAAGAGTACTGTGTTTTTAACTCTAAAAGTCTGATGCATTGACTGTGAGGTTCTTTGATTCCGGAGAAAGGCTTGGAGTGAGATTCTAGCCACTAGATTTGATTGGTGGTGGACAGGGACGAGTCTTAGATGCTAACCAGATGGCATGATCTTAGAGTAAAGCCTATCTGTGCCATCTCTTAGGGCGACATATGAGACATTATTATTAACTTATTATGGAAACAATTAGTACAGGTACCTTAGGATGGCTGCTGAATCAGGGAACTCAGATACACATGAGAATGCCCAGAGTGTATACATTATTTTATATGAGCCCCATTAATGCCTCCATTCCCCCCCCCCCCCTTTTTTTTTTTCCCCATGGGGACAGATGAATCATTTTCCTGTTATTTCTAATGGGAAAATTTATTTGGTGTATGTCCAAGAATCAGGAATGGATAAAGTACATTTACCATTGTATTTAGATAAGCTAGCACAAGAAGCATAGAAAAATGCAGCAACAGAAAACATCAGTGACTTTTTCAGTACTATTAGAAAATTAGAAGGTAAATGCAATCAACCAAAGGGATCAGTCAGATATAGTCAAGGGAAGGTACTCACCAGCACTAAAGATCAAAGGGACAGATGGGCTGAATATTTTTAAGTACTTCTGAATTATTTATTTATTTTATGTGCCGTCTCCACAGTGAAAGTTGACTACAGTGTACCCCTGTTGTCTTAGGGAATATTACGAGGTGAGGCCCCAGTTTCTTCCACGGTGTGATTCTCACACCATTGTCCGAAAAACCATGTGGGCGGTTTTCCCCCATCCGCCACTGGGAACGAACCACAGTACTCGAGGATCATGAAATTGTTAACTGCATACGGTAACCTCTAAGCCACCAACCTCAGAGGTCCCTCCAGATCCAGCTTTTAGAAATGGAACTGGATGTCAACTGTGAGATACCATCTAAAGAGGAAATTAGGAAAGCTATCCATCTTCTGATGGATGGAAAGACTGCAGGTCCAATTGGTATCTCAGTAGAAGTTATTATGGTCAAGATAAACACATTAGCAGAATTTCTACACACATTATTCAATAAAGCTTGGAAGACCAAAGAAATACAAACAGACTGGAGAGATAGATATCTTGGGTCATAGACTATTTAAAAGTGTTTGATAGCATTGATAGGTAATTTCTCACTATGGGATGCTACAAAAAAAATCAGTAGATTAGTAAAAGCAACATATAAAGACAGGAAATGTTGAGTTCTTCATGAGGAAAAGCTAACAGATTCATTTGATATTAGAACGTTTGCGACAGGGATGTCTTTTGTCCTTTCCCCTTTTTATGCTCGCACTAGACATGATTATGACAACATTAACCCCTAACATCAAGAAAGGATTAACACAGGATTCACCAATTGTGCATGCTGCAGATACTTGTAGTGTAGTCCATATATGAAGGATACAAGGTTTTACAGGCAAAAATGTGCCTTAATGTCACAACGAACAGGGAACACATTCTGCATGAGGCCTTAGCAGGTAGCAAGAGGTAACAAATGTTGGCTCTGGGATGGCACAGACAAAAGTTACTATAAGAAATGTTTGTACTAGTGACAAAATAGCGCCTGGCGATAAATAGATCACAGTGTCAGCCAGCAAAACAGCCTTGTATAGAGTAATAGTCACTTTGGACCAAGGGTGCCGGTAATGGATAGCTGGTAAAACAGAGTCAGCGATGTAAGAGCTGATCAACAAAAATTCCTGCTCAGGTGACATCATTATATATAAAGATGGGTCTGTAGTGATAGGTAAGAAGAATGGGTAGGTATGGTTTTATTGATAAGATGAAAGGACACTTTGAAAGCTTTGGAAAATTGACACTAGCATCCTGTACGCAGAGCACCTTGCATCACTTGATACTACTCAGATCAGGAGCAAATCATGGATTTTCTGTCCAGGTTATGCAGGTGTATGAGGCAACAAGCTGGCTGATGGATTAGCTGATTCTGCTGCTTTGGGTGGTGAGCTACTTTACGATGAAGGCTTTCAGGGTTCAAATGGACAGTGCAGTAGTACAAAGAGAAAATCCACATGTTGAAAGGATAATTAAACAGGAAGTGAGTAGAGGTTCTAGAAGATATTCAGCTGTGAGGGAAAACATAGGCAGACTTTTAATCAGGTTGCAGCTGGTACTTTTAGCATGTTGACTCTTCGTTGGTTACTGAAGAAGGGGATGGAGCACAAGAGGGGATTGTTCTGAGAGCAATGATGTCAGTTCTTGATTCCTTCATTCAATATTCTCTTGTTTGCTCATCTAATAATGTTCTTTTTTCCTTTTGTGAAAAAAACACATAACAGACATTTAGTCCTGCAAACAGCCGTGAAGAGATTCTAAGTTTAAAAGGTGAGTACTTGTTTTTGAAGTGGTTGTTTCAAATATCTACTTGTGTTGTTGTTAATTGATTGTGTCACATACATACTTGTGTTACTAAGAGATTATTTTAGATATGGAAATACAAGAAATTATTGCCCCTATTACATACTTGTTGGTTTCCTGTTGACTTTGGTTGTTTAGAACCTCTATTGTCTTGTCTGCTTAGAGGTGAATGGGTGTGACTTGGAGGTGAATGGGTGTGACTTGGAGGTGAATGGGTGTGACTTGGAGGTGAATGGGTGTGACTTGGAGGTGAATGGGTGTGACTTGGAGGTGGATGGGTGTGACTTGGAGGTGAATGGGTGTGAATTGGAGGTGAATGGGTGTGACTTGGAGATGAATGGGTGTGACTTGGAGGTGAATGGGTGTGACTTGGAGGTGAATGGGTGTGACTTGGAGGTGAATGGGTGTGACTTGGAGGTGAATGGGTGTGACTTGGAGGTGGATGGGTGTGACTTAGAGGTGAACGAGTTTAACATGTATGGCTTAGTAGGTTTTTGGGTTTAATGTGTGGTTTAGAGGTGGATGGGTGTGACTTAGAGATGGATGGGTTCAACATGTGTGACTAGAGGTGGATCGGTTTAACATATTTAACATAGATGAAGATGGGTTTAACGTGTGGCTTAGAGATGGATGGGTTTAACATGTGTGGTTTAGAGGTGGATAGGTTTAACATTTGTGACTTAGAAGAGATAGATGGCTGTGACTTAAAGGTGGATGGGTTTAACATGTGTGACTTAGATGTGGATTAGTTTAACATATGTGACATAGATAAAGTTGGGTTTAACATGTGTGGCTTAGAGATGGATAGGTTTAACATGTGTGGCTTAGAGGTGGATAGATTTAACATGTGTGACTTAGAGGTGGATGGGTTTAACATGTGTGACTTAGAGGTGGATGGGCTTAACTTGAGTGACTTACGGGTGGATAGGTTTAACATGTGTGGCTTAGAGATGGATGGGTTTAACATGTGAGACTTAGATGTGGATTGGTTTAACGTATGTGACATAGATGAAGTTGGGTTTAACATATATGGCTTAGAGATGGATAGGTTTAACATGTGTGGCTTAGAGGTGGATAGGTTTAACATGTGTGGCTTAGAGGTGGATAGGTTTAACATATTTGACATAGATGAAGATGGGTTTAACGTGTGGCTTAGAGATGGATGGGTTTAACATGTGTGGTTTAGAGGTGGATAGGTTTAACATTTGTGACTTAGAGGTGCATGGGTTTAACATGTGTGGCTTAGAGATAGATGGGTGTGACTTAAAGGTGGATGGGTTTAACCTGTGTGACTTAGATGTGGATAGGTTTAACATATGTGACTTAGAGGTAAATAAGTTTAACATATGTGACTTAGAGGTAAATAGTTTTATCATATGTGGCTTAGATAGAGGTGAATGGGTTTAGCAGCTAAAGATTGGCTTTGCAAGTGTTAAAGTTAACTTTATGTTTTATCAGTTATTAAATGTAAATACTGCTGATATAATAAGTGCTACTACGTCTTCATAATATGTAAAGCTGTTGTATATGTTTTATTATTGTCAGAAACAGTGCCATACTTTCTTCACAGTTCCACAACTGTTAATTAGTGGCTTATCTATGCAAACCTGAGATCTCTGGGTCATCAACCATATTCACCTTAATGGTATAAAGTTGTTTGGGTAAATAAGCCACACCATAAAGCGGTTAGTCATAGGAGCAAGTGGTCATGATAAACAGATTACAGATATTGTTGTTGGCTGACGAGCAAGCTCATGTTGCTTGTTTTTTGTGTGTGTTAAATATGTGAAACAGTGGTGATCCTACTATGAGGGTCAGAAACATGGACTATAAACAGTTATAAAATTTAATTGAGGCCCTCAAGGTGTGAATGTTACATCTTCTTTTTCTTCTTCTTCCTCTTCTTTTTCTTCTTCTTCTTCCTCCGCTTTCTCTTCCTCTTCTTCCTCTTTCTCTTCATAAAATTGTTGTTGGCACACTGCATATGAGTTTACAACTAGGCAGCGATATCTGCAGCATAATTGTAAGGGAAAGTAGTCCTGTGTTGTGGAGATGGCAGTAATAGATGTTACCTTCATCTACATGCATGCATTCATGCATTCATTTATTCATTCATGCATGCATACACACATATATACACACACGAGGGGAAGTCAATACATAAGTTACAAATGGTTGTTAATAAAAAGATGAAACAACTTAAAAATCATTTATTTTTGCACACACAGTGTCTCTTTTTTTTGTCAACAAAATATTGATGAACCTGTCCCATCGTTTTATCAGTCGTCCCAAACCTGCTGCTTAGAACTAACTGCGTGCTCTGTTTTCTAAACCACATTTTCACTTCACATTCAACTTCTGCATCATTCGTGAAATGTCTCCCGCCAAGGTGGGGTTTCAATAGACTGAAAAGGTGGAAATTGCTAGGGGCTAAGTCGTGGCTGTAAGAGGAATGTTCCAGAAGTTCCTATTTTAGATGAGTAATTTTTTCCTGAGGTAACCGAGCCATGTGTGGTCTGGCATTGTCATGAAGGAGCAATACTCCTCTGGTCACCAGGCCTGGACATTTTCTTCAAAGTGTATCTTGAAGCATCAGTAGGACTTTACAGCGTGAATCAGCATTCACATTGTCACCTTATTTTTTTGTAAATTGGTTAAAAGTGCTACTTGTCAGTCCTAGAACACTGTCAGCATAACCTTCCCTGCTGATGGCGTAACCATGAATTTTTTAACACAAAGCGAAGAAGGATGTTTCCATTGCATTGAAGCATGATTTTATTCGGGCTGGTAGTAATACACCCATTATTTGTCCCCAGTAATAATCCTGTTCATGTTGTCTCCTTCATTTGCATATCAGTAGAGATGTTGCAAGGACATGCCTAATCATTTTATTTTGTGTTTGTCCATCATTTGTCTGGGTATCCATCTTGAGCAAACTTTCTTGAATTTCAATCGATCATGCATTGTGTTGTATGATGAACCATGTGAGCACCCTATTGCAGCTGCTACAGAGTCAACCATTACTCGCCTGTCACTTCTAATCATCTCCTCCACTCGCTGCACAGTTGCAATCTTAACAGGTTGAGCAGATCGGTCTTTATCAATAATTTTAGAGCGTCCTTGAGAAAATATTTTTACCCATCTTTGCACCACTTTACTGGATAAACATTTGTCAGCATGAACATGAAACATTTTCACATGAATGTCCTTTGCAGGCAGCCTTTTTTTTTGCCCCCCCCCCCCCCCCCATCTATATTTATATCACAGCCAAGCTATAAACCACAACACAGTCAACCACCCTTTTCAGGGCTAATGCAGAAGAATAATTTAAAGAACAAACTGGTGTAGGGTCTTGATGCTAATCTTCTCTGTAAATCTAGCAGCTATGTTTACATACCTATTAACATGTGTATATCAGCCAGCTCTGCATGTTTTTATTTGGGAATAGAAAGCCAGGTATTGTAAAACACCAAAAGCAGAGCAGTGTGTGTGTGGATGTGTGCTGCTTGACCTCAAACTCTTTATCTACACATATCTGGCACAGAAGAAAATACAGCTGCATTTATTATACTCAGTGTCTCAGTTACTACGTGACCCTTCCCCTTCCCTAGCCACGTTGCTGTGCAACTTATGTGCATTCTGTTTTATATTCTTGTTTTTTTCCAGCTTAGGTTAATTCATAAATATTGAGGGTTTGTTGTTGGTTCTGTAGAGGAGGAAAGGATATCTTATAGACTTTTGTGGTTTCAAATTGATCAGGAAAGAGGGTTGTTAAAGAATTATACATTTTTAGGTTTGAGATTGGAAATATATGAAGAAAAGGAAACAAAAATGAATATTAGTGTTTTGTTTGTTTAAGAAGGAAACAAAATTGTAGTTTTTACGTGGATTAGTTAATAGGGGGTGGATTTATAAACAAATTTTATATGGGTTTAATTTGGAAGAAAAAAGGGGTGGGGGGGGGGGGGGGAGAATAGGGGGAACTGTTGAAGATTTGTGGTTCGGTTTACGGATGAAAAGTGAAAGATTACATATTTTAGCTGTGTCATAGGGATGAGAGAGGCACCATGATGTAGTGGCTAGACACTAGCCTGTGGATAGAAAGGTTGTCTGTTGAGATCGTGACAGAGTCAGATTTAAAAAAAAAGTGACCTTGGCTCTTAGACAGGTAAAGTCCTGGGAAGTAAAGGTAGCCAGCGTGGTGTTTGGCTACACCACCCACCGAGGGCTGATTGGTTGATTAAATATATGTCTAGCCCTAAATGCCCAGTATGCCGCAAGGTGTGAAAAAGGGTCCTATACTCTACATAGGGATGAAAAGAAAAACATTGGGACTCATTGTTAGGTTTAAAGGAATTAAAAGAAAACATGGGAGAGGGGGGGGGGGGCGGAGGTTGTAGTTCCGCTTATAGGGAGGGATAATTTAAAAAATTTAAAGGGTCTGTGATATACATTAGAAAAATAAAAACCCCAACTTTAGAGTGCAGTTTTTTGTTTGTTTTCGGATTTGCATATTTATAAATTATAATAAGTTCTTACAAGTTTAAAAGCATTTACTTGCGACAGATTTAGTTTCTGAGAAGAATGCAAAGAATGTCATGGACAGATAGAAAAACAAATGAAGCAGTCCTCATCGAGACAGATACAAGTCTGAAACTTATTAGAACTTTTAGACCTAGACAGTCAGTATATTTTGGACTTAATATGAGAAGAAACAGACTTTAACAACTGGCAAGATTGATGGAAAGAGAGCAAGAGGGACGCAAAGAGATCAATACCTAGATGGCCTGGCCAGATGAATAGGGGCGAGACAGAATTACTGTACTGATCCCTGATCTGGTGATCGTATGAGGTGACAAATATCACAGCCAATGCTTACCGGCACGGCACATAATGATGATGAATAAGTGCCTCAGTAGGACTATTTAAAGTATGGGATCCGTTGGAACAACTAATTAAGAGGCGCCTGCTGGTTTTAGCCATTTCGGAACCACTGTTCTTGACTATTGAAAGGCTAATGATAGTTTGTGGTTTAGTTTATAGGCAATCCCCACATTAGTTTCTGGTCCTCATGGTGGAAAAAACAAGACTAGACTCCCCCCCCCCCTTCCCCCCCACCACCTTCCCTGCAAGCATGTCGTCAAAGTAGACTACATGGGGGCTTCTTTTGAGGTTGGGATACATCTGCCTGAGAGGCAAGGAATCAACAGTTTTCATGAGCATTAGTCAGGTCTGTAAAACCGCAACACTCATATTCTGGAACAAGATTGAAATCTTATGAGTTGGGTAACCTGCACAGTATTTTGATGTGAAATATTTGTAAAGCAAATTCATTTTACCATTCTGTGGATCTTTAGTCCAAAATGCTGCTGTTGTCATGTTTAAAACCCACCCATTCTGCTAGATCTTGAATCAGTGTTTTTACCATTAGTGAAAAATAATAAACTGATTGCAGCTGTTTCTACAGGTGTTTACTTGTTTGTTTAAAGTCAGTACATTTATTTTTTGTATATTCACAATAAAAGTTTTAATTATAATTCCTAAAGACTCTTAGTCTGGATTCGGAGTCCCCATTTCAGGATGGGAGGGGAAGAGTAGACTCACCGCCTCCTAACCAGCATGTTGGCTAATTAGGCGACTAATTAGGAGTTTGCTGAACTTGGGCATGTTTTTGCTGAAAGGCAGGTGTATCACAGCCTAGCTGTAAACCACAAAACAGTGTCTGCCAGTGTAAATGTTGCATTAAAAAAAAGTGCAGTAAAGGACCCTTTTCCACGCCTTTAGGCATTTAGGGCTAGACCTATATTTGTATAGACCAGTCGGCACAAGATAAGTGATGTGGTCAGAATCACGCCGGACGCCTTTACTTCCTGGGACTGCACCCAGTACTTACTTAAGGCTGGGTCGACCTGTGAGCCAGGATCATTTATGAAAAAATACAGCTTCCCTGGGAAGCGAACCCACGAATTTCCGATCCGTGGCGGGTGTCTAGCTGCTCCGCCACAGCCACTCCCAGTGTTGCATTTAAGATATTGATATTTCTGCTTCTGTGTATTTCAGGAGAGAAACTTGATCAGAAGCAGTGTGAGTGCTTAGAAGAAATCCTAAAGAGGGTGCGGTTTAAGCTGCTGGACTTTGAAGCCAGTCATCTTGATGATGAGGTAATTTGTTACATACAGGTGGTCAGCTGGCTGTACTGTCCTGCTTGTTTGTTCTGTAAGTTGAGTTAAGAATAGACATTACAGCACTGGGGGCATTTCCCTGTGCACTCCGTCCCCATCTTCAGCAGACATCGCAGAGTTCCAGTACTGATGGTACCGGTCGATATCTTGTTATATGCTCATCTTGCCTTTTCTCTGAGTGTAGTGATCTGCAACATCTGTGAGATGTTAGTGAACTCCATTGCCCCGTAATTTCTGTTACAACAAATTCTCCAAACCATTTTCTTATTATATGCTTGCCGGCTGTGATTTTTGGCAGAAAGTCCTGGTTGTTTGTCCACATCTATATTTAATCTTGTTCTAGTGTTGCATAGGCATCTGTTTTTCACATCTTGCTTATTAATGTGCAGACTGTTGGTTCCTTGCTAGTTGCTTGCTTAGGCTGGATTTGATCTTGTTCCAAGACTTGGGTGTTGCATACACATCTGGCTTTTTAATGTACAAACTGTTGGTTCTTTGCCTCTGGTTCTTTGCTGCAACTTGGAAGGAAATAATGATCCTGTCTGTAATAGCCAGGCCTTCAGTAATCAGCCTGTTTTTTGGATAACTACTGATTGGTATAAATAGTTCTCACCCACTTTAAGCCCTTTTTTCTTTAAGACTTTCTTGCGCTTTTCAGTTCAGCACTTGCTAAATATGTATCATCTCACTCTTCTCTAATTGTATCTCACTCTGTCTTTCTGTCTCTCTCTTTCTCTGTATCTTTACTGAAGGAGCAGAAAATAGATTTGTATATCTTATTTATAATTCACAAGGATTAAGCAGGATTATTATTAATATTACTACTTCCACAAATGCTGCTGCTGATACTTCTGCTGCTATTGCTGTTTTTCCTGATATTGATGCTGCTGTTGCTGTTTCTCCTGATATTGATGCTGCTATTGCTGTTTCTCCTGATATTGATGCTGCTATTGCTGTTTCCCCTGATATTGATGCTGCTATTGCTGTTTCCCCTGATATTGATGCTGCTATTGCTGTTTCTCCTGATATTGATGCTGCTATTGCTGTTTCTCCTGATATTGCTATTGCTGCTGCTGCTACTGCTATTACCACACACCAAAAAAAAAACCATTTTATGCAATAAATCCATGTCATCAGAGGTTAGGAATAGAAATCTCACATGTTATATAAAGCCAGTTTGAACATGCAGCTGTCAATCCAGAACAGTTAATAAACAAGGCAAGAATTTCTTAAAGCCTCGGAGACGTGGTTTTGCAGAAAAATAATTAAAATCCCTTAGACAACTAAAGCGATCAACTCAAATGTTTTGAAAGAGGCCAAGGCTTGACGACAACTTATCGCAAACATCAAAAGAGACAGTTGTCATTTGTTAGGTCATGTTATGAGAAGAAGAAAACTGGAACATGTTGTAGCCATTAAAAAGATCTATAAAAGGATAGACAGAGGAAGACAGCATGAGAAGATTCTTGGCAACCTTTTTATTTAATTTTTTTTTACATGTATGGCATGGAGTGGTGTCCACAGACGAACTGATACACACAGTTGCAAATCGCAGGTTGTTGAGAGGCATGATCACCCACATCAGTCAGCAAGGCACTATGATGATAATGATGATGCTACTTCTACTGCAGCTCTTCATGAATATGCTATTGTGTTTCCAGACTGCCGTGACCCTCTTTGACATGATAGAGTTCTATGAGTCCGGCTACCAGCTCAACATTGCTTTCAACAAAAGTATCCAGGCCAGGGGCTGGCAGGCCTGCTCCCGGCTGGTGAGAAGGGTAAGTATCTGTTCAGATGAAATTCTTGTCTATAGTGAGAACCTATGTGGAAGCTGCAGACATGAGAGTATAGAAGAATGGCTTGAACATACTGGACAAATAGAAAGGTGAATAAAGATGTCTTGACAGAAATTGACTCGCATCCGAAGAGGTCATTCCACAGTTTGTGGGCACTTCTCTGCTTCTTTTGCATAGCATTCACCAGCTATAAACTCTTGGCAAAAAGTTCTTCTACGTTTGAGACGCCCTAATGCTAGATCATCTAACCTTGCATTTATTGGGTGTGACTGCATACTATTAAACTTCTCCATCTGGATACTGATATACAATCAGACTGTTACTGGTGCATCGGAATTGGAACTCTATGCTTGCTGCTAGAGATGGGGGCCAGATCACTTATGCGAACGTCCTGAGTGCTGTAATGTCAATTCATAATTCAACAGTAGCTTACAATAAATATATATATCTGTTGAGAGACTAATTGTACAAAGCCATGCTGGGAGAGTATGGAGCCTGATGAATCAGAAGAATAAGGTATTTGGCTGAGAATCATTTGTGAAGAGTGGGTGGGTACATTGTCATTAAGAGCTGATGAATTTTTACTGCCCATAGGTGCAATTATTTATGTCACACATCATCTTAAAGGTAATTAATAACCCCCAGATAAGTACTGTTTAGTAATATGGTGGTCTTGTTGGGCTTGCTCATGATTCCCACCCCACAGTCATAGAAAATGGTCAGCATGATCAGTATGCATTACCCCCTGCTTTCTTCGGGCTCAGTGAAGACTCCACAAGACATCTGCACCCTTGTATTATGGGTTGTACTCATAAATTCAAGATTCATCACCAGTGATCACTGTTTTCAGGAAGTTACAATCAGTGCTTGTCTTGTTTGACTTCCAGGTGAAGTTGCTTATGCTCTGTTGACCCTTTTGCATGAATACTGATAATCTGGCATTATGATCCATTACAGATCCCTGTAAATGCAGCTAAATCAGCATTGTTGCATTGGCTTTTACCTGTCAAGCCTAATTAATAGCATTGGTTCTGTTTGCTCCTACATAGGTTTAAGAAGGCCGGGTATGATTGTTATATTTGCTAAAAAAAACAAAGCATGAGGAGTTAAGGAGATAAAAAATGGATTTTATACCGTCCACATGATCAAACATTCTTTCAAAATGTTTAGTTGACAGTTTTTGTGTAATCTTATTGTTTTCAAGCATATCTCGTAATATGTGAGTGTGTGGAATTGCTTGTTCTCAGGCCTGTTGTTTATACTGTTTTAGACACCAGAGTTGAACTACCTGGACTTGAGGAACTGTGACCTGAATGAACGTACAATTCCTATCTTTGGGAGGGCATTAAAACTGGGCTGTCACCTCACGATTCTTCACATGGAAAATATGAACTTGTCTGGCAGGCCACTCATCATTTTAGGTATGTCTACCATTGATATATGTGTATTGTGTCATCAACTTTTCCTTTAGAGTAAACAAGGCAGGTCGAGAGAGGGATCATGATGCATGGGCAGCATATGGTCTCTACAATACTGCCCAGGCTTTATGCTATGGAGAGGATGGTCACACTCGCCATCGACATAGGCTGAGTCCCATGCCTCCTCATTGCGCAATATAACTCTATCATCTGGAAAGACAGAAAGGTTCCAATCCAATAGTGTCATCATCATGTAGCAAGTCCTTTGCAGAACGTCGCTCTCATCACGGTCTGCCTGAAAGAAACTCAGTCTCTCGTCAGCTCTCCCACCTCATGTACTTTCATACTCAAGGAGTCACTTATATCCTGTTCCCATCTTTGTGTCAGTCTGCCCCTGTCCCTCTTTCCTGGTAGCATGCCTTCTGCTATAATTTTTTATGTCATGGCGCTTGATATTATCAAAATATTTCAGCTATCGAGACAGGATGCTGTTTATTAGCCAATCTTAGCCTTGATTTTCAGATCTTTCACAATGTCAGTATTTCTCCTTTTTTTGTCCAAGATATTCTATGTATAGTGTAGAACCAATAAAAAAAAAAATACTTTTTAGAGCATTTTAAGCCCTTGATGTGTGGTGCATTGCTGCTGAGAAACATATGTTTCAAACTGACAGTGTATTGATCAGAATATCAAGACAAGTAAACGGTAATGAGCCACACATTTATTGTCACTGAATAAATGATAACATAACACCCACACGATAGAAAGCTTTCACAGCTAATTACAGCCTAGATATTAGGCAGAGTTTATCTTTGGCTTCATGTATTTTTTTTATGATGTGCTTCTTTATTCATTGCTCTTACTGATTTTTTCATTCTTCTTCGTATTCACTGGCTGTAAAAACAATTCTGGTTGTTTGTGAACTTCTGGATTGTGGTTTTGTTCCAGGACTTGAGTTTTGTGTGCACATCCATTTTACAAATCTGGCTTATTTGTATGCAGACTGTTGGTTCCTCACCTCTCAGGAAGATGCACTGTGACTTTGAAGGAAACCTCCATAATTAGTCACCTCTTATGGCATCCTTGTTAGATGGACAATGGGTCTATCCTTCCCCCAATTTCCCTAATGGGCCCCAGCACCAACACAGGGAGATTATTGATTTAAGAAACTAAAGTCATAGCTTACTGGGCATAACCATAAATGTGCCGTCTCCTGCAGCACATTCTTTAAGATGGCGATCGATGCTGCTCCAGTGAAATGTCACTCTCTCATACATCCTTTCTTACCGGATCACCTATTCATTCCAAATTCACTCAACCTTACATATTTTGTTTTATTTAACATCAAATCTTTCAGCGCATGCACTTATAAAAAGTTTACACATTCATCATCATCATGTGGCAGGTCCTTTGCAGAAGGTCGCTTTCATCCATCACGGTCTGCTTGAAAGAAACTCAGCTTCTTGTCAGCTGTACCGACTCATGTACTTTCAACATATTCAAGAAGCCACTTGTATCCTATGCCCATCTTCATGTTGGTCAGCCCCTGCATCTCCTTTCTGGTAGCATGCCATCTGCTATTATTTTTTTTTCCAGTTCACCACATTATTCACATTATAGTACTTCAATGCAGTTATAGTGTCTTTTGCCTCTGCCTGTTTTAATTAAATTTTGTTTCCCCTTTACAGACTTATCTCAATGTGATTTATTTGTGATATATTTTCCTTCTGAAGCTAATCCGCTGCACTATGTAAAAGTAAAGTAAAACACTCTTTTCCACTGCTTCAGGCCTACTGGGCTTATAGTGCTAGACCTATATTTTATTTGACAAATCGGCACTTGGTAAATGATGCTGTCAACATCTTGCCGGCCACCTTCTCAGGCGTTTGACCTGGGTGGACCTGGGAGCCAAGGTCATTGTTGAAAAAGTCCAGCTTTGTTTGGATTTGAACCCCTGATTTTCAGATCCACAGGTGAGCATCTAGCCACGACAGCACGACAGCCTCCTGTGTGCTGTGTACTCTTCCTTTAATTCATTAATTGTATCACTTTATCAGAGCTAAAACCATTATTTGTGCATAAAGAAAATACACAATGAATATGTTGAAACAGAAGAAGATAGATGCCTATTATAGATGAATATTGTTCTTCTGCTTTGTTTACTCACAGTGGCTGCATTAAAAATGAATGAAACACTACAAGAGCTGTTTCTGGCCGACAACAAGCTGCTGCCTACTGATGGGATCCAACTTGGTAACCTACTGCATTACAATCATAAACTGGCTCTTTTAGATCTCCGCAATAATCATCTTCAGGTTAGTTCGGTTATATGCCATGTATTGCATGTATTTAAATTTATTTACCAGTGGATCTTATTATTCTTAAAAAAGAATAGTTTTTTTTGCCCTCTCTTCTGTGGCCTTTAACAAGTTTGCTGTAAAAAGCAGAGGTTTTCAAAGATCAGACGTGTTGTGTCGAAAAGCACTGATATCACAGCCTAGCTGTGACCCCAGCATGATGGGCCAACCACCCTTTTAAAGGCGAAAATTGAAGAAGGAAAAGAAGACGACATTTATTGATATTATTTTGTTTTTTGTTCTGTGTTTGTCATCAGACTTTAAAATTATTAATAGGAATTGCCTTGTGTAACTGGGATCTATTAGGGAAGCAAAGTATTGGTATCTTAACATTCAAACTTAATTAGTTCCTGACTGTGGATTGCATCTCGGAAAGTTAGTATCTTGAAACATAATTTCCCTTTACATCAAAAGGGAAATCATTTAATCCCATCTCAGATTAAAAAAAAATAAAAATCAAATTTAAAAAAAAAAAAGAACTACCATCCTTTGCTAGCTTAACTCTTCACCGATGTTGTTTGTACTGGTAGTGTATAGCAAGTTTTGCAGTAGATCTTTGTAATTACCTGGAGCTTTTAAACAGATCATATTTTAAGATACATTATCTGCTTTCAGTTGAGTCTTATTAATCCAGACGAGATGTAAACTTCCCATTTCTTCATGATTTTGTTTCTTTGATACGCTAGCAAGCAAATATTTATGTGCAGCCTGCATCACACCAATCGCTGCGCTGTATTTTAGATAGATGCGATGCAGTAACAGCAAACACACACGCATTCACAGCGCAGTATGATTCTTTTCTTGAGTCTAGGTTCATGTGGAGAATCAGATATGAAAAATGATTGTATCTTTGAAAGTGTGTGTGTAGAGCGGTTCGTTTTTAGGTACCACTGGACAACCACAAACTAAGTATGTCAACAGATGTAGCTAAAGAGGTTTAGCCATTGTCTCTGATCACTATTTTAGCTACATGTGATGTTTTCCAAGACTGAAAAATATTTGCTTGCCATGTAGATCCAGTTTTAACATGGTTGTGAGTCCTGGACAATTGATAAGCGAGACAAACACTATCTTGAGACCTCAGAGATGTGGTTTTACAGAAGAATCCTAAGAATTAAAAAAAAAGAGCGGCCCATATGTTTTAAAAGTGGCAAGGGCTTCGCACACTCTCAACTGGCAGCTAGCTATTTTGCAGAGTAAGACACAGCCATATGGGATGAAACCTGGTGCTATGCAGTTGATCTCTTTACTTTCAATCTGTTTCTGATTTGTATGAATGTCCAATTTTTTTGGTTTTTTTTTCCCTGCCCTGTATCCTCCAGTGGAGCATAGACCCTCATGATGCAAGCAGCTCACTCCATGTCCTTCTCATCATTTTTAACTTCACGTTCTTCTAAAAGTTCCAATGCAAAGAAATTCTAGTTATGTTGCTATCATGGTTTTTTCAGCATGTGTCCAATTTGGATGTTTATTCTGAACTTTGATGGTTCTTTTCCCTAGGATGTTGGTACAAGTCATATTTGTGAAGGACTCACCGAACAGAACAAGGGGTCTGGGCTGCGGACTTTAGTGCTGTGGAATAATTCTATAAACTACCAGGCCATGTCTGTCCTTGGAAGAGCTTTAGTAAGTTTCTGTTGATGTCATTGATTTATTATTATTTCATTGTTGACATTTCATCTGTGTAATTTCATTCTCTAGTGATTCTTTTATGACTGTTTCTAGTATAATGAAGCTTATTAAGATCGGAATGATTTCAAGCAGGAGACCACCATAAGGACATTAAGTATGCCATCTTCCCCACTTGTTCCTCTGTGATCATTCTTAAATGGCTCATCCGATTTCAGTAAACCTCTAATCAGTCACATTTTACAATGTCCTTGTTGACTGAAAAAAAAAAACACCGCTGGAGCTGTGGAGCCCAGATAAGTAACTGTCTTATTAACTTATACTTAGTCATAACAACACCATAATGTGGCGCCATCTCCATTTCTTTGCATACTTTCTTTCCTGAAATACTAGAGGGTTTGGCCGGCACACTACGCAGAGACAAGTCAAGACAGACATACAACCAGACTATGACTGTCATCATTAGTGTTAGAACTTTGCGCTGGCTGCTGAAGATGGGGACAGAGTGCATATGGGAATGCCCCGAGTGCTGTGATGTCATTACCTGAAATGTACTCATTTTGTGAATAATGTCAGTCTGAATTCCGCAGTGTATGGCTACTCAACTGGTGGCCCACAGTCAAATCTGGCCCACACGATGCCTAGCAAGTGACCTTCGGATCCTTTGCCAGTTGTATTATACTATTGTTCTTTCTATGCTAGGGCTCAGGCCTCTGGTCCACGGCCATCTCCATTTTCCAACTTGTTGGCCCCTGAGTAAACTTAGATGAATCGCCCTGTTGTGGCTAGAAAAGAATCTTGTGCCACTACAGGCACTCTTTCCCTGGCCACTATTGCTAATAATGCACCCAAAACCACAGGTTTGTATAATAATTATTCTGCAGAATTTAAATCACCATACACTGGATAATTTATGAATCCTTAGGCTCTTTTAACAGGTAATTGAATGACTTATAAGTCATCATTTTTAACAGTGTAGATGCTGTCAGAGTCATTGCATCAGGTTTGTTTTTTTTGGTACCATTTTGTAAGTGGGTGCCACTAGTTGCTTTGTTTGCGTGTTTCATTGCACATGGGCATCTCTATAAATGTTGTGGTTTGCTTCTATATATCATTATCATCATCATGATGTAGCAGCTCCTTTGCAGAACATCACTCCCGTCATGGTCTGCCTGACGGGAACTTGGTCTGTCACCAGCTCTTCCTTCCATATTCAAGTAGTCGGCCCCAGCTCCTGTGTGTGAGTGTGTGTGTGTGCGCGTGTATCACTCAAGGAGAATCTTGAATCAATGCGCATAATCTGTAGTAGTGGTGAGGATTTAACTATACAAGAACCATACTTATCAATTTGTTTGTTTTGTTTTTTTTGACAGATAGTTTGAGCAATTGTCTATTTGTACTTGCCTGCTGATCCAAAAGTCTGGGGTTAAAATAAAATCCACATTGATTCTGATGTTTTTTTTTTTTCAAAACCTTACCTTCCAGGTCGACCCACCCAGTAATGGGGGATCAGGTAATGTCCTGGAAAGTACGGGCAGTTTGTGTGATGTTGACCACATCACCCACTGAGCACCCGTTGGTCTGTGAAAATATCATACCCATGAGACGCCAATGGCTTTAAAAAGGTCCTTTGCCTGTTTTACTCTTGGCCGAATGTGTATGCTCTTTTTCTGATTTCACACTGCTGAGGAATTGTTATCATGCAGACAGATCCTCTGAAAAATTGTGTTGTTGTTGTTTTGTTTACCCTTGTCTGATAAAACTGAACCTCTGATCCATTAATGCAGAATATGGTAGTTTACCATCATTTTCTTATTTTGTATGAACATTTCCACTATAAGTTATATTTTATGTTTATTATTGCTAACACAGGCATCCAGCCAGAACATGGAAACCCTTAATATTGGGCACAATGCTATCACCAATGAAGGAGTTCACCTCTTGAAGGATGGACTGATACGAGTGAGTTCATTGCTGCGGCTTGGGCTGCAAGGGACTAGGATTTCTG
Organism: Candidula unifasciata; assembly: GCA_905116865.2. Taxonomy (NCBI): domain Eukaryota; kingdom Metazoa; phylum Mollusca; class Gastropoda; order Stylommatophora; family Geomitridae; genus Candidula; species Candidula unifasciata. The sequence continues at coordinate 545,765 of CAJHNH020006623.1, read as the reverse complement.
ATGAAGGTAAACTTGTTCTGTGTTCAATGTGGAAAATAAGTAGAGTGGATAAGAAAAGTGCCATAATTTCTTGAACTTAGCTTACTGTTGTTATTTATTATTGTTTTTTCATTTATTATCTTCTCTTCTTTCCGTCCTTGATTCATTTACTTTGTTGACATTTTAGTGGAGATGTATCTTCTTTGTGCTGTTTCTTTGAATAAGTTGGTCTGATTTCGTAAAGGCTCTTTTTGATGTCATCGTTCCATGTTGCATCTATTATTGCCCCTTTGTGGCAGTTGATACCAGGTTATTCTCATTAAATGACCAAAACGTCTCATCTGTTGCTCTTTAATAAACTATATGTCTGATTTCAGTCCTAGTCTTCTGATTGATTTATTTTTAATTTTTAATTTTTGCATTACAGCATTGTTACATTTGTGACAATTTTTTGTATAAATTTGTTAACTCTTTGAGGCCCATAAATATGGACAGACTTGGCCCACAATAATTTCCCATTACAAAAATGGCAGAGGGAGTTGTGTACCAAAAAAAGGGCAATAGAGAATGTAATATACTTCTGATCCCTATAAAAGTATACATTTTTTTAAAAGAGAAATAAATGTACATTTTGAAAATGATAATAATTATATGTTTAATACTGTTTTGGTTAGAAGGGAAAAAAATAAATCATCAGGTATTAATTTCACAACAACAAAATTTTACAAAACAATGCATCACTTACCATGGTTTTGCACCCATAAGAGCAGTAAATATCCAAATTTGAGAATAGCACTTTAAAGTTTGTTTAAATTCCTAACATATTCCAACGTTATAATAAATTAATGGATTAATGAAGCACTCAGAGGCTCTGTTCTCACAAAGTGCTGAACAAAACTTCAGAGAAATAAATGGCAGAAAAATTTACCATTACACACACATGCTATTTACTAATTACCTTGTACAGTTATATACAGACTGTATCTGCAATGATTTAGGTGTAGCTTAGCCATAGTATGATACTGTCTATTTGTTAATAGCACTTTCCTTCTCTTACACCCTAAATACAGTAGCAATGGAACATTCTCTGTGTCCAACTCATCAAAATCGCTAGATTCCCAACCAGCTGATTGCTTAGCTGCCACTGGTGTAAATTAACCGTCCGAATAACTTGCAGGAAAATCTAAATTTGCATTATCATTATCAGAATTGAAAACATCTGACTGAAACAATTTCTGAGCTTCGGCCACAGAAAGACGCATAATGCGGCCTGTACTTGTGGTTGGAACACTGGTATCCATGGCGTCGAACACCAAATTACAAAATGCACAGTATAGAAAGGAATGAGATCAGTTTGCGACCACACTTGGCAGAATAAAGGCTCCTATACAAAGAAACAACATTAGAGTAACCTTCCCTGAATGCTTAAAAAGTAGCTCGGAACATTAGAAACATATACAGAGCCGTATGGGAAGCAATATGTACGGGACACACGATCGACGCTCACAGTGTTGTTTAGGCAAATTGGAACTTCTCAGACAACACTCACAGTGTTGCTCGAACTTTAAAAAGTTAATTTAACTTTTAACCCACTGACTACCAAGCCAACTCTGTGCTACCAGTGCCAGACATGGTCACTCACAACAAACCATAAAAGAAAATTAGTAACCACGGAAATGAGATGTCTGAGAAGGGCTGTAGGAGTGACCATAAGAGATAAGATCAGGAATGAGATCATAAGAGTACAAGTCGGCACAGAACCAATTCTGGATTACATACAAAGAGAGCAGGTGAAATGGTTTGCCCACTTAGAGAGAATGCCTTGTGACACCATACCATACAAAGCATACATTGAAAGAGAAGAAGGACGTAGAGCACGGGGTAGACCAAGAACAAGATGGAAGGATAACATCAGAGAAACTCTACAACAGCACAATGTGCCTATGGTCGAGGCAGCCAGAAGAGCTAGAAACAGAACCTTATATCTCCCTCGACACCCACAGCGGTAAAAGAAGAAGTGAAGAAGAAGAAGACTACCAAGCCCATTAACCCTTGCATTCTCTTAGATACCACGTATTTTACTGTGTACTAAAAATGCCACAGCTTCACAACTATTTGATATAATCTCACAGTATTTTGTATTTCTGCACCAAATTGAATGTAGAACAAATTTCAAGAGTAAAAAAGAACTTTATTCTGTTTTGCATCATTATCATGTGGCTGTAGATTGGTGCAAAAAGGCAACTGAAAAATCTTTTATCTGACAACAATATAGACTTATAAAAATGTCATATCTTCAAAAAATATTCAACAAACACTTACCATATTTTGTATTTTTGCACAAAATTGAACTGAGAACACATTTGAAGAAACAAAAAGGGTTTACTTTGTCTGAAATAATCATCATCATCATGCGGCTGTAGATTGTTCCAAAAAAAAAAAAGACAACTGAAAATCTTTTATCTGACAACAGTATAGACTAATCAAAAATATCATATTTTCAGAAATATTCAATAAATATTTATTATATTTAGTATTTTTGCACACAATTGAACCATGAACACATTTGAAAGGGAAAAATGGGGTTTACTTTGTCTGAATTCATCATCATCTGGCTGGCTGCAGATTGTTGCAGAAAAGGCAACTAAGAAATCCTTTTTATTTATCATAGTCATATAGTCATAACTGTTGAGTAGTGTCTTCAAATTCCCTTTTTGAAGCAAAATTAGGAAAATCACATGCATCATCAGAAACATTATTAGAAATATGACCACTAGGATGGTTCTGAGAATTTGACGCAATGATGAAAATTGCGTCAATGTCTCGCCGACATGGGAGCTAACTGAGGAAATTCGTCAAATATTTACTTCAAGCACTACGAAGTTATTTCCCTTAATTAATCACACATAAGTGAATAAGCTAAATGCTTCAACTAAATTCGTCATAAAAATCGCAATTTTAACATGACGGCGGGCTTCCAAAGCTTCAGTCGCAAGGGGTGCGACCTTGGCGGCAAAACGTAAACGTCGCCTCGTCGCATAACGTGCGACGCTGGTAGTCAGTGGGTGTTGTGGAGTGTTTACTGTTGTTATTATTTGACTTTTAGATTGTAATAACTTACTGTTACTCTCATCAGATTTGCTGTCATCTTGTTTCAGGTGCTGTAGCCTTAGCAGAATACATCGCAGAGAGCATGGTGTTACTCCGCATAGATCTTAGAGACAATGATATCAAAACTGGTGGTCTCATGGCCCTGTCGCACGCTATGAGGGTCAATACATCAGTTACAAGGATAGACCTGGATAAGGATCCAAAGAAAGATCCGGTTAGTTTATATAATGCAACTCGGTGTTAAATTCAGTTGTAGTAGACTTAGATGCATAGTTTTCTTACACAGTTTTCCTGAATTGGAAACTGCTGGCAGTACAGTAAATAAACCAGTATAGGGAATTTTCTCTGAGCATACCTACCTGTGTGGGTTCCATGGCATCAATTAGGGGGAGGGGAGACTGACTGCTGCTCCTTAATCAGCATGTTATAAAAGGTGACTGATTAAGGGTTTGCTGAAATCAATTGTATTAATGCCAAAAAGGCGCAGATATCGCAACCTAGTTTTAAACCACAATACAATGTGCCTACTGCTCTTGTAAGGACGAACACAGAAGACAAAGAAGGTGATAGCCTAATCTCAGCCGATAACCTAATCTCAGCCACTCTTTCTGTGTGCTAAGCTGAGTCATGTTCTGATTGCATTCTATTATGCTTCTCTACACTGCTGTATGGAGCGGAAACATGGAGAACAACTAAAACAGTTACTAACAAACTACAAATATTCATTAAGCGTTGACTAGTACATGCAAAGAACGGGGGGAATTAAATGGCATGGTGAAATCAATAACGTTGGGCTTTGGAAAAAAAACTGAAATTTCAGGGAATCAAGAAGTAAAGAAAAGATGCTGCTGTTGGATAGGACACACATTGAGAAAACCTGAGAATGATAAAACTGATTCTGGTGGTGGTGTGAGATGGCAAAACAGCGTATACTAATCAGCAGTGCACATGCTGATGATAGTGATAGAGATCAGTCTGTATACTAACAACAGTGTGATTGAACTTATATTTACCATTATCCGTTTTTGTTTCTTCTGTAATCATCATTGAAAAAAAAATGTTTACGATAAACAGGACACATTTTTGAAAGAAACAAATATTGACATGGCCAAATGTTGGAGTTCCACTTTATATTATGCGTCTTTCACCCATAATATGTTGAATGGCATGTTGCCTTTTGCTTTAAGTCTAGGCTGCAATGTTTGCCCCTTTCAGCTTAACACATCAATTTCAGCTGCCTTTTACTACATGCTTTTTTTTTTGGGCAGGCAGTGATTTTTGTTCCCCCCCCCCCCCCCCCCCCCCCCTAGAATATATCTCCTAGAATCTACACATTTGATTTGCCACATTAAATATCACAGTTGCTCAGAAAACACAAGGTATGGTTCCTGGAAGAAAGATACCATAAACAAACCAGTGGTCAGGGGATATAGAACATTATAAAAACTTTTTGCATGAGAAAACATCAGGCAGAACTTGCAAAGAAATGATATTTCCGGTGAGTTGAAATGAAACTGATGCTCTGCAAAGGGCGTGGCTGTACTATTTTATGATGATGCCAGCACACTCAATTTTACTGTTTAATTCTTCTCTGGATGGGCTCCGGGGCCCCAATGGGAGGGGGTGGGGAATAGATTTAGTTGATTAAAATTAAACTAATTAGCACTGTTTGCTTTAAAGTCGAAGTCTGACTTTAAAAACAAATTCTCATTTAATAGTATGATTCCTACAAAAAACAGTTGCTGTATTTTGCAGGGCATTAAAGACTATGTTGAGCAGCAGACCCGACTCTTGAGGGACATATTAACATTCCAGCAGCGGAATGTTCAGCTAGCACTCCAAAAGGAGGAGGAGAAAAGTCGCCTGACTGTGAAGGCAGTGGCAGAACTGGCCATTGCCAAGAAAGAAGCAGAAAATGAGCATCAGGTTGGACATTTGCCAGCTAATTCCAGCACCGAGTCGTTTACATTGATTGATGCGATGCCTGTTGAGGATAGTGAACTGAAGACAGACAACCAAAGTGCTGAAAATACCAGTACAGAAATAATAGGAAAAGGCCACAATGAAGATAATGCTGCATCAAAGATATCTACTGATATTGATCAGCTTGATTCCTCACCACTCAAGGAAGATGGGAAAATCCAACAGCGGCCAACAGTTCTGTTTCCATTTCACATGTTACCTCCACAAGCAACTCTGGACTCACCATTACCAGTTTCTGGCTTTAATCACAATAGTTCTGATACCACAGCTGATTTTGAGCCCTGTTCTGAAGCCCTTGATATGTGTCCTGCACCTGCAGAAATCATTCTAAGCCCGCAGTACTTCCCCAAGCAGATAGCTCGTAAAATCTTCTCTGTCAGCCGGGTTAGTGAAGGTGCTTCATGTCAACAGTTGTCATCATCTCCTACATCGTCGATGGCATTTGACCCTCTCTGTGTGTCTCCCTTACCTCTGATTCCACCAGTCTCTACACCAGTTCTCCTACCCCCGGCTGTGCCTGTTCTGCAGTGTGTTGAAAGAGTGTCCCAACATTCCAAAGTTAATCTCCTGGTGGACAGTCCCAGTGCGTCACTGTTCCAACAACTGGCAGATGAGACGGTGAAACACATGGTTTCACCAGACACAGATGTTGATGTCAACAGTTTGTTAGGAAGTGATGCAGAGTCTTGTGGCCTGAAAACGGAGATCAAAGATACAAAAGATGATGATGAATTAATAATAGATTTACCTGTTGAAAATTATCCTCCATCTGCCATCTTTGAAATCTTTTTGTACAGAATTGGCCAGTTTATTACAGGCTGAGCAATCACGTGAAATGGTAAATGATGATGTAAATGCCTGTGATAATGTTGAATCTTTAGCCACTGATGCAGCAAGCAAACAAACAATTGTTTCATCAACTGATTCAGACAAAGAAAACTTGGTGATTACTGAATATTCAGTCAGTAAACAGGACATTTCTTTGTTAGAAGATTCATCCAAGGAACTTTTGACATTAGACAGAATAAGTGACAACATCCAGGATATAGATTCGACTGCATTTACTTCACAGGAATTTGACTTTCATCAAGCTTGTACAGTTGAAAGTCAAGACACTGCTGTTGAAAATAATTGTGAAACTCACATTGATCATAGTTCTTTAGAGGCATCTACTGAAGCCCTTTTGAAAAATCTTAGAAAAGCTGAAAGTCATGCAGAGCATTTACTAGAATCAGAAGAGGTTCCAGCAAATCCAGGGTACCTTTCTGGACTTGCAAACACCAGCCCATTTGTCTTTGTTGACAATGCTAAGGTCACAGACATGAAACTGAATGAAGTCAAGAACAGCAGCAACATTGTCAAAAGTAAAACTGAACATCAGCAGAACCATGTGGCACCGTCTGTAAATGCTCCCAGTTTTAAGCATTTAGAACAGACACACTCTTCATCTACACTAGCAGACTTGAATACACAAGAAGAATTGATGACAGTTCGTTTAATAAACTTCAGTAATCCTTCACTGCATTCATCAGACAACATTGAAGAGCTGTTATTTCCTGTTCTGCCAGATCTGTATATGAGCAACCAGTCTGTTATAGAAAATAGTGAAGTTATTTCTTCAAAGGGTTTACAGAAGGTAGAAACTGGTAACAGAATGAAGCATATTGCACCACCAGTACCATTAGCAAAGACTCTAAGTGGCCAGTTAAGAAATGACTCTTCAGACGACCAGGTCATTTTAGACAGTGTGGTCAGTGATAATGTTGACATTATTAATGTGGACTTCGGCATGGACGAGGAGCCTTGGCTATCAGTGGGTGTTGATGTTGAAGCAAATGACTCTGAAGCTTCTAGAAAATCTAAGCAGCCAGACTTTTTCACAACACTGTCTATGAATGGACTCGCTCAAGAACTGGCAAGTGCCCTCACATCCTTTGATGGGTCCTCAGGTCCCTTTGAAGTGGAGGAATACAGTACAGGTAAATAAATAAGGACCCCTTTCCACACCCTTAACTGTATTTTGTGTGTATTTTTCTGCTTCCTCTTTTGCCTTTTTTAACAAACAGTGGAGCATGTTCCCTCAAGCAACTCACTTCAAGTCGTTCTATCATTCGCTTTCACATGCAGCTCCCCTCATGTCCTCACCATCTTTTTAACTTCACTCTCAAGCTCCCTCCTCCGTGCATTTTTTGGTCTTTCTTTATTTCTGTTCCCCTGTGGGTTCCAGTGCAAAGACATTCTAGTTATATTGTTTTCAGGTTTTGTCAGTGTGTGTCCTTCCAAAGCCAGCGTCTTTTCTTCACCTCTTGGTCTAATGGAATATTGTGTATATAGACCTACACTTAACAGACCAATTGGCACTCGGTGGGTGATGTAATCAACAACAGGCTGACCACCGTTACCTCCCAGGACTTTACCTGGTACCCATTTTAGGCTGGTTGGCCCTGGGAGCTGAGGTCATTTTTGAAAAGTATCCGGCTGGATTTTAATTTGAATCCATGACCTGCGGGCCTGCCTGTACACCACAGTGACTCTCAGCACAGATAACAATTGAACGGTATTCCATTGTAATGTGTGAAGTGAGTGAAGGACCCTTTTCCATGCCTTTAGGCTTATTGGGCATATAGAGCTAGATCGATATTTTATAGACCAATCAATACTTGCTTGGTGATGTGGTCAGCAACACGCTGGCTGCCTTTACTTCCCAGGACTGCTATGTACCCATTCAAGGTTGGGTCAACCTGGGAGGCAGGGTGAAGTTTTTTTTTTTAAACTAATCCGGATATGTGCTTGCCACCCTGCCTCGAGATTTATCAGTCGGATTTTGTCTCCACAATGAAGCTTGGCTGTAACGGAACTCCACTGCTCTTTAATCCTGGGTGTTCATCCATCTCTTGATGTTTATCTTCTCAGTTTTATCACCATTTGCATCTTGCCATCTTGTTCTTCTTAGTTCTGGTTGTTTATCTACTTCTGGACTTTAGTCTTGTTCCAGAACTTGAGTTTAGGCTTGCTCTTCCATTTTACAGATTTGGCTTATTTGACTGCAGACTGATGGTTCCTTGCCTCTCAGGAAAATGCACTCTGACTTCAAAGGAAACACTTTGAATTAGTCATTTTACTTTTAAGGTGTGCTTGTTGGTAGAGAGTGGGTCTATTTTTTCTTTCTACTAAATGAGCATCTCAAACCCACACTGGGATTTGCCCATCTGCCTTAGTGCTTCCCTCAAGTATGGTTTTTTCTTCTGCTTCTAATTATCTTTTCTGTGTGTTTTTTGTGCCTTTATTTCTATGGCTGTCTGGGTTCCAGTTCAGGGATATTCTTATTATATATCATCAGGTTTTCTTACTGTGTGTCCTATCCAGTGCCACATAAACAGTGCCAGTGCTGTGGCCTGCTTATCTGAATACCGCTGGCAAGGAGAGATACAAAAGAATTAAAAGAACCTAAGATCTTTGAAGCATGAAGCTGAAAGATATCATTATAAAGAACCTTATTATTGTAGCTTCCACATTCATTTTCTTCTATGGGCGTTGATCATTGTTACACAGTTATATTTCTCCCACCAGCAGCTACTCAGCTTGTTCACTGATATTTGAAATCCCCACTACAGTAATCATAGATAATGAGCAGGATTGCTCATCCAGTGGGACATATTCAGTTGCCTAATGAGGAAAGAATGTCTAATCTCATACAACTCTAGGCTTGGCTTAAAACTTTGTGAAACAACACCACTGATTTCTCTCTCTGGGAAGGTACATTGAAGGTTGATCCTGAAATATTTTAGTAACAAATCTTCTTTACGTTCACCGGCAGAAAGTTCTGGTTGTTCATCCAGCTTTGGACCTTAGTCTGGTTTCAGAACCTGAATTTTGCATGCACATCAGCTTATTTATATGCAGATTGTAACTTCATTGCCTCTGAGGTAGATGCACTCCAAACTTGAAGGAATCTCCTAGTTAATGACTCTGACAACATTGCTACGGGAGCGGCTGGCCGAATGGCTAGAATGCTGGACTCTCATGCTGGAGACCTGGGTTCGATCCTCGGTAAGCTGGGGTTTTATTCTGTCTGGGGTGAAATAAAATCCTCACCTGCACAGTCGTGGTGACAGCACAAGCCATGCGGCCTTAAATCCTCAGTCTCAAAGACCCCCCTGCCTTCACCGCAAAAGTAGCATAATAAAAGCAGTAATTGGCAGGTTTTTTTGGGCAGACAACATGGCTTGTTGGGAAGGCAGTGGGTGGCTTGTTGGGGAGGCAGTGGGTGGCTTGTTGGGGAGGCAGTGGGTGGCTTGTTGGGGAGGCAGTGGGTGGCTTGTTGGGGAGGCAGTGGGTGGCTTGTTGGGGAGGCAGTGGGTGGCTTGTTGGGGAGGCAGTGGGTCTATTCTTGTTTTCCCCACAGTGGAGCCCCAGAACCTACACGGGAGGTTCACATCAGTAGACAGTTATTTACAATTAAATCTAGTTGTGTATCTTCTTTTTCTATGTTTGCCCTTTAAAGGGTTTTTGGGACATTCTGTTGTGGTTTGCAGCTGGGCTGCAATATCTGCACCTTTTGGCCTAACACATGTCAGATAATCAGTTGTCTTTTACAACATGCTTGCAAGGGGACAATGGGTCTGGTCTGGTTTTCCTCTAAAAATGGAACCCCATAACCCAAACAGAGATCATAGTGTATAAATCACTAGAAGTTTATTCACATGTTTTTTGTTTTGTTTTCAGGTTCCTGAAATTTACTTCATGTCCTGTTCTCCCAGTTTACAGTCTGATGTTTGCAGAAATTGAGCACATAACATATTTTCAATGGCATTTTAAAATTACTCTGCGTGACAGATGTATGCGCATGCATGTACATGCGCATGTAGATATACATTAATTTTAATACTCGTTTAGGTCAGTAGCACAGATTTCAATGGATGAATGCATCGACTCGTCTCTTTCAAGATCAGTAAAGTAAAAGTAAAAGACTCTTTCCCACACCTTTAGGTGTGTAGGGCATATAGGGCTAGACCTATACTTTTATAGACCAACTGAAACAAGATGGGTAATGTGATCAGCATCATGCCAGCTTCCCTTTACTTCACAGAACTGCACCTGGTACCCACTCAAAGCTGGGTCAACTTGGGAGCCAAGGTTATTTAAAAAAAATGTCAGCTCCGCCAGGGAGCAAACCCTGAGACCTTTGGATCCGCAGGCGAGCTTCTAGCTGCTGTGCCGCGGTGACTCCCTTTCAGGATCAGGGAACACTTAAATTTATTATAAATCACCAACATTGTGTGTTCCTTGGTACCGAAAGATGTTAGAGAGGACAATTATAATAGGTTCACTACAGCACAGACACAGCCTGTTTTGAACCAGCAAATAATAGGAAGTCGAATTTAATGAAGACTTGCGTGTCTTGTTAATCAATCTGTATAATCTGTGGTGAGGCTGGTTCTTAAAATATATTATGTGTATGAGAATGTGATTCCTTCAGAATACTTAGGCATGATGTGCATTTTTTGAACTGGGACATTATTGTAAATATGTATGCTTGGTTCTGCTAGTGTGGACCTGTTTAATGGATTCCAGTCAGTGTGTTATCTTGCTGTTTGTTACATTTTGGGTTATACCACAGTAACATATAATGTGATAATGAGTTCATATTGTGCTGATTGTAAATTGATCATTATTGATTGTACCATGTTTCGTTTTTCTAAATTTTAAATAGGGTATGTTGAAATCATGAAGTCTCTGTGTGGGTTCCAGGGCCATAATTTAGTGGAGAAACGAATAGGCCGCTTACCTATCTGATAAGGAGGTCATAAAATAGGATTAAAGATTTGATTAAATTGGATGTGATGGGTTGAATGGTGCATATATTGCAGCCTAGCTGCGAACCACAACACAACATGTGAAGCACCTTTTTAACCCTTTCATCCCGCTCACCCAGAATTTCTGGTTTGCTCTGATTTCCCCATAAATATCTTCAGAGAAGAATAGTTGGATAATGATTTCTTTTATGACTTGTCTTAGAAAGTTGGGTATGCAATTCACTATCGTAAGTTTGAGACCATGTATACCAATATGTCCTTTTTTTGGTGGGGAGGGGGGGGGGGGGAAGTTTAAAAATCCCTACTGTCCATATGTATGTGTGTATATATATATATATATAAATACCAAAACAAATACCAGAGCATGTTTTACAGGATTACCTACATTTTACCAGAGTGGAAATCTGGCCTACAAGAGTGACACTTTACGTCTTCTCGTTCGTTCGTTTGTTGGAAGAAAACAAAAATGACAAGCTTTGTCCTTTTTTAACCGCCTGACGGCCTGTTTTATCAAGGACTGGTTATTTGCTGTCTGATTTTAGGTTTGTTTCTTTAGTGGCGATGATTTTCGCCTGAGTTTTGTTTCATTTGTTTCGACATGTCAGCGGCGTAGGCTTGGCGGGCGGCTTGCAGTTTTTGGGATTGGACATGGCAGTCCTGAAAAGGACAGCCATATATGCCTGGGTGGCCTGGAACGGGTAGGGTGGGAGTGGTCAATCTGGTTGGCTGTGCTTCCTCGCGTCAGTGGGGCTGGCTTGTTTCACGGTAACTGGGTGTCATGGCGGCTTGGTAGGTTCTAATTGGCTGCTGGCTTTGTCAATATTTGCGGTAACGTCTGTTTGGCGTACCTTGGCTCCTTTGCTTCCATCTTGCTTCCCTCAACTGTATGTTGGCTGTTTTTATCTCTCCACAGAAGCTTCAGATTTTTTTGTAGAAGGCTTTCCTTTCCTCATCAGGTAGCAATTGTACTTTATCCTGCTCCTCTTTATCAAAAGCGATAGCATAGCGGTTCCTCTCGAGCTCGATCTTGTGCGGGTGTATCTGTTCGTTATAATATTGTAACTTCTTTAGGAGGTCGGCCTCGCTTCTCACCTCACCGGCTGCCGCCTCTTTGCTTTCTTTACAGGTTGTGGCTTCTTCTGCGGCTGGAGTTGCTTCTGTGATATCGGTTATGACTACTTTATCTGACTGTACTGTGTTTTCCTCATCGATATTTGTCTCTGTATATTTGTCGGCCCTGCTGATGTTTGGTTTTGCAACTGCTGCCTTGCTTCTCTCTGTGAGTAGGAGTTCTCGTTCTTGCTTTGCTTCTCGTGTTGCGGCTTCTGCTTCTGCTGTTGTTTTGACTAGCAGGTTGACTTCTCTGTGGATTCTCTGGCTTCGTTTAATAAGGCCGTCTCTGTCTTTTCTCTCTTCTCGTTCGGCTTGCCGGTAGGCTGCTGCCTGGTCCTGATCTGTCTTCAGCTGTGTCAGAAGGCCTTGGAGTTTTTGGTTTGCTTCATTGATTTCTGCTAGCAGCTTGGTGTGTTGTGCAGCTTCTGCTATTCTGTCTCGTTTCTGGGCTGTGATTTCGTCAGGTGTTTGGGAGATTAGTCCCAGCATCTCGAGTCTTTCAGCGGTGGCCTTCTCTCTGTCTGCTGTCAGCTTCTGGACTGCGATTTTGAGTTCTGCCACTTCCTGGGTTATTGCGTTGTTGTTTGCGACTGGGATCACCTTCTCTGTTCTTCTCTCTCTTCTCGGTATTGCAGCTTGCAGTTTGCACTTTTTAAGGTAGGTGCAGCCCAGGTATCTGGCGCTATGGGGCCCTCCACAGTTTGAGCAACGTCTGCTGCTGTTAGGCTTTTTAAAGTCAGGGTCCATCCTGGCCAGTGAGCACTCCTTAAAATCGTGCGGCTTGGAGCAGTAGCGGCATGCTGGTCTGCTGCGGCAATTTGCTGCTGTGTGCAACGCCTTATTACAGCGTGAGCACTGTACAACTTCTGCACTGTAGGTTCCCGGTCGCTGCTGCTGCTGCCTGTGTGGGCGGGTGTAGGTGTGCTCCTGCACTACGACTGGGGCGACTTCTGAGTGTCATGCTGCCTCGACAGGGGCAACATCCAGTGCTGGCGGCGTCTGGGTGGGCGAGGCTGGTGCCTCGACCAGAGCGTCAATCAGTTCTGGCATCGTCTGCACTGTAGGGGCTGGTGCGATGACAGGTGCTACTTCGATGGCTGACGTTGGTCTAGTATCCTGGCTCGGCTTCTTCTGGCTGGTTTTGCCACGGGCCATAATTGATGTGGCTGGCAAAAGCTGTACTGGTCAGGCTGCTGTCGAAGCTCGATCCCTGCAGAGTCGGCAAGGCTTGTTGAGTGCTCTGAAAAGAACACCAAGTGTGCTTTCTCCGCAGTTCACGAGACAATCGTTTGTATCTGGTGCGAAAACGGGCTGCAAAAAACTCCACTCGCAACACTGAATGAGCGATAACCAGCCAAGACAGACTCAGCCGACTATCTAGCGAATCAGTGTCAAGTATCTGACTACTGAAAATCGGGCCATGAATGGAGAGTCAGCGATCGAGTGGAAGACGAGAGATGCGTGCGACTGGGCTGTCTGCGCTGGAATGATATGCACGTCTTCTCCTCCTGCATTTGCCCTTAAAAGGGAGTTGGTACTGTTGTGTTGTGGTTTACAGCTGGGCTGCAATATCTGTGCCTTTCAGCCAAACACATCCGTTTTCAGTTTTTTAGTGGTCTATTATGACTCACCTTTCATTGGACAGTGGATAATCCCCCAACCCCAATAAATGGGACCGCAGAACCCTTCTGGGGACCTTCAAGACAAACTGAGGCACTGGTGATGATCTCAAGTGCACCTGTTTGTTTGTCATCTCTGCGTGGGTAGATGTTAAGTAAAAGTTCATAACCGAAGAAGAAGAAATGTATCTAATTCAAACATGTATTGTGTGACTGTTGTCTATAGAAATAGGAATAGCAGTTGCACTTATTTTGATAATATGAAAATAGGTGAAATGGTTTGGCCATCTAACCAAGCTGCAGTTAGACAGTATATCACATTGAGCATTGATTTATAGACATAGTAAAAAACCACAAAACAGATGGATGAGGTAAATGATAGAGGAAATAATAAAGTTTCTGGGAACTCAGTACACGAAGCACACACATGGGTCTGCCCCCGCTTCTATACTTTACATCAACACCACATAGTGTTAGGTCAAAGAAGCAAGAGGAGATGCAGTGCTTTCCTCTAGACAGATTTTATCCAAGTAATGGAGGCTGTCTGCCCATGGTCTTGATATCTGTTTGATGTTGCAGATAGGGGCAGCATTATGGCCTAATCTTTACAGTTTCCAATTAAGATTTATTTGATCAGTTACTGAACTTAAACACTGAACTTCAGAATGTTTCCTGTTAACCAGAGTAGGAAGGGTACGCTAAATCACTACCCAAAAAATCAGGTAGCGCCAGGACGCTCGCTTGTGACTCCAAAGGCTGTGGGCTCACCGCATGGAGTCTACTTTCAAACATGACTTTAACTTTCAGGTTGATCCAACCTTAATTGGGTACCAGGTAAAAATCCTGGGAAAACAAAGGTGGCCAGCGTGATGTTAACCTCATCACACAGTGAGTCAAATATAGGTCTAACCCTGTATGCCTAATGGCATTACAGAGGGTCCTTTTTTTTTTTACAAACCGAAGAAATCAGGGCACATGTCATATCATGGGAAGCTGAAGGTTCTTGTACAAATTGCAAGCCATATGCAGGATGTTAGCCAGGACATTTCTGAGCTGATATTTGACACCAGAACCCTCATCCCACCCTCCCCCTTTTGAAATAGATATTGTATATATGTGAGTATGTAAGTTAAAAGAATGATTTTACTGTATTCAGAATTTGTTCTTAGTTGGCTTTAACCAGTTGTGATAGCACACTTATATTTATTCAGTTTACTAATGGAATCATTGTACAGTAAGGTTTGCATTCTTTAACCCTTGCTTTGCCAAACAACCCGCCATTTGTTTCTTGGTGATTCCAGTACAATTTTTTTCTTTGGTCTTCTATCGCATATAGATATTATATTAACTTTTAAATTATTAAAGCAGTGTTTTCCTCATTTGATTTGATTTAATTCAAGAACCGACATCACAGCACTCAGTGCATTTCTATTAGCGCTCGGTCCCCATCCTCAGCAGCCAGCGAAGAATTCCAATACTAATGGTGCCAGTAGCATTCTGATTAAACATCGGTCTTGCCTTTCCTCTGAGTCTCAAGCATCTGCCAGAACCTCCTGTCACCCCCCCCCCCCCCCCCCCCCCCCCCCCGCATCAATCTCACTATACTGTGGGATCCATCTGCTCCACCGAACTGTGCTGTACACGCTCGCCCACAAGGCACTAACTACGTCTGCCTTATCATGCATCAGTATTCCACCAAGTTGTGCAGAGCCAGCCAGTCTGTCCGCCTGTTCATTTCCCAACACACTGGCGTGACCCAGTAAATTTGAAGAAATTGAAACAAACAATTGATTGCACAGATTATTGCCTGGCATATTTTGCTGTATCTCGCCAGGTGCATGCTACAGCGACAGTTAATTAAACGAAGCAAATAAGTGAATCCTCTATAAATGAAGTAAAAATTTAGCCACACTCAAAAGCAGCTGCTTGCTTTTACCAGGGTAACCGCAAGGATGCAGTATGGACGGAAAAAGCAGTGCGAAGTACAGATCAGAATGAGAATAATAACAAGAACAATATTAAGCAAACACTACCCAGGTGATTAGCAGTAAAGACCATCCCTCCTGAATAGTGCGCTATCTGTTAATTTTTGGGCCCACTGTAAACACGAAGAGTGCATTTTAAAGTCTCCTTACATTGTCCAGTGGCAGAGCGCTAAGATTTCTTGAAGCCACCACGAGTCGTTACCTCCATCCTGAACTTTGTAAACATACTGCAAGCTCTGGGATTGCTTGGCAGGGAAAAACATTCCAGCACCCATGATCAGTGCAATGCAAAGTTTCTACAAAAGCTGGAGAAATTATTTAAGAACAGCAGATCAAAAGCCAGAAGAATTTAAGACCACAAGAAGTTTTAAACAACATGATATTGTCTCACCTTACCTCTTCATTCTTATGATGGATGATGACATCAAGACCTTTCAGGAGGAAGTACTCAGTAGTCTTCTGGAAGATGCGCCCAATCTTTATGTCAGATCTGGCATCTGCAGACGACATGGCCCTGGTAGCTAAATCAGAGCACATCTTAAATCCAACTTGCTTGTCTAAGAAAGAGCTTGAGAGGAGAGGGATGACCATCAATGTCTCCAAAACTAAAACCATTTTGATCTCAAGAGAGGAGAAGGAACGTCTGATCATGGTGGGACAGTATGCACTGAAGCAGGTCTGCCAGTTCAGATACCTTAGAGTTGTTATAGACCAAAGTGGAGGCATTAAGACAGAGCTGGCAAAAGACTGGAATGGAACAAAGTGAAAAAGAAAACTGCTGATAGAGATATCTGGCCATATCTCTGAAAAACCTGTACGCCCCAAGGTAGATGGCGAGCGACTAAGTGAGAAAAAAAGAACTTCAGACCTAAGTTTTTTTTTTTTTTTAAATTGGTTTTAAACTCAGCTCTTTGAGATAGAAGGGCTTTTAGAGTAACATTTGCTTGGTACTCAAAGAGTTAATAGCTAATAGTTTTTATTTGGCATCTGGGAAGGCCAGTTGTATCATTTATGTCAATTATAATCATTTTGTGATTGTTGCCATTTGGACCGGTATATCTCAGAATGCAGGTCCACTGATGATTTGCTTGTTTGACCTAAAATAACTGATCTAGTATTTATAATCTTAACCCACTTCTTTCATTTTTAATAAGTAATTAATATATTGTGTATGAATTTGTTACATGTACATGTCTTCTACATTTTAGTCTTCTTTTTATCCTTCTTCTTTTCTTTTTATCCTTCTTCTTTTCCTCCTAATCTAACATTGTGCTGCTTCAACCTGTTTTCTTTCATAATTCTTTTCTCCATTCCTTTTTGACCTTATAAATTGATGTCACAAAATGCTTTAAGTGAGTGTTTATTCTTCTGGTTATTAGTGGTCACCAGCGGTACTCTGGAAGACAGTTATGGTTGTTTGTCCATTTCTGGACTAGAGTTTTGCACGCACATCCATTCTACAGATCTGGTTTATTAGTATGCAGACTGTCAGCTCCTTGCTTCACAGACAGATGCAGTGCAGGCTGTCGGCTCCTCGCTTCACAAACAGATGTAGTGCAGGCTGTCGGCTCTTCACTTCATAGACAGATGTAGTGCAGGCTGTCGGCTCCTAATTTCACAGACAGGTGCAGTGCAGGCTGTCAGCTCCTCACTTCTTAGACAGATGCAGTGCAGGCTGTCAGCTCCTCACTTCATAGACAGATGTGCAGGCTGTCAGCTCCTCACTTCACAGACAGATGTAGTGCAGGCTGTCAGCTCCTCACTTCATAGACAGATGCAGTGCAGACTGTCAGCTCCTCACTTCATAGACAGATGTAGTGCAGGCTGTCAGCTCCTCACTTCACAGACAGATGTAGTGCAGGCTGTCGGCTCCTCACTTCAAAGACAGATGTAGTGCAGGCTGTCAACTCCTCACTTCACAGACAGATGTAGTGCAGGCTGTCAGCTCCTCACTTCACAGACAGATGCAGTGCAGGCTGTCAGCTCCTCACTTTCGGCTCCTCACTTCATAGAAAGACGCAGTGCAGGCTGTCGGCTCCTCACTTCATAGACAGATGCAGTGCAGGCTGTCAGCTCCTCACTTCATAGACAAATGCAGTGCAGGCTGTCAGCTCCTCACTTTACAGACAGATGCAGTGCAGGCTGTCGGCTCCTCACTTCGTAGACAGATGCAGTGCAGGCTGTCGGCTCCTCACTTCATAGACAGATGCAGTGCAGGCTGTCAGCTCCTCACTTCATAGACAGATGCAGTGCAGGCTGTCGCTCCTCACTTCACAGACAGATGCAGTGCAGGCTGTCGGCTCCTCACTTCACAGACAGATGCAGTGCAGGCTGTCGGCTCCTCACTTCACAGACAGATGCAGTGCAGGCTGTCGGCTCCTCACTTCACAGACAGATGTAGTGCAGGCTGTCGGCTCCTCACTTTACAGACAGATGTAGTGCAGGCTGTCAGCTCCTCACTTCATAGACAGATGCAGTGCAGGCTGTCAGCTCCTCACTTCACAGACAGATGCACTCTGACTTCAAAGCAAACACCCTAACTAGTCATCTTTTTTATGCTATCAGGTGGGCAGTGGTTTTATTCTTCACCTTCCCCTGGCCCCCAAGTTGGGGCCCCAGGACTTACACAGGGAGAGGGTTCATTCTGTGTTGCTGATCCATCTAATATTTGCAGTAGGGCCATATTTCCAGTATACTCCATGGCTTGAAAATGAATCCTTACTTTTACCTGACTATACCCTTACCCACTTAAGACTGTAAGTTACACCTGCCTGCGAATGCAGGTTACACCCGCTTGTAACTGCAGGTAACACCTTGCTGCTGTAACAATTACAGGTATTCTTATAATAACTTCTTTAGAGGTTGAACGGAGTATCTTTTATAAGCCTTTTTTTGTCTGCCATCCAGATTGCGATCTTTTATAATCTCAGGGTGATATGGTAAACCTTTAGGTAGCAGCTCAGAGCTGACAAAGTGATTGATTGATCAATACTTTACTTATTTCAGGCTGTCCTAATGACAACTCGCACATTAAAAAATGTGATGCAGCCATTTGGTATTTTATAAATCCTACTAAGCAAAATGTTCTTAATATGTCTAATGAGGTTATGTGTACAGGGTACCTCTAGAATTTGTCAATTAGGGAAATTAGTGTGTAACTCAACAAGCATAAATCAGTAGGAAGGAATACATTGGTGATTTCCCTTGCCCTTTACTGGTTTTATATATTATTTGACCCCAGTATTCATCACCATGCTATGCAAGGGGAGATGTGGGATAGTGGAGAGATTAATGAAGACAAGGAGAGAAGATCCTGAACAGGCTTTTGTCATGGTATGGAGTGCCAGAGAGGCACTCAACAGAACACTACCTAAAAAGGTAAACTTTACACCTGCATTTTTTTTTGTAGTCCTGATTGTGTCATGAATAAGGCTGGGTCAAACTACAACCATGTGCGACTTCACGGTGTCTGTTTTGTTTTTGTATCTTCATTACTTTTGTTGAAAATATGTATCCTTATTAGACTATTTAACATCACCAGTTTGAATGACCAGTCAAAACTGCCAATTTTTGACTTTATAATACCACGCAGGGGGTCTTTGAGCCTGAGGGTTTACGGCCGCATGGCTAGTGCTGTCGACACGATGGTGCATTTTGTAACCAGCCTATCGAAGGTTGATTTTGGAATAGCCCTTATAGTTGGTGATTTAAGCTTCCTGTTAAATGCTGTAATTATCTGTGTAAATGTACTTGTAAATACATTACAATGGTTTTCAAATCTTTCTAGTCTAATTTATCTGTTGATTCAAGATGTACAGGGTGTTTTATGTGTGTTGTGGTGATAGCTAAAAATGTTTTGACTGGCAATCATCGATGACAGTATGAATTATATGCATGTGAAGATAGAAATTAGACCCCTAATTTGGTTCTAGGGCTTCATGTTTTGGGGGGAAAAATATACCTACTGATCCTTATCAAGCCTCTCATTCAAGGCAACTAAGAGTTTCCTGTGGATTTTTTGGACCTGCAGGTGAAGATATCGTGCCCTGGCTGTAAACCAAAACACAATCCCAACTGCCCTTCTATGAGCAAATAGTGAAGCAGATGATAAATAAAAACATAATTAAAAACTGTATATGCATTAATAATTGTTTTCAAGATACTGCACCATCTGTATAAGATTACATATTATTAAATCTATTGTAGGGAATATTTTAATGTGTGTAGTGGTAGGGATTTTGTCACATGAGTGCACACCATATGTACATATTATGTTTATGTGGAAATCTACACCTGTCATTATCTTTGTTTAATGCTTTTAAATACAGTTTTTATCTTCTCACTTCTCATGTGCCATTAGTGCATAAGTTATTATATGTTTATGTACATGGGATTGTGTCATATTTATCCATGATGTTATTCTTAACTGTACACAATAATTTACTTTGATTCATTATCAAATTGTGATATTCTATTTACATTCTAATTTAAGCAACACCAAGTTGATCAAAATATCAGATAACAGAGGCCATCAGAAAACCTCTGTGGGTTCCGGAGCCCCATTTTCAATTAAGATTTGAAACAAAAAATCTTGGTTCTAAAGTCAACCCAGCCTAAACTGGGTAGCAGGCAAAGTCCTAGGATGTAAAAGCGGCCGGCATGATGGTGAACTTATCACCCACTGAAAAACCGGTTGGTCTTTAATCATTTGGGCTACCACTATACATACAGTATGCCTAGAGCTTTGAGAAGAGTCTTTTTTTTTCTGAAAACACTTGTTACTGCTCTTTAAATGTTTTGTGTTTTTTAACATCTGGTTCTTTGGTGTCATAAAGTCATTGTGTATAACAGACTGTACTGATGCAGTCTTTGTCATTATTTGACATCATGTCCTGAAGTGTATTTCGAACCCCAAAAATTGGCACACATGTAGTGTACATTTACTAGCTCATTACACCTAATGATTAATCAATGCGTACTAAATTAAAGAACAATGTATAGCAATAGCAGATTGTTTTGCTTTTTGTTGTTGTTGAGCTTTTACCTGTTTGCTCATGTCTTTAAACCTATGCATGTTTAACAAATGCATTTCATAATCTGGAAATTATTTCCCTACCTACCCAAGCTCATTGAAAAGTTATGTTTTTTTGGATTGTGAACTGCATGTTTAACATGTTTTTGTTTCATTAGGAAAATTGAGAATATATTGAGATGATAATATTCTCGTCCAACATTTATTATAACATTTGTGAACACAGGTATATGATGGTTTCCATACATTTTGCAGACTGTACTTGCCGTGAGGTTATGTCGCTTGCTTTCTGATATAGAACAACTCTTTTGGCTATCCTCCAAATAATGGGCTAAAATTATAGAGGCCAAAAATATACTCTAACAGGGCCTCAGTCATATGTAAATTGTGTACCTCTTTTCGGCGAATATGCGAATATACGCCACCACCAACAGTATCCCCCGCCCCCCCCATCCCCTTCCACCACGCAGCAGTAAACATTTGCTACACATCTATTCCAGCATAGTCGTAGGCAGGTCAATGATTCACCTGTTTCTAATAATGTAACTTTCTGTCTTTGCCTAGCAGAGGTCCACTATTCGGCCCCGAAGCGAATACGAAGCGAATATTCAGTACAGCCCTAGTATGTATGTGTAAGTATATGCATGAATGAAGCTATGTGTGTGTGTATGCAAACATGCCTGAATGTATGTGTGTGTATGTGCGTGTCTGTCTGCTGTAAATGTGTATTTTTTCTATGTGTGTGTGTGTGTGTGTGTGCATGCATGTGTAGCCTGGCGGCCACAAATTTAAGTGGACTTGTCGAAAAACCTGGCAAGCCGGGAAAGAAGAAGTTGATTAAAAAAAAACGTATAGAGCTCGATGAGGCCGTTTTAGCTTCCTATCCATTGGAATAATATACTCATATATTTTTGAATCATTTTTGACGGATGCCTGTCTTTCAAGTATGCTCTGGAGGTTATGGCACTGGGCGTTTAGGAACACAGTTTTCTGTATGTACTATACCAGCAGCCAACATTTTCAGTGATGGGATATTGTCTGGCACTGCTCATATTATCTCACCTCCATCTAGAAAAGCTGGAACGCTTGCAAAATGAAGCTAAATGAAGCAAAAAATGAGGGGTGCTACAGGCGAAAGATGTACCTCAAAGTTGGGCCCCTGATAAATGAGCTGGTGTGAGAAACCAAGGGGCACATGCTGAAGAGTAGTGGCTCGTGAATGGCACAGATAAAACTCACAATCAGAACTGTGTGTGCAATTTACAAGATAGTGTATGGTGAGGAATGAATGAGAATTCCGCCAAGCGAAGCAGTGCTGTATAAAGTGGTGATTGCGTTGGACCGAAATTTCGAAATGGA
The DNA here is from genome assembly GCA_905116865.2 of Candidula unifasciata. Taxonomy (NCBI): domain Eukaryota; kingdom Metazoa; phylum Mollusca; class Gastropoda; order Stylommatophora; family Geomitridae; genus Candidula; species Candidula unifasciata. Next base: position 523,768 of record CAJHNH020006623.1, on the reverse strand, counting down.
TATTTAGTACGACAAGGGCAGCGGTGCAGGAACTGAGCAATGAAAATTCTCGCCGGGCGATATTGTTTTATGCACAGATTGGCCAATAGTGAGATGTAAACAAATGTGGAAGAGGTTTCATTGTAAAAAAGAATGGTCGCTTAAAAAAAAAAGAAAGAAAAAAGGTACGTGTTTAATGTCACAAAATTTAGCTTGAGAATGAAAGTAGAAGCCGTGACGGCAGACGTCCTATGGGTGGAGAGTTGTACAACCCGATCTGTTTTGTAAATGACAGGCAGAGCATACTTCGGAAATAGAAACTAGCGTTCTGCGCATAAGGTGGGTTGATAGCTCTATAAGACATATCAAAAGCCTGTCGTGGTATTTGCCCAGAATATTCTAGTGTGCAGGGCAATGAGCAGGCACATCGGCTGCTGTGACCCCTCTAGGCTGTGAGATACAATGCGAAAAAGCAGACTTGGTAAAGGCTCTCTGCAAACAAGTAAACAGTCTAACAGAATGGACAGCATCCGTGTCTGGAGAGAACGACTCAGCTGGTAGTGAAACAATAGGGTCTAGACCAATGGTTCTCAACCTTCCTGACGCTGCGACCCTTTATTACAGTTCCTCATGTTCTGAAGACCCGTATTACAGTGTTCTTCATGTTGTGGCGACCCAAAACCATATGATTATTATCGTTGCTACTTCATAAGTTCAATGAATATGTGTTTTCCGATGGTCTGAGGCAGCCCATGTAAAAAGGTCGTTGGAGCCTAAAAGGTTCGCGACCGGTAGGTTGAGAACTGCCGGTCTAGACGATTTTGTACACATAGTGAAAAAAAAAAAAGCATCAGGCGAACTTGCAATTAGGTTGTAACTGGCATCACCATTGAGGTAACTCTTTCTTTGCTTCTAAGGAGGCGGACGGAGCACGTATGAGACTGTTCTGAGAATAATGTTGCCAGTTCTTGATTCACTCATTCATTCATTCTGTTTATAATGTTTGGTATGGACCCACACACAAACTAATATGCATTAAATGTACAGTGACGAAGACGGTAACTATGGTGGTAGGGATATAATTAAGGCAACAAAGTGTCTGTTTTCATGCTGAACTTTATTAGAATACAGCCATGTATCTGAGACTCAAAACGTAAATTATTCAATGTTTTACATGTTTCGGCTCCAGCAGCTTTGTATTCTCAGCATGTTTCCTGCCACGAGACTAGCTCTGTAATGGAAATGCATGATATGTAGAAATACAGCAACTAGAACATGTTGTTTTCTTAAACTCTTTCTGTATCAAGCAGGCGTTACATTAACTCATTTAATTCCTAAATGATATTACTTTAAATAAGTAGCATTTGATATCTTACAGAAATCTGCAGTAGTTGTTTTATTATACTCCATTCTGTGCGTGCTCCATATAACGAAAGTTTGTAATGTTTTTGTAAATAGAATGAGTAAATGTCACTTTTCCAAGTCTTCAGGCATATAGGGCTAGGTCTATATTTCATAAAGCGTCAACACTCGGTGGGTTATGTGGTGGAAATCACACCGGAATGAATTCTTTTGTTCTAATTGTCCTACATCTTCTTTTGCAGATGATGAGCTCATTGCGGCCCACACAAACGATGAATGGGTTTGCTTCTTCTTCTTTTTCACGTTCACCAGCTGTAAACTCTGGCGGAAAGTTCTGGTTGTTCGTCCACTTCTCGACTGCAGTCCTATTCCAGAACCTAAGTGTTGCGTGTGCATCCGTTTGACAGATCTGTATGCAGACTGTTGGTTCCTTGCCTCTCAGGAAGATGCACTCCGACTTTGAAGGAAGCTCCCAATTAGTCGACTCTTACGACATGATTTTGGGTAGGCAGTGGGTCTATTCTTGTTTTTCCCATAGTAGGGCCCCGGAACCCACACGGGGGATGAATGGCTTTGCTAACGCGTGTAAAGAATCTGGGCTTACCATCAGTCTCAACAAAACGCTAATGGTGGGAATGAATGTTGAAAACCTACCAAACATTAGTGTTTATAATCATCAGCTGTTGGCTATACATGAGTTGGAGTAACTAGGCTCACGAATTTCAGGCGACCATTCTCTAGATGCAGAGATAAACAGTTGTTTAGGAAGGGCCTCTGAAATGTTTTTAAATCTCACTATCGGAGTCTGGTCAAACGAAAAGCTGACTTATAATACCAAAATGAAAGTTTATGAGTTTTGTGTATTGAGCACGCTACTGTACGGTAGCGAAACATAGACTCTATATGCTACTAAAAAAAAAAAGAATAAATGCCATTCACATGCGCTTTATGAGGTGCATCCTTGGTACATCATTACGTGACACTGTCTCCAACAAACGCGCAGTCAGTAGAGCAAAAATACCATCAATTTTCTGCCTACTGAAGCAAAGACGTCTGCGCTGGATGGGGCATGTCTCCCGCATGGAGGATGGTCGTAATCTATCGTACCTCATGTATGATGAGCTGGAAACAGGGAATAGACCTACTGGAAGGCCAAAACTACGTTATAAAGACATATGCAATCTTGACCTGATAGAGACCAACACAGGCACAGAGACTTGGAAGAAATCAGCTGCAGATCGACTACTATGGCGACAGATGGTGAAATACGGATTGTCGCGTTTGGAAAGAAATCAACGCAACGAGCCATAGGGAGGAGACGCCAGACAGAAAATCAGCCTCATAGCGAGGGAGTATCTACTTTTTGTGAATCCTATGTGGCAGAGACTGCCCCTTCAGCATCGGACTTTACAGATCTGTTCCAAAAGCCAGTGGCACATCTCCATAGGCCTCACCAGGATCACATTACATTATATGTTTTATCATTACTTTTTTTTTTTGTTTTGTTGCACGCAACACTGTATTGTCAGCATGTGTCATTTTTGTTTGGTTGTTCTAAATAGTTCGCTTACTATCCCAAGACACACTACTTCCCATTCTGTAAAGCCTTCGCTGCCTCTTTCGATAGCATCACGGTCACTCTTTCATCAAGGTGTAGGTGGATTTTCCTCTGTGTGTTTTTCAAACTTGTAGGTCTTCGAACTTGCAAAAAATTTCTATGCCTAAGCATGCTGGATTTGTATGTGGGTTAATAATGGTGTAAGTATGAATAATACCAGTGACGTCGATATGTGCAGGAAACTTCACACGCATGTGCATGTTGAAAGTGCATGTGTAAAACATTCTGACGACAGAAAAGTTTCATTCTGAACATTCTGTTTTTTTTTTTTAAATTTCATCTTTGTTACTAAAAAAAAAAAAAAGGATTAGATTGCCGCACCCATTTTGTTTTAGAGAACGGGGCTGTAAGATTTAGTTGTTAAAGACGAGCCATACTGGATAAGATAATACACGAATACATTGTGTTTGAAAAGGTTTACGAGTTTAAAACTCTCTCGTGTGATTGAATACGAAACGACTAAATTTGTAAAAGGAGGATACAACCAATTGATTGCACAATTTATTGCCTGGCATATTTCGCTGTATCTCGTTCAGTGTATATAACAGAACAATTATTTTAAAAAATGAAGCAAAAAAGTGAAATCTTTTAAACGGACGTACAGATTCAACCAATCTCAAAAGCAACTGCCTACCTTCCCGGGGCAAGCGCAGGTTCACTATACTGCCTTTCTGTTTACACAGCTCTGGGTGAAAATGACGAATAGTTCAGGTTTCGATAAATCTTAACAATTTATTATTGGACGACGCTTGAAGAATTCCAAATGCACTGTCAATGTTTATAGTGTGTCTAGTGTGCCCATTTTGTGGTGCGCAACGGACGAAGGATGGTCTTTCCGACCAGCCAGTTGTTCGTGTTTGTTGAAAAATTGTTCTGACGGTTGTTATCTCAGTTTGATGTGTACTTTGTGTTGCTTTTGTTCTCCATACTTGAATATGTTCTGCTACCTATTTTTCTAGTCATCGATAAGTTCTGTCCACATAAACAGCTTCACAAAGGCATTTTTTGTAGTTAATACAATTTGACCTGGCATACGTCGTTTTTTTTTTTTTAAGGAGGCAGTCGTGTACTTTGTGTTGCTTTTGTTCTCCATACTTGAATATGTTCTGCTACCTATTTTTCTAGTCATCGATAAGTTCTGTCCACATAAACAGCTTCACAAAGGCATTTTTTGTAGTTAATACAATTTGACCTGGCATACGTCGTTTTTTTTTTAAGGAGGCAGTCGTGTACTTTGTGTTGCTTTTGTTCTCCATACTTGAATATGTTCTGCTACCTATTTTTCTAGTCATCGATAAGTTCTGTCCACATAAACAGCTTCACAAAGGCATTTTTTGTAGTTAATACAATTTGACCTGGCGTACGTCGACAGTGCTTTTTTTTTAAGGAGGCGGTCGGTATGGGGTTGGGTTTAAACCTGATAGCAAGCATATCAGCCTAGAAAATTTGGCTGACTGCTTTTCTGGGCGGTCAAAAAAACTTTTCATAGCGTCATCTCAACGAAAGCTTATTCCTCTTCAGGATTCCGAGACCGCGACGTTCATTGCTGCAGATAGCACCCGCCTCCATTCATCTCTCTGGTTGGCCTTCCCTTTCCATTGGGTGACACCTAGTATTTTCTGGTCTGTCTGGACATTATCTGTTCATCGTCTTCTTGGACTGCCTCATGGTCTACGACCATTCATCCCCCTTGTGTATAGAGATATTACTTCTCTGTCATCTGCCATTCTTTCAATACACCCCAGCCATTTCAGTCTACTATCTCTCATGATGTCAGTGATCAATGTTGATTTAAACAGATTATGAATTTCGTTGTTGCTTCTCACTCTCCATTCCCCACTGTCTGCATCTTTGATTAAGTCAAAAGATTTGTCGCATATATATGCATATATCATCAGGTACCTTGCGGATGCCATGGGGGAGTTTAAATCTCCACAAATTTCGATCTCCTGCGCGTATTTGTTCGTATGCTGGCGCAACTCCATGCCATGCTACAAAACTGTCAAGAATCTTCTTTCGTTGTCTTCCGGTATTCCTCCTTCCACGGACTTTCCCAGTGGTCACAACATGTTCCATTTTCCCTCTTCTCGTAGTATGGCCGACAAATGATAACTGTCTCCTTCTCATGTTGTGAGGAGTTGACTTCGGGCACTTGACTCTTTAAAAACCTCTTGGTTGCACTTTCTGGCTGTCCACAATATTACAAGCATTGTGTTGTTGTTGTAAAATCACACCCCGAAGGCTTCAATAAATTGTTTGGTCTGCCTACCAATTGAGTCAATGACTTACAGCCATATGTTAAAACTAAATGCATGTAGTAAGCTATAACCTTTTTTTTCTAACCTTGAGTGACTGAGATAAATTGCATAAGACGTACTTTATTTTATAAAATGTAGTTTTTGCCTGTCCTATTATAAATATATATGTCTTCACATTATATTTCTCAAACTTAGTATTGACTTGGTTAGATGGTTCTGTAAACTCTCCTCTGTTTCAGTTATTTTAACTTAAAGTAAAGAAAAGATTCCTTTTCAAGCCTTAGGTGCATCAGGCATATGGAAAGAGCATCCCATTTTTATACACAACAATGGGCACAAGGTTTGTAGTGTGGTCTGTATTACGCCAGCCGTCTTCCCTTCCCCAGGTCAGCCATCATGTGACCCATTTTAGGCTGGGTCGACCTGCGACAACCCATTAAATGATAAAAGTCCACGCAGCCTGTTGTGGGTTTCGATCGCGGTACGTTTGAATTACGAGTTGAATTCGAAGCGCCTGAGCCACTTATGTCTTTTAATTATACTTGGACATCTCTAAATAGCAGTTCTGAGATATCATTTTTCCTTCGCTCTCTGCTTCTCTGCAAATATTGTCGATGTATGTTATAATAAATCAGGGGAGGTAGCCTATATCCCTGTCTTACTAATGAATTTATTTCAAATAATAAATGGCAAACTACTGAACGTAAGATGTTTACCAGCTACCTTCTTAACATCAAACTGATTCAAAGCGAAATTGTCTACGTTTGTTTCTCTTTATGTCCTCACTATTTTCTAAATTGTAATTTTGCCCTTTTTCTAATTGCATAGTTGTTATCGAAGCGCATGTCTACATATAGTTATGTCTTGATATTCTAAACGTTGTTTTTCAATCTAAACTTAACTATTATTACATGTGATGATTTGAATAGATAAAACAAAATTTAGTTTACATCCTATGGAAATAGGTCCCATTATGTTGCTGTCTATGACAACATACAACAATAAATTTATAGCAAATACAAAACACAATATTATTGAGAGACTGTTACATGGTACTAATAGTAAACAAACATTATTTTATCGCGACAGCATCAGCTCTTTTAGTTTTTAGGGATGCTGAGGCTACTGAGCGCCACACTCATCATAAAGTATGTATTAGAGAACAAATATCATCAGGCAGATGTAGATTACTTTTGTCATAATCTGCTTTGCGCTGTTAGGTTTCGCCATTCAAAGCCTGGGTTGGTTCAGGTGTTTGGTAAGCTATGATACTGTCAAGTCACAGGCTGTCAGTAAATCCATCCATCCATCTTTTAAAGGTCGTTTTCTATTTCTTGGTGTGTCCATTTCCATGTTGTATATTGATGCTGCTGGCATAATTGCATAACAAACATAATTTCCTTTATCTGTTTGAAAATATTGCGCAAAATAGTATTTATGTTTTCTTATGTTCTTTTCTTCAAATAGTTGGATTCATTTTCCCAAGGTGACCGAACGATTTTAGTCTTTGTTTTTTTTAAATGAATTTAACGATGGATTTTGCTCCAACAATAGACAAATATATCTTGAAAATACACAGTAATAAGACCGATTTGACAGTGCATAATACTTACTTGAGATCCCTGTAAATGAAAATATACATATATATCATCAGGTGCCTTGCCTACTGGCGTTAGTGATTGTGCCTCTCCACAAACTACTACCTCCTGCAGCATGTATCAGTTCGTGTGCTGACACACCTCGATGTCACGCTACAAGATTGTCAAGAATCTTCTCTCGTTTTTTTCCGGTATTCCTCCTTCCACAGACTTTCCCATTGGACAGGCCAGTACAACCATTTCAACAGTTTTGCACCTTTGCAATACAAACTTGGTCTAGTGAGGACATTATTCCACCGTGCTAGAAAGATTTGTTCCAGCGACACTCTACAAGCTGAATTTGAAACGATTAAACAAACACTGCTTTCTAATGGATATCCAGGTGGTTTTATTAAGTGCCATTTCCAGCCACCTAAACCAGTTACTTTAGAAATGTCGGTGCCAAAAAAAAACAAGTTTATATACATCTAACGTTTCGGGGAGATGACGTCATGCAACGTGTATATGACCGACTCAAAACAGCAGTCGGTCAAACCTTTTACGCAGCCATGCCTGCTATGAGATTCAAAACCACCACGATTCCTACGCCACCTGTAAAAGAACCAGTCTCGACGTACGCCAGATCTAACTGTATATACCAATTTAAATGCACCTGTAACGCTGCATATGTGGGCAGAACTGATCGACGACTGGAGAAACGGGTTGCTGAACATATTCCACTATGGGTGGTAAAAGCAATGCAAAACACTAACATCTCAACAACAACGAATCAGGTGACTGGTCGACAAAATCCATCATCAGCAATTGCGTGCCATTTTCTAAATTCCGGGCACATCATTAACAGGGATGATGCATTTCGAATTATTTACAATTTGGCCAACCGTAGATTACTCAGACACGCGGGAGCTTCCGCGATCAACCGGTTAAAACCGGATCTCTGTGGGCAGAAAGAAATGGTAGTTTCCTTAAGGTTACCTTGGTGAAACAGACAGTGTAGAATGTACTCGAATTGGTGTTTCAGTTTCTAGGATTCAGCTATTTGCTTCATTTATTCACTTGTTACTGTAGTATGCACCTGACGAGATACAGCGAAATATGCCAGACAATAAATTGTGCAGTCTATTGTTTGTGTCTTCTTTGTTCAAATTCACATCGGAGAAACATTGCTTTGATTTCCCATTGGTCACAACATGTTCCATTTTCTCTCTTCTTATTATATTTTCGACAAATGATGACTGTCTCCGTCTGATGTTTGTGATAAGTTGTCTTTGGGTAGCCGCCTTCTTTAAAAATCTCTTAGTTGCTTTTTCTGGCTGTCCAAGGTATTGTGAGCATTATTTTGTAAAACCACATCTCGAAGACCTCAAGAAAATGTTTGGCCTGCCTAGCGATAGTCAAGGACTCACAGCCATATGTTAAAACTGGATGTATATAGTAAGTAAGATATTTTTTCTAACCTTGAGTGACAGAGATCAACTGCATAAGACGTTCTTCATTTTATAAAATGTAGCTTTTGCCTGTTAAATTATAAATATACATGTGTCTTCACATTATATTTCTCACACTTAGTATTGACTTGGTTAGATGGTTCTGTAAACTCTCCTCTGTTTCAGTTATTTTAAGATGTTTACCAGCTACCTTTTTAACATCAAACTAATTAAACGAGAATATGTCTACGTTTGTTTCTCTTTATGTCCTCACTATTTTCTAAATTGTAATTTTGCCCTTTTTCTAATTGCATAGTTGTTATCGAAGCGCATGTCTACATATAGTTATGTCTTGATATTCTGAACGTTGTTTTTCAATCTAAACTTAGCAATTATTACATGTGATGATTTGAATAGATAAAACAAAATTTAGTTTACATCCTATGGAAATAAGTCCCATTATTTTGCTGTCTATGACAACATACAACAATAAATTTATAGCAAATACAAAACACAATATTATTGAGAGACTGTTACATGGTACTAATAGTAAACAAACATTATTTTATCGCGACAACATCAGCTCTTTTAGTTTTTAGGGATGCTGAGGCTACTGAGCGCCACACTCATCATAAAGTATGTATTAGAGAACAAATATCATCAGGCAGATGTAGATTACTTTTGTCATAATCTGCTTTTGCGCTGTTAGGTTTCGCTATTCAAGCCCGGGTTGGTTCAGGTGTTTGGTAAGCTATGATGTTTTGAAGTCACAGGCTGTCAGTAAATCCCTCCATCCATCTTTTAAAGGTCACTTTCTATTTCTTGGTGTGTCTATTTCCATGTTGTATACTGACGCTGCTGGCATAATTGCATAAAAAACATAATTTCCTTTATCTGTTTGAAAATATTGCGCAAAATAGTATTTATGTCTTCTTATGTTCTTTTCTTCAAATAGTTGGATTCATTTTCCCAAGGTGGCCGAACGATTTTAGTCTTTGTTTTTTCAAAATGAATTTAACGATGGCTTTTGCTCCAACAATAGACAAAAATATCTTGAAAGTACACAGTAATAAGACCGATTTGACAGTGCATAATACTTACTTTAGATCCCTGTAAATGAAAATATACATATATATCATCAGGTGCCTTGCCTACTGGCGTTAGTGATTGTGCCTCTCCACAAACTACTACCTCCTGCAGCATGTATCAATTCGTGTGCTGACACCTTGATGTCATGCTACAAGATTGTCAAGAATTTGATCACGTTGTCTTTCGGCATTCCTCCTTCCACAGACTTTCCCTTTGGTCACAACATGTTCCATTTTCCCTCTTCTTTTTATATTTTCGACAAATGAAGACTGTCTCCGTCTGATGTTTGTGATAAGTTGTCTTTGGCTAGCCGCCTTCTTTAAAATCTCTCGGTTGCTTTTTTCTGGCTGTCCAAGGTATTGTGAGCATTATTTTGTAAAACCACATCTCGAAGGCCTCAAGAAAATGTTTGGACTGCCTACCGATATTCAAGGACTCACAGCCACATGTTAAAACTGGATGTATATAGTAAGCAAGACATTTTTTTCTAACCTTGAGTGACAGAGATCAACTGCATAAGACGTTCTTCATTTTATAAAATGTAGCTTTTACCTGTCCTATTATAAATATATATGTGTCTTTACATTATATTTCTCACACTTAGTATTGACTTGGTTAGATGGTTCTGTAAACTCTCCTCTGTTTCAGCTATTTTAATTTGAAGTAGAGAAAAGATTCCTTTTTAAGTCTTAGGTGCATCAGGCATATGGAAAGAGCACCCCATTTTTTTTAATTGACTAATGGGCACAAGGTTTGTAGTTTGGTCAGCATTACGCCAGCCATCTTCCCTTCCCCAGGTCAGCCATCATGTGACCCATTTTAGGCTGGGTCGACCTGCGACGTCCCATTAAATGATAAAAGTCCACACTGCCCGTTGTGGGTTTCGATCGCGGTACGTTGGAATTACGAGTTGAACTCGCAACGCCTGAGCCACTTATGTCTTTTAATTATACTTGGTCATCTGTAAAAAAGCAGTTTTGATATATAATTTTTCTTTCGCTCTCTGCTTCTTTTCAAATATTGTCGATGTATGTTATAATAAATCAGGGGAGGTAGCTCAGCCTAAAACAAGTGCAAGAATTTAAATACCTGGGAAGTATCTTTACATCCAATGGTAAAATAGACAGAGAGATCGAAGCAAGAATCCAACAAGCCAACAATGTCGCATACCAGCTTGCCCCAATTTTAAAACACCCTGCTGTCCCAGCTGAGATAAAAAGACAAATTATAAATACAATCTTTATACCGACATTAGGTTATCAATGTCAGACTTGGACATTAACAAAAGAACATGAGAGAAGACTAACCACCTGTGAAATGAGATGTTTGAGAATGGCTGCGAATAAAACCAGAAGAGATCGAGTGAGAAACGATGTGATTACAAGAACTATTAAAACCATACCCATCGTTAAATTTATTGAGAAGCAAAGAATGAAATGGTTTGGTCACCTAATGAGAATGGAACCAACGATGCCAGCATCAAGAGCATACAACATGAAAATCGAAACAACAAGAGGCAGGGGAAGACCAAGAAGAAGATGGATTGAAGGAGTCACGGACAACTTGAGACTTCATAACATCACGGCATATGAAGCGACTGAGCGCGCCCTGGCTCGGTTGCCGATCATCTGATAGACTGCGACGCCTAGCGGCACAAGCAGATTTTGACAAAAGAAGAAGCACATATCCCTGTCTTCCTACTAAATTTATTTTAAATAATAAATGGCAAACTACTGTACGTAAGATGTTTACCAGCTACCTTCTTAACATCAAACTGATTCAAAGCGAATATGTCTACGTTTGTTTCTCTTTATGTCCTCACTATTTCATAAATTGTAATTTTGCCCTTTTTCTAACAGCGTAGTTGTTATCGAAGCGCATGTCTACATATAGTTATGTCTTGATATTCTGAACGCTGTTTTTCAATCTAAACTTAACAATTATTACATGTGATGATTTGAATAGATAAAACAAAATTTAGTTTACATCCTATAGAAATAAGTCCCATTATTTTGCTGTCTATGACAACATACAACAATAAATTTATAGCAAATTAAAAAAAAAAAACAATATCATTGAGAGACTGTTACATATTACAAATAGTAAAAAAACAATATTTTATCGCGATAGCATCAGCTCTTTTAGTTTTTAGGTATGATGAGGATACTGAGCGCCACACTAATCATAAAGTATTTATTAGAGAACAAATATCATCAGGCAGATGTAGATTACTTTTGTCATAATCTGCTTTGCGCTGTTAGGTTTCGCCATTCAACCAACCGTAGGTAGTCGAGCCCGGGTTGTTTCAGGTGTTTGGTAAGCTATGATACTGTGAAGTCACAGGCTGTCAGTAAATCCCTCCATCCATCTTTTAAAGGTCACTTTCTATTTCTTGGTGTGTCCATTTCCATGTTGTATATTGACGCTGCTGGCATAATTGCATTAAAAACATAATTTCCTTTATCTGTTTGAAAATATTGCGCAAAATAGTATTTATGTCTTCTTATGTTCTTTTCTTCAAATAGTTGGATTCATTTTCCCAAGGTGACCGAACGATTTTAGTCTTTGTTTTTTTTTTTTTTAAATGAATTTAACGATGGCTTTTGCTCCAACAATAGACAAATATATCTTGAAAATACACAGTTGTAAGACCGATTTGACAGTGCATAATACTTACTTTAGATCCCTGTAAATGAAAATATACATATATATCATCAGGTGCCTTGCGTACTGGCGTTAGTGATGGTGCCTCTCCAAAAACTACTACCTCCTGCAGCATGTATCAGTTCGTGTGCTGACACACGCTACAAGACTGTCAAGAATCTTCTCTCGTTGTCTTCCGGTATTCCTCCTTTCACAGACTTTCCCATTGGTCACAACATGTTCCATTTTCCCTCTTCTTATTATATTTTCGACAAATGAGGACTGTCTCCGTCTGATGTTTGTGATAAGTTGTCTTTGGGTAGCCCCCTTCTTTAAAATCTCTCGGTTGCTTTTTTCTGGCTGTCCAAGGTATTGTGAGCATTATTTCGTAAAACTACATCTCGAAGGCCTCAAGAAAATGTTTGGCCTGCTTACCGATAGTCAAAGACTCACAGCCATATGTTAAAATTGTATGTATGTAGCAAGCAACAATTTTTTTTTCTAACTGCGAGCTGCAGATAAATTATGTACTTGTTTCCTGTTCTAATACACACACACACTGCTGTTAATTTTTGGTGATATGCAAATACAAATTCTTAGGTATCCCTCTTTTCCTCGCTCTCTGCTTCTTTGCATATATTGTCGACGTATGTCATTAAAAAGCAGGGGAGATAGCATACATCCCTTACTCATGAGTTTTCCTTTGAAGGTTGCGATGTACCTCTTTTTGTATGTATGCAACTTTTATTTGATGTATATCCATAAATACGATTTTGCATGTCTCATCATGCTCTTACTGTCAACTATCTAGGCTTCTAAAAGTTGCTCTTTTACCAGTGGTCTTAATCTTTTTTCAAATAATTTAAGTGACTTAATGTTAGTTTTGGAGAAGGTAGTAAGCAGTGAGTTGTTATTCTCCATCACAGAGCGAACAAGAGCGAAGATACAAGCCCTTCAGAATTTTCTTGTTTGATCACTAAGCCGAACCTGCAAGTCAAGTATGGTTCTTTGAGGCTGCCCTGTCGGTCAAGTGTGACTCCAAGGTATGTAGGATGCTCTTCTTTCATCACCTGGTGACTGTTTATCCTTAAGTTGAAAATTGACCCTGCTACTTTATGGCTTTTTGTAAAAATTCTGTAGGCCGTCTTTGTATAGTAAACCTTGAGTTTCCATATTTGGCAGTACTCGTGAAATCTTATAAATATCCCTTTAGTTTTTAGGCTCCACATTCTACATGTTTATGACTCTGCCATATTGCTAGATCATCAGAGTACAAAAAGCTTTGTTCTGGCAAGTCACTGATACAGATTAAAAGCAGTGTACAGCATAAAGCTGAACCTTGCAGTATGTCCTTCTCCCAGACTTCTATGGATGAGATCTTAGTCTGGATTGTTCTATCTATCAGAAAGTATTTTACCCAGCTGCACAACCTGCCATGTTTTCGTAAGCTTATCATCTTCATGTGGAGGCCTTTTTCCCCCTCCATATTCTGTCATAGGCTTGCTGGAGGTCGACAAAGATGACACTGTGCGCTTCTTATTCCGGAAGTCGTCATGAATACTTTGTTTGAATCTGAACAGCTGGTCTTCTGTGCAGTTGTTGGTTCTGAAGCCTGCATGTTCATGGCATAAAATGCCGGAAGTCTCGAGGAACCAATACCACCGCCTGTTAATCATTCTTTCGGCAACTTTGCCCAAGCATGATGTTAAGGATATCGGGCTATGGCTTTTGGAAGCGTATGGAGGCTTACTGGTTGTACGTATGGGGATGATATATGCATTTCTCCATGTTTTTGGGAGTATTCCTGATCTCCAAATTATATTTATTAGCCTGAGAAATGTTTCTTTCCCAGATGGGACAAGATGTAGCAGCATTTCGTTAGGGATCTTATCTTCTCCTCTGGATTTTCTAGGTTTTAATTGTATTATTTCTTGTTTTAACTAGTCTGAGTGTTTGTGTCTGTGAGTGTGTGTTTGCGTGTGTGTGTGTGTGCATGTGTCTTTGAGTTTGTTTGTCTATGTTTGTTTTTCCGATTAAAATGTATAAAACGCTGATAAGACCAGTCGTTTTAAATGGCTCTGAAACTTTGAGCAAATCTAAAAGAAGCATTATCACAGGTTTTCGAAAACAATCATGCGACGAATTTTTGGACATAACAAAGATGCTAACAGCGTGGAATGGAGACTGGGAAGCAGCAATAAAATTCATAAAATGTTTAAATCTTATTGATCACTTATCCTTATTGATCACTGGCACCGTGAGAGCTAAAATGGTTGACGCATACTGAAAGAATATCAGACGGCAGAGAAGTAAAAACTGTATACACAAGGGAGATGGATGATCATAGACGACGAGGCAGACCAAAAAAGACGATGGAGAGAAATAGTCCAGACAGACCTGCAAACACTTGCTGTCACCAACTGGGCGGAGAAGGCCAACCAGAGAGATGAATAGAGGCGGATGATATTTGCAGCAATGAACCTCAAGGGCTCAGAATGCTAAAGAAGAGGAATCATCATAATCATTAATTTTCACTTCTACCGGTAAGCCCTGTGGGAGAGCAGCAATGGCTATTGTAATTCCGTATCGATATAGAAGATCTTTTATGTTATCAAACCAAATTCTCCTAGGCTGGCCTCTTGCTTTTACTTTAGATCTGTTTTTGTGGAGCGCCCACGTTTGCAGTTGTTCTGGCTGCGAAAACAGTATAAATTCTTCTTTTTCTTCTCTTCCACCATTTACCTCAGCGAGTTGTTGGGGGAGATGAAAGGCTCATTCGTACGTTTTTCTAATGCATTGTACAAGTTGGTGTTCATTTCTGTTCGGTTGCTCATAATGACGTCGCTTCGTCTCTTTTGTGGTCTTCCCCTTACTCTGTGTTCTTTTTATTTCTTCAGCGTTTCTCTCCATCTCAGTTGTTACCAGGGTATTGTCAGGCTAAACCACCTTGTTGTTCCTAATGAATTGTGTGACTAGTTAGTCGTAATCTTCTGATAATTTCCTAATCTCTGATTGTCTTTCTTCTTGCCACACCAGCAGCTCTCCTAAGACATCTCATCTTTGTTGTTACGATCTTCCGCTTATTAGTTGTAGTTAGGGTCCATGTTTTCACTGCTAGCGCAATTTTGCCCCCCCCCCCCCTCCAATGAAAACTTTTTTATAATATTTGCTTCGGTTGACAGAAGTATCTTTGTATGCGTCAAAAGCAGTATTAATTGTCCCATAATCTTATTTGCTTTCGCACATGGTCTGTAGATTTTTCTATCCATTCTTCCATGTGAGGTGAAATATGACCCTAGCTATTTAAATTCGCTCTTTTGGTTTGTTTCTGTGCTATTTACTTTAATTGATATTTTTTATTATTTTTTTTTTATTATCAAAACCAATGTAACCCAGAACTCTTAGTTCACCTTAATGAGAAAGTGTGTACAGAGAAGGTAAGCTTCCACTGCAAAGCAGACATAAGTGCCAAAAAAAAAAAAAAACACATTATGCATTATTGCCTATTAAACATTTTAATAGGAACAAATAAATTGAAAGAAAGAAATGCGTGTCATACAGCTTGTTAAAGTTTGCAAACTGGGTCCCTAAAAAAACTTCGCTCAAGAGAAAACAGGAGAAAGGCACTAACATTAGAGAACAGACAAGTGACAAAATTATGACATGGTAAATTTGACAGTCATGTCAGCATCTAATAAATTAACAGAAGAAATAAGTAGTTAGGAAATCTGAAGATACATTTAACGGACAAAAAGAAGAAGTGTGTAGTTAGGAAATCTGAAAATACATTTTACGGACAAATAGAAGAATGTACAAAGATGTTTAAAAAAAAAAAGCTGTCAAATCTAGTACAGTGTGGCTTATCATTTGTTAGCCTTTTTCCGACCGTTCGTTAAGTGCACACAGAAATAACAGTTATATAAGATATAGTGGATTTAGTTAGTATTTTTAAAATGTTTATATTAGGTTTTTTATTTATATTTTCAGGAACATATAAGTAAACATATAAATAAACAACAACAAAAAAACATTAATAAAACCTCTCTGCTCATAGAACACAAGACAAGTTTCTAGCAGCTACGTTGCAACAGTTTTAATATGTTCGTACATAAAGTAATGTGTCCTTTTGTCAGAAGCGAAAGAATACAAAATGAAATCTAATAGAAATAATAATGAGAACAGGGAAATCACCGTGTCAAACTGTCCACTGAATTTACAATTAAACAAAACCAATATAACAACGGACGTAAGGGTAATTTTCATGAAAATCTTCTTTATAGTGAAAGTAATTTTCTACTGCATATCAGAAATAATATGCTAACACATACACAATTTGGCGTATTGGCAATTAAATATATTGCCATATGAATTTGACAAGCAAGCTAAAACTCGAGTCACTCTAATAGCCTGTTACTTTTTACAAATGCATCTGCATCGCGAAACGATACGTGTTATTTGGTCACTATTTCCTACTGAATGTCTAGTCACCTACCTCCGCCTTTGATGTCAGATGCGATCGATTTCATGGTTGCATGCCAAGGTGTTAAGACTGTCATTTTCTATATCCAAGTGCTTCTTGATATGCCCCTTCTCCCCTTTCCCTCTTTTGAGTCCTGTAGTATTTATTAATGGTACGATAGATCTTATTACGCGTCCCTACCATTGCATTGTCTATCTTTTCACTGTTGCTAACAGAGTTTTGACGTTGTCAGTGTGCTGGGTAGTTACACAGCGAAACTTGCCAGTCGTGATGTGATCTCTGTATGATATGCCTAGCATTTTCGGAAAAATCTCACTTCCAATGCTTACTGCGTAGCACCCTCATATTTCATCCGTCCGGCATGAATTCTCAGATCATGCAACCCTGTGAAGTTCATCCACATGTACATTGTCAACCCGGTCGATGGGCAATAATCCCAGTTCGGGGCTAGCAGGGTCGTTACCTTTAGTATCTATCGTATCTATCGGGTTGTGTCCATTATTCTCCCTCTCTTTTGATGGACCTTGAGGACATTTTTCTGTTTGGTTTTGCGAAATCTGAGGTATTATACTGTGTTAAGGGTGAACATCTCGGTCAACAGTCGACACTTTGTCTCCAAAATGTCAGTTTGCCCCCAGCGCAGCCGGGGAGCTTGTCTTTTCATAGGTGTCAAAAATTCTTTCATGATAGTCACCAGTACTATCCTGGTTGTCTGTGGGCTAGCCATTGTGACGAAATGACCTCAGTGGTCTCAGAAGTTATATTGTGTTTAATAATTTCTTATGGTCAGAGAAGGACAAAGAATTAAAAGCAATAGACACTGAGCCTAAAATAGTTCTAAAACCACTATAAGGGATTTGAGAATTATTTAAACTATGTTTCCCGTCTTAGCCAGACAAAGCAACCTTGCTTTATGTAATGTTACCTAATACTACTGTAGCTAGAGTTTCTCGTGTCTATGTCATAAATTTTATCTCCTGCCCAGTCTGTAGAGGCAAGTAAAGGGGGAGATAACTTCGTACCACACCTGATTAGCTCCCCTGGAACCCGACTTTAGTGTCATAAAAAGTTACATAACACACACTGAGGGGCTCCTTTTGAACAGGATAGATCAGGGGAATTAAGTGGTCAGGTAGACATTTCTAGACAGGCCGGCGTCCAGCGTCTGAAGTTTTCACACATGATAGTGAAATTCTCAAGAGAACAGATGTTTGGCAATTAGGAATGTTTAATCTTGGTCAAGGTCGTACTGAAGGCCGTTCACTGTGAGTGACAGGCGATTGATAGCTAGGTTGATCTGCTACGTACCTCCGAGGCGGGGCTTAGGTCATCTCCTTTAGGGTTGGGTAGAACCGAGAAGAGGGTGGAGTTAACCTTGCAGACAGATAGGGGTATTAATAAGACAAGCCCTGGAATTTCTGTCATAATCGCTGCGACAAGCAACAAACAGGTCGACCTTAGAGGTAATTCTAATGGTTTGATTCTAGTTTGGCGATAGCTGGAAGTTTCCAGGTAAGCATGTACAATTATTTTCAATCTTGTATACATAGGTTAGGGAGTTAGCTAAAATCTATTCTCCCTTTTCCTAAATTTGTCTACACATTCTGCTTGAAATAGTTCTTTGTGAGTATTCAGTATCTCAGTTAGGGAACTGCTAAACTATTTCTATTTCCGGTATGTTTGTGGCACATGTTTTTCAGTGTATGTTTTCATGTTTATAAAATAAGACTTGTATAATGAAATGTAATGAAATTATATTGTTTCAACCATCAACCAAAACATGAGTTTGGACTGTGGGAAATGATGCCCACATATGCAGCCATGCTGTTACACACCATGTGCTCACCTAATGTGTTCACCTAAACAGGGGATTTATAACCCCAGGGGAAGAATCATGAGTGTATATTATTTACTGTCACTGAAAAATAATATTCAGGACAGCATGCTCGTATAAAATGTTTGGCGTGTTCAGCACATAACCTGCGCCACATGTTTATGTCAAATCAATGTCAGCAAGTTGGAAGTCTGAGTGATGACGGACAACAGAAAGTCAACTATCATGACAGAACCTTAGAGGGAAGGCAGGATATGTGAGACGTCGATTGTGAGACACAAAGACCTTCAGAATAGACTGGAGAGAATGTGGAAAATGAGGAGTGATGAGATATAATGTATTATTGTATATTGTATTAATTGACACATGTATGCTTAGTGTAAGTCAAGATACTACACGTATGTGTTTGTTTCCATTATTACAGCTCCCATGTGGGTGAGGATCAGTCTTTTCTACAAAAAAGAAATAGAGGGTCATCACGGTCACGAGACTACATTGTGCTAGAACTCGGCCAGCTGGGAAACAGGTGGGAACCAGGGAACCAGGTGGAAGGACCAGGAGAACTGGGCGGAAAGATTGGAACAGCTAAGAAGGGACTCAACACGAGGACTCTCAGAGGTTCCACTTTCTAAAGTTATGTAACATGTATTTATGTAACTAAACACCACCATTATCATTTACTCTAATCTTAGGTGCTCAGTTATCAAGCTGAAGTATCCCATTACCACCATACCATCACTATTGACTAAAAATAGTATAAATCAAAATGATTGCTAGGTTAATAAATCAATTTTATGGTCTTATCCTGAATCAGTTTTTATAATTCCAAGTGTGTCTGTTCTTACATGTTTAATTAAACTGTTAAGATAGAATAGCATTTGGTGGGGGCTCATTAAATAATAATAATTCTGTACCAAGAGAAGGTCGACGGATTGGGTCAACTGCCCTGTCTAGTAAATAATTCAAAATAATAATACATAGACATCTAAAACCCATTTCCTTCTCTTGTGGGTACCAAGTTCAGCTAAAGTTAATATAAATAACGAGCCAATATGGCTGTTTTCTTGGATATCCAGGACTTTGTCTGAGAGCAACATAGCCCAGATAATAGTTCAGTTAATCTGGTGGAGGGGATGTGTTGAGAGGAAAATCCCTACTCAACATATAAATCATTTAAACCCAAATCCAGGAAACCCACGACCCGGGACGTCACACTAAAAGTGTTGTACTTTCCAAGGAAGTGGGCCGTAACGTCACAGCCATGTACAATAAGAAGAAACTCCACAGGGGAACATGTACAGCAGTAGTCTACCAATCATCAGTAGAAGTGATCCTTCGACCACAATTGTTTCGGCCCAGGAGCTTCTAGACAATTACAGAGGGGGAGCCACCTGAGTTCAAGAAGTTCAGGCTTGATCTGCTGCTGCTGCACGTATTACTAGATGTTCTCGGATCATTCTATTTGGATGCTTCATGATTATGAATTACGTTTTCAGATGTAAGTTGCATCCTCTGTTTGTTTAGGGTAAAATATTAATTTCCGTAGATTTTAACTTGGTTATGAGTGCCAGTCGTTTTGTAATGAATTCCAAATTACTGAACGTGAAAGCACCTAGTATCTATTTTGGCAGCTTTGAGTCCCAAGTTTTCCTTTCTGTCTTTCTTTAAGATTTTCCTTACTTCTTTATGTTTGGTGTTATATGCTTTCATTGCGGCCATCTTTTCCAATTTGCTCTTTGCAAGGTTCATTTGCTCTTTGAAATTTTTCTTTCTTCTATCTTTAAACAAGATTCTTTAGATATCCAATCCTAACCCACGTGCTTCTTCCTACTGATTATTTTCTGGCATGTAATGCAATACGCATCTTTAGACTGTACCAATTCTTCCTCAATATTTGCTGTATCTGGTAGGTGGTTAAAAACCCCGAACTGGCTTCTTAGTTTTGACAGCAAATGAGAATGAAAATCGCCCAACTTCACAAGAGAGCAATTCACACAAATGAGCAGCGTAATGACGGGAAGTACTTAGCTTGCAGTAAGCTAATATATTTTCGTGTCAATCAAGACAACATATTTGACTATAATGCCGGTTCGGACACTTTTCATCATCAGCTCTAATTGTTTTAATGACACAGAATAGACAGAGGCGACAAAATGTACAACTCACATCTTTTTCTTCCTGTAGAAAGCGATTAAAATCAAAATGATAACATATATTAGCAAACTAAAACACTAGCGTTACAACATTTAACTACTTTGTGAATATGAATTACGGTTTCAAATGTCTGTTGCAACCATGTCGATAAGGATAGGAGATCACTTCTCATCGATTTTGACACGGATTTGGGAGTCAGTCGTTTATTTATCAATGCCAAACTACTTTAAGTAAAAGCGTCATCATGTCAGCTGCTTTATAATATACTGATTCCACTTTGATATAGATTATTTAGAAAAATTGTATGTCCGCATTTCTGTTTTTAAGTTTGAATTTGATTTTTATTTAACCACATATCTGCTCGAAAGTGTGCGTTAAAAATCGTAATGTTGTTGTATGTCTATACCCAAACATATAACATGTAATAAATTTACATATAAACAGTATTGGTTTATTCTAAATGCTATGGGAATAAACCCGTTTTTTAACTGTCTATGACAACATACACAAATAAGAATAAGTAAATAAAAAAATAATGTAAAACATGATTAAAGGTTTAACGACAAAAAACTTCCTCCTTCAAGTCGCATGAACTCTTGTGGCTTCAATGTGAGTTTGGGCTAGAGCACACAATCTACAATCAAGCAATCAATCCTTATTGCGTCTAAAGGCACATAAGGCAGAGAAATACTGTCGGCAGTCGGTTCGATCCTGAGCCATCCTTTCTGTATAGTGTTTTGTCGTTCACTTAGCCTTGAGTTCAGCCTCAAAGGTTCGCCTCCAAGTACCTTTCGCCCTGCCGTTTTCTCGCTGACTTTGTGTTGTCCATTTCACTGCCTGCCTAAGCCTTCTCTCCTTCTTCATTCTGAGGGCGAGACCAATCCACATCAATATTCGTTTTTTCTAAATTTACAGCTTGCAAGTCTGTCATAGATTGTAATCTGGAGTTGCTGATTTTATCTTCCGATGTGAATCACAACAATCTTCTGACAAGTCTTTTCTCAAACCACCTGAGCATGCTCTCTATCTTTTTGTCTCTTTTTCGAGTTTCTGCACTGTCCTAACGCATGTTTTCGATATACTGAGTTTAGTTTCGATGCTGTAAATATTTTGTCTTCAGACACTCTAAAACCTGCTTTTTGCCTTTGCAATTCTCTGCTTCAGGTCAACCACTACATTTCCATCCGATGAGATATTGCCTCTCTGATAATTGAAGTCAGTTTCTGTTTTCCGAACTTACATTATCTATTACTATTGGTCTCTCATTTTTTTAGGGTTTTCTCCAGCAGTTTTGTTTTATTTACATTGATTCGTAACCTAAGCCTGTCTGTGTGACCTTTTCAGTGATTTTATCTGTATTTTTGTTGCAGATATTCTTAACTTTGGCTGAGGACGCAGACATCATCTGCAAAGACTGAATGTTCAAGAAGTTCTGGAAGGTTTCACTAAAGGCCCGTTCGTGTGCCTGTGGTTGCTTTCTTCGCTGCTTCCTATATCTTTATGAGAAACAAGAAAGGGGACCGAATGCACCATTGCTAGACGCCTGATCTTACCCTGAAGTATTCTCTTTACATGAGTCCTACTTTAACTTTGAATTGGTATCCTTCATATAGCTCTTTAAATATGTTTATAACTTAATCTGGTCCCCCATTCGCAACAATGATCCTCCACATCATTGTTCTATCTAGACTGTCAAAGGCCTTTTCAACATCTAAAACGATTATACATAATGTGGCAGTCGTTTCTAAATAAAAATATGATCGCAACAGTTTCTTCCTTTTCGGAATGCTGCCCGATCTTCCAACAAAATTCTGTTTGTTGACATCTTTATTCTGTTCTGTACCCCCTATATATGTACAGGCAATAATATCGTGCCTCTCTAGTTGTTGCAACGTGAGAGATCACATTTGTTCGGTAGTGGGATGCTTACACAATTTTTCCAGTCTGTTAACACCACTTCATTTATCAATATTTTACTAAATCTTTCATGTAATGCTTTTGCTATAAATTGTGGGTCTGCTTTAACATGTCAGCACTAGTTCGGTCTTCACCTGGTGCCTTCCCATTCTTCATACTGCGTATTGTTGTTTATATTTCTTTCCCGCTGACTGGCCCAGTATCAATTTCTAGGAGTTGGCCACCGTTTTATATGGTTTCCGCTGGGGTATCTGATGCTGGCTTATTTAACAGCTCGCTAAAATATTGTCGCCATCTGTCAACCTTTTGTCTTTCCGCTGTGATTATGTCCCCTGTCGTGTCTCTCAGGATTCCCTTATTAAAACTAACATGTTTCTGACTAAGATCCTTTGTTATTTCATGCAATGTTCTAGTATTACCTGTTATTGCTGCCTCTCGTGTTTTGCCAGCTTTGAGTTCCAAGTATTCCTTTTTTTACTTTTGTTTTAGCTTTTTTTTTAACCTCTTTATGTTTGATGTTATAAGCTTTAATAAGGAAGATATCTATTGTTAGAAAACTAAGTGGAACAACATGGTGCGCAAATGCGGTAATACTTGGGAAAATCTATCAACAAAGTCTACGACCACACCTTGAACACGGGTCTACTGCATGGAGCTCCGACTCCTGCAGGCAAAGTCATATCTCATAGTAGCTGATGGCAAGAAGCACCTCTTGCATGAAGCCCTGGGTAGATCGAAGGGTCACAGACAAAAAGGATGAAGGTCTTGGATGGCGCAAGCTGAAGAGACAATCAGACATGTGTGCAGGCTTCACACATTTGTGCGAGTTGAATAGTGAGTCAAATTGTTCGACCAAGTTTCAGACTTGTGCAGGGTTCTTTTAACTTTGGGTCGTGAGTGTAGGGACTGGCCTGAATGAAGAAGAAGAAATTAACTCCATATTGTGATTTCGCAGGTGAAGGAAAAACACTTAACCAAGTCAATAAATTAAAAGATCTGGGAACAATCATATCATCAGATAGAAAATGTATGATATAGATTAAAAGCAGAATAGGTCAGTCACAAGCTGCATTTCAGAAAATGACAAAATCTTATGAAAAAATTCGCTATCATTTAATGTAAGAAAGAGAGTGCTAAAATATTAAATAGAACCTGTTCTGCTGTATGGCAGCAAATCTTAGAATGTCAGTGAACCAATTAAGAAGAATCAGGAAGCAACTGACGTTTGGTTTCTGAGGCGAATGTTACGAATACGCTCGACGGCCAGAGTTACTCACAACGATTGTTTGAAAGAAGCTAATGCAAGTCTGTATAGAACAAAACAGAAAGAGACAAACGCTTTTTTTTGGGGGGCCACATAATGAGAAGAGAGACATCTGAGAACATCGTGACAATTGGAAAGATCAGTGGAAAAAGATGTAGGGGCAGACCAAGAGAGATGATGCTGGATGGGCTGAAACGATGACATGGAGGGATTACATCAAGAGAGTTGTTCCAGACAACTAGGGATCGTAATCTGTGGAGAGGCATGAGCGCCGACGCCAGTTGACAGGGCACACGATGATGATGATGAAAATGTATATTGCATCCTGTTTAGATTTGGCACAAGATCTGTTGCATTGATTTTGACATGGTATGAAGCGTCCGCTGTTTAATAATCAATAGCAATCTAATGTACGTAAAATGTTCACCAGCTACCTGCTGTAGATCAGACTGCTTCAACGCGGTTATGTCTACGTGGGTTTCCCTTTATGCCCTCACTCTTCTGTTTCTAAATTGTAAATTTGTCTTTTTTTCTAACTGTGAAGTTGTTGAAGCGGATGTCTACATATAGTTATGTCTTGATATTCTGAAGGATGTTTTGAAATCTAAACTTAACAATTCTAATATGTAAGGATTTTCAAAGGTTGAACATTATGTAGTTTATATCCTTTGGAAATGAGACCCCTTCTTTAGCTATCTATAACAATATACAACAAAAAATTATCAGCATAAAAAAAAAAAAAAAAAAAAAAAAAAAAAACAATTTAAGAAAATGTAAACAAATAAAAAATGGTAAACTAACACTTTTTTATTGCTACAGCGTCAGCGCTTTTGGCTTTTAGGTATGCTAGGGCCAATGCGCGCCACACTCAATATAAAATATTTATCAGAGAACAAATATCATCAGGCAGGTGTAGATTTGTTTTGTCATTATCTGCTTTGCGCTGTTAGGTTTCGCAATTCAACCAACCGTAGGTAGTCGAGCTAGGGTTCGTTCAGTTGCTTGGTAAGCTATGATATTGTAAAATCATAGGCTGTCAAAGAATCCCTTGATCCATATTTTAAAGGTCACTTTCTAATAGGGCTGTACCGAATATTCGCTTCGTATTCGCTTCGGGGCCGAATAGTGGACCTAATAACTATTCGGTATTCAGCCGAATAGTTGCGGTCGGGCCGGATTCGAATAGTGGTTACCTTACACCAGTTTCTGGACTGGTGGAAAATAAACATACCAAGATTTCCCACCTTGGTTCATACTGTCAAGCGTTATGTTTGTGAACCACCTACGAGCGTACCAAGTTAACGTCTGTTTAGTACAGCTGGAATTAACTTCAGTGAGACAAGAAGCTGCCTTAATGCTGACAACATGGAACTATTTTTTTTTGGGGGGGGGGGGGGGGGGAGGAGCTAATGCCGCTTTTGTGGATTAACTAAGCTGTCAGTGACAATTTACAAGTTTAGTTACTTGTTATAAAATTAAGAATACTTTCATTCCTAGGTATTAGTTAACACAGACTGACTGACTGAAGGATGCAAAACATGAAATGTTTTTAAATGTTTACTGTTTTGTACTACATTTTGTGAAGTACAATTTCAGCGTACATTTGACATTATGGATGTTTTTTTGGTTTTTTTTAGATCTATTTTATAAACGAAAGTGGAAGAATTGGCATCAGTTTGAATAGTAGGAAGACAGAAGTAATGGTGGTATCAAAGAAAATAATTATTCCTAAATGCGTAATAAAAGTCAATGGTTTTATTTTGGGTCAAGTACAGAAATGTGAGTATTTGGGCACATGGATAAAATCATATGGAAGACGCATTACTGAAATAAGAAACAGAATAGGACAGGCAAAAACTGCATTTTATAAAATAAAGAACATCTTATGCAATAATTGTTTTCATTGAAGATTAGAAAAAAAATTCTTGCTACGCACATCTAGTTTTAACATATGGCTGTAAGTCCTTGACAATCGGTAGGCAGGCCAAACAATTTTTTGAGGCCTCACAGATTTGGTTTTACAGAACAATGTTTAAAATACATTGGACAGCCAACAAAAAAAGCAACTAAGAGGTTTTGATAGAGGCGGGAGCCCAAAGACAACTACTCACAGACATCAGAAGGAGACAGTCATCATTTTTCGGCCATGTTATAAGGTGAGGGAAAATGGAACATGTGGTGACCACTGGAAAGATATGTGGAAGGAGGGATAGAGGAAGACAACGAGAGAGAATTTTTGACAGTCTTGTTGCATGGTAAGGAGGTGTGTCAGCACACGAACTAATACATGTTGCAGGAGATCGCAGATTGTGGCGAGGCATAATCGCCTATGCCAGTTGGTAAAGCACCTGATGATGATGATTCACTATTCGTATTCGTATTTGGCCGAATAGTTGGTCCAGCTATTCGTATTCGGCCGAATAGTGAAAATCACTATTCGGTACAGCCCTACTTTCTATCTCTTAGGGTGTCCATTCCCATGTTGTTTACTGACGCTGATGGCATAATTACATTGAAAACATAATTTCCTGTTATCTGTTTGAACATATTGCGCAAAATAGCTTTTGTGTCTTTTCATGTTCTTTTCTTCAAATAGTTAGATTTATTCTCACAACGTTGCCGAATGATTTTAGTCATTGTTTTCTAATGAATTTAACGATGGATATTTTTCCAACATTGGGCAAAGAATGTATGGACAATACACAGTGATAAGACCGATTTGACATTGCATACTACTTACACTAGATTTCTGTAAATGAAACGGTATATATGTATATATATATATTATATTTATGCATGTATATAATCAGGTACCTTGCTGATGCCGAGGGCGAGTTTGAATGTCAACAAATTTTTATCTCCTGCAGCATGTATCAGTTCGTGTGCTGACGCAGCTCCATGCCATGCTACAAGACTGTCAAGTCCGAGTCTGAGTCCTTTTGAAAAAAAAAAAGCTTCACAACTTTCTGACTGCTGCTAGTTAGCCTAGGCTGCTAGCAGTCTCCGTCTATATTTGTGGTCTGGGTTATTTACGTCACTTTCGTGAGTGAATTCTATTGTTTGCGCCATATCTGGGCTTCATGCTTTCATCCGTATCAGACCGCTCGTCCTCCACCCTGTTGTTACTTGTGCACGTCTTCCCTCATCTTACTTAGTGTTTCCAGTTTGTGTTGTTTCCCTTTGATTTAAGACTCCTCAGACTTTCCCAGTGGTCACAACATGTTCCATTTTCCCTCTTCTCTCAGTATGGCCGACAAATGATAACTGTCTCATTCTGATGTTTGTGAGGAGTTGTCCTCGGGAACTTGCCTCTTCAAAAACCTCTTGGTTGCTCTTTCTGGCTGTCCACAGTATTACAAACATTTTGTTGTTGTTGTAAAATCACATCCCGAAGGCCTCAATAAATTGTTTGGTCTGAATACCGATCGAGTCAATGACTTACAGCTATATGTTAAAACTGGATGCATGTAGTAAGCAATAACCTTTTTTTTTTTACCTTGAGTGACTGAGATAAATCGCAAAAGACGTTCTTCATTTTATAAAATGTAGCTTTTGCCTGTCCTACTATAAATATATGTGTCTTCATTTTATATTTCTCACACTTAGTATTGACTTGGTTAGATGGTTCTGTAAAGTCTCCTCTGTTTCAGCTATTATTACTTAAAGTAAAAGGTATAGATTCCTTTTCAGGCCTTAGGCCCATTGGCCATATGGAAAGAGCATCCCATTTTTTTACAGACCAATCGGCACTAGGTGGGTAATGTGGTCAGCATCTTTACTTCCCCAGGTCAGCCATCCTGATACACATTTTAGGCTGTGCCGACCTGGGACGCCCCATACCATGATAACAATTCACGAAGCTAGCGGTACGTTGGAATTACGATTATGACTCGCAACGCCTGAGCTACGGATGCCTGTCAATAATAATACCAGTTCTGAGATATTCTTTGTTTCCTTCGCTCTCTGCTTCTCTGTATATATTGTCGATGTGTGTAATAAAAAAGCAGAGAAGGTAGCACATATCCCTGTCTGACTCCTGAATTTATTTCAAATAATCAATGGCAAACTACTGTACGTAAGATGTTCACCAGCTACCTGCTTTACATAAAACTGCTTAAATGCGGATATGTCTAAGTGGATTTTCTTTACGCCATCACTTTCCTCTTTCTTAATTGTAATTTTGCCCTTTTTCTAACAGTTTAGTTGTTGTCGAAGCGGATGTCTATATATAGTTATGTCTTTATATTATGAACATTGTTTTTAAATCTAAACGTAAAAATTATTACGTAATGATTTGAAAAAGTAAAAACATTATTTAGTTTACATCCTATGAACATGAGTCCCATTCTTTTGCTGTCTATGACAACATACAGCAATAAATTATTTGCAAAAATACAAAAACAATATTTCTGAGAAAATGTTTCATAATAAAAAGCGGTGAACAAACATTTCTTAATGGCTATAGCATCAGCTCTTTTGGTTTTTAAATATGCTAAGGCAACTGAGAGCCACACTCAACATAAAGTATGTATTAGAGATCGAATATCATCAGGCAGATGTAGATTACCTTTGTCATAATTTTTGTCAGAATTTCCTGTTATCTGTTTGAACATATTGCGCAAAAAATCAATTGTGTCTTCTTATGTTATTTTCTTCAAATAGTTGAATACATTCCCACAACGATTTTAGTCTTTGTTTTTTTTAATGAATTTAACGATAGCTTTTGTTCCAACAATAGACAAACATGTCAGGATTAAGCAAAGTAATCAGACGGATTTGATTGTGCATACTACTTACACCAGATCTCCGTAAATGAAACGGTGTGTATGTTTATATATATATATATATATATATATCCATATATATTATCAGGTACCTTGCCGACTGGCATGGGTGATCTTGCCTCTCCACAAACTTTGATCTCCTACAGCATGTTTCAGTTTGTGTGCTGACACACCTATATGCCATTCTACAAGGCTGTCAAGAGTCTTTTGTCGTTGTCTTCCGGTATCCCTCCTTTCACATACTTTTCCAGTGGTCACGACATGTTCCATTTTCACTCTTCTCATAATATGACCGACAAATGATAACTGTCTCCTTCTGATGTTTGTAATGAGTTGTCTTCTGGCACTTGCCTCTTTAAAATCCTCTTCGCTGCTCTTTCTGATTTTCCACGGTATTTTCAGCATTTGTGTGTGCGTGTGAAAAACGCAATCTCGAAGGTTTCAAGAAATGGTTTGTCCTGCCTACCTATTGTAAAGGACACGCAGCTATATGTTAAAAATGGATGTATCTAGCCAGGAAGAATTTATTTTCTAACCCTAAGTGACAGGGATACATTGCATAAGACGTTCTTCATTTTGTAAAATGCAGTTTTTGCCTATCCTTTTTTAAATACATATCTTCATTTTATAATTCTGACACTTAGTATTGACTTGGTTAGATATTTCTGTAAACTCTCCTCTGTTTCAGCGATTATTACTTAAAGTAAAAAGTAAAGATCCTTTTTCACGTCTTTGGCGCATCGGGCATATGGAAAAAGCATTCAATTTGTTTACAGACCAATCGGCACTAGGTGTGCAATGTGGTTAGCATTACGTCAGCCGTCCTTACTTCCCATGGTCAGATATCCAGGTACTCATTTCAGACTGGGTCGACCTGTGACGCCCCATACGATGATAAACATATACGCAGCCAGCGATGGGTTTCGATCGCGCTATGTTGAAATTACCAGTTGAACTCGAAAAGCTTGAGCCACGGATGCCTCATTGAGAGGAGGCGAATTAGTTGGTGGGACAGCTAACTCTATGAAACACCTCAAAACTCTACGACATTGCCATCGGCGGATAAGAGGCACCATAACCTTTCCCCCCTGCTGCCTTGAAGGGTAAGTCTCTTTAGACAAAGGCTATTGGAGACAAACCATATACAAACCGGCGGAAGCCAAGGGGAAACCACCGCTGTACTATCCCAAGAAAATCATGCCTCAAAATAATACGTATTCAGATAACGACGTGAATGGGGATTCTGGTGGAATCACCTCGTCCGGTAGGGAGCATCATGTTCTACGGGTGATACCCGACCGTCATCCAGTTACTGTAGAAAAAGTAAATGGTTGAAACATCGTGAACATTGGTACATGGAATGTCAGAACATTTGTACAAAACGGAAGGCTGGATAACATCAAGATGGAAATGAAGAGAATAAACATCAACATATTAGGAATTAGTGAAATGCGATGGCCAGGAGCAGGGGAAAAGTATTCAGATCAGCACATAATTATTTACTCAGGTGGGAAGGAATACAGTAAGGGAGTTGGTATTATTTTTGATCCAAAGAACTCAAAAACTGTTAAAGGATTTTGGACAATATCAGATAGAGTATTATTAGTAAAACTTCGCGGCAGACCGTTTGACATCAACTTAGTACAGATTTATGCCCCAACAGCAGATAGTTCAGAGAAAGATATTGACGCATTTTATGACGAGTTAGACATGGCTGTCGATCAATGCAAAAATTGTGAAGTAACAATGGTACTTGGGGATTTCAAGGCGAAAGTAGGAAGTGAAAAAGTGAACGGAATAACGGGTGGCTATGGCCTAGGAGAAAAGAATGTGAGAGGTGACAGATTAATAGCATGGGCTGAGTCGCGTAGCATGATAATAGGTAACACCTGGTTTAAACACCATCCTTGAAGATTGTGGACTTGGAAAAGTCCTGGTGATAATGTCCGCAATCAGACTGATTATATTTTGATTTCAAGAAGATTCCAGAGCAGCTTGGAGCAAAAACTAGACCAGGGGCAGACAGCTTTAGTGACCATGTTCCAGTGGTAGGAAAAATTAGAATAAAACTAAAGAACATTAGAAAAACACCACAGAACATCAAGTTAAATTTAGGAATTCTTAGAACGGATAAAGAAATTAGGGAACAGTACAATGTCTCTGTACTAAACCGGTATAATGCAATGGAAATTATACAGACTATTGATGAACAGTGGAATATGTTGCGTGAGTCAATTCAGCAGACATCAAAAGAGACAATCCCACCAACCCATAGAGTTGCAAAAAAAGAAATGGATGTCAACCAAAATTCTGCAGTTGATGGATGAAAGAAGGAAGAAAAGAATGATAAAGAAGAATACTCTAGAATATAAAAAGAAATAGTGAACAAATGCGAAGTGGCTTAAGAAGCCTGGCTGAATCAAATGTGTACAGAGATTGGGGAAAAACAGGAAAGACTCACATTCCATGTACCAACAGATAAATATGTTAACAGGAAAGATGACACGTAACAGCACTGAATGTTTGAAATCAAAAGATGGTGACTTATTATCGGGACATAGTAATATAATTAATAGATGGACAGAATATATAGGGGAATTGTATGATGATAATAGATCAGATGTAGAACTGCAGACTAACAATGATGGTCCACCAAAAATAACTGCAGAAGTTGAAGATGCAATACATCATATGAAGAAAGGAAAAGCACCCGGGCCAGACAACATCTCACTGGAAGAAATCAAAGTACGGGGAAATTTTCGAATCGAAATAATAACTAAACTTTTAAAGTATATTTAAAATAGTGGGTATATTCCAAAAGACCTTTTAAAATCCATATTTATAGCTCTGCCAAAGAAACCAGGCACTTTAAAATGTGAAGACCATCGCACAATAAGTCCTATGAGTCAAATGAATAAGATTTTACTGAGAATAATTATGAGAAGAATAAGAAACAAAATTAAACCAGAAATCAGCGATGAACTATGTGGATTTGTAGAAGGAAAAGGTACAAACAGTGCCATTTACATCCTAAGGACATTGTCAGAAAGAGCTATAGAAGTAATGACTGATTTGTACTTATGCTTCATAGACTATACAAAAGCATTTGAATGTGTGAAGCATGAAGAAGTAATCTAACTGTTAGAAAAATTAAACATTGATGGGAAAGATCTACGAATAATAAAGAATATGTATTGGCAGCAAACAGCAGCTATAAGAATGAAAAACTGTTTAGGTACATTTCAAAGCATAAGGAGGGGCGTACGACAAGGATGTGTACTTTCACTTGATTTGTTTTCAATATACAGTGAATATATAATGAGATCTTTAATTGATATGCCCGGAATTGTGTTTGGTGGGCACAATATAAACAATTTACGTTATGCTGATGACTGTATACAATCGGTAGGCAGACCAAACAATTTTTAGAGGCCTCAGAGATGTGGTTTTACAGAAGAATACTAAGAATACCTTGGACAGCCAAAAAGAGCAACCAAGAGGTTTTGAAAGAGGCGGGAGCTAGAAGACAATTTATCAAAGACATCAGAAAGAGACAGTCATCATTTTTCGGCCATGTTAGGAGAAGAGGGAAAATAGAACATGTTGTGAACACTGGAAAGATCTGTGGGAAAAGGCATAGAGGAAGGCAACCTAGAGAAGATGCTTGACAGTCCTGTTGCATGGCATTGAGGTGTGTTGGACTGATACATGCTGCAGAAGATCGCAGATTATGGAGAGGCATGATCGCCTACGCCAGTCAGCAAGGCACCTGATGATAATGATAATATATATATATATATATATATATATATATATATATATATATATATATAATATATATATATATATATATTTATATATATATTATAATATAGATATATATATATATATATATATCTATATATATATATTATATATATATATATATTTATATATATATTTATTATATATATATATATTATATATATATATATATATATATATATATATATATATATATATATATATTTCTTCATATTAATTTTCTCACATTTAGTTTTGACTTAGTCTAAACGTTTCTGTAAACTCGCTTCTGATTTAGTTTTTAATTTTAGGTTATCTGCAAATACAAATTCGGAGATATCCCTCTTTCCCTCGCCCTCTGCTTCATTGCATATATTTTCGATGTATGTCAAAAAAGGCAGAGGAGATAGCACACATCCCTTACTCATGAGTTTACCCTAAAAAGTTGCGATGTGCCTGTTTTTGTGTGTATGGCACTTTTTTTGGATGTAAGTCCATAAATGCGATTTTGCATGTCTTATCATGCTCTTTCTGTCAAGTGGCTGGGCTTCTAAATGTTGTTCTTTTACTAGTGGTCTTAATCTACTTTCGAATAATTAAAGTGACTTAATGTTAGTTTTGGAGCAGGTAGTAAGCAGTGAGTCGTTATACTCCATCACAGAGCGAACAAGGGCGAAGATACAAGCCCCTGAGGGTTGCCTTGTCTGATCACTAAGCTGTACCTGCAAGTCAAGTATGGCTCTTTGAGGCTGTCCTGCCAGTCAAGTTTGACTAAAAGGTATGTATGATGCTCTTCTTTATCATCTGGTGACTGTTTATCCTTATGCTGAGAATTTTCCTTGCTACTTTATGGCTTTTGGTAAAGATTGTGTAGACCGTCGTTGTAAAGTAAACTTTGAGTTTCCATATTTGGCAGTACTCGTGAAATCTTCTAAATCTCCATTTAGTTTTTAGGCTCCACATTCAACATTTTTATGACTGTGCCATATTACTAGATCATCAGCTTACAACAGCTTTTTCGGCCGTGATTTGTTCTGGCAAGTCGTTGATACAGATTAAAAACAGTGTACAGTACAAAGCTGAGCCTTGCAGTGTGTCCTCCTCCAAGACTTCTATGGATGAAATTGCGTTGAATGTTTTAGTCTGGGTTGTTCTATCAATCAGAAAGTATTTTACTTAGCTGTTCAACCTGCCATATATTTGTAAGCTTATCATCTTCATGGGTAGGCTTTTTTTTGTATTCTGTCGTAGGCCTGCTGGACGTCGACGAAGATGGCACAGTGCGCTTCTTATTCTGGAGGTCTTCATGAATACTTTGTTTAAATCTGAACCTCTGTGCGGTTGTTGGTACTGAAACCTGCATGTTCATTGCACAGAACACCGGAAGTCTCGAGAGACCAATAAAAGCGCCTACTTATCATTCTTTCGGCAACTTTGCCCAAGCATAATGTTAAGGATATCAAGCTATGACTATTAGGAGTGTATGGAGGCTTACTGGCTTTACATATGGCGACGATGTATGCATTCCTTCATGTTTTTAGGAGTATTTCTGACCTTCAAGTCCTATTTATAAGTCTAAGAAATACTTATTTCACAGGCCGGACAAGATGTAGCAGCATTTCGTTAGGAATCTTATGTTTACCTAGGGATTTTCTAGGTTTTAATTGTTTTATGGCTTGTTTTAACTCGTCTGAGTGTGTGTGTCTGTGAGTATGTGTCTGCGTGTTTCTGTGTGTGTGTGTGTGTGTGTGTGTGTGTGTGTGTGTGTGTGTGCATGTGTCTTTGAGTTTGTCTATGTTTATTTGTCAGATCAAAATGTATAAAACGCTGATAAGACCAGTCGTTTTATATGACTCTGAAACTTAGAGCAAAACTAAAAGAAGCCTTATCACAGGTTTTCGAAAACAATCTTGCGACGAATTTTTTGACATATCAAAGATGCTAACAGCGGGAAATGGAGACTGAGAAGCAGCAATGAAATTAATAATCTGTTTAAATCCCTATTGATCACTGGCACCGTGAGAGCTGAAATGGTTGACGCATACTTAAAGAATGTCAGATGGCAGAGAAGTAAACACTGTATACACAAGGGAGATGAATGGTCATAGACGACGAGGCAGACCAAAAAAGACAATGAAGAGAAATAGTCCAGACAGACCTGCAAACACTTGATGTCACCAACTGGGCGGAGAAAGCCAACCATAGAAATAAATAGAGGCGGATGATATTTACAGCAATGAACCTCAAGGGCTCGGAATGCTAAAGAAGAGGAATCGTCATAATCATTAGTTTTTAACTTCTACCGGTAAGCCCTGTGGGAAAGACAGCAATGGTTGTTGTCAATCCGCATATATATAGAAGATCTTTTATGTTATCAAACCAAATTCTCCTAGGCTGGGCTCTTGCTTTTACTTTAGATCTGTTTTTGTGGAGCGCCCACGTTTGCAGTTGTTCTGGCTGCGAAAACAGTATAAATTCTTCTTTTTCTTCTCTTCTACAATTTACCTCAGCGAGTTGTTGGGGGAGATGAAAGGATCATTTGTGCGTTTTTCTAATGCATTGTACAAGTTGGTCTTACACCTGTAGAACATATCACATATCTTGGCAGTGTGGTGTCCCTAACATGAGGGACCGAAGAGGACATACAGTCACGTCTGAACAAAGCCAGAGTTGCTTTTGGAAGGATGAGGCAAATCTAGAAATCCAACAGTTACTGCAGAGGAACGAAACTCCCACTCTATAAGAGCATACTTTTGCCAGTTCTTCTTTATGGACCTGAATGCTGGAGAATGACCAAAAAGGATGCACACCAGCTGTCTACCTTCCACTACACATGTCTACGTAAAATTATCAAAATTTTCTGGCCAGATACAATCTCAGACACTAAACTACTTCAAGCCACAAACCAAGAAACTTTAGACAGTATGATTACCAAGAGTAGATGGAAATGGCTTGGCCACGTTATGAAAATGACTTCTGATATACCTGCCAAAACAGCACTCCCATCACACCAGAGGGAAAGAGAAAACAGGAGCGCCCAAAAACAGCATGGAGACGAACGATGGAAAGTGACCTAAGTGCGGCATCTTTGACATGGAAAACTGCACTGAAGATTGCACAGGACAGGAATACATGTAAAGTCCTCTCTGAAGCCTCATGTTCATTTCTGTTCGGTTGCTCATAATGACGTCGCTTCGTCTCTTTTGTGGTCTTCCCCTTACTCTGTGTTCATTTTATTTTTTCAGTTTTACTCTCCTTCGCAGTTGTTACCAGGGTATTGTCATCAGGTGGCCAAACCACCTTGTTGTTCCTAATGAATTGTGTGACTAGTTAGTCGTATTCTTCTGATAATTTCCTAATCCCTGATTGTCTCTCTTCCTGCCACACCAGCAGCTCTCCTAAGACTCTTCCGCTTATTAGTTGTAGTTAGGGTCCATGTTTTCACTGCTAGCACAATTTGCCCCCCCCCCCCGCCCTAAAAAAAAGTTCTTCTAATATTTGCTTTGGTTGACAGAAGTATCTTTGTATGCGTCAAAAGCGGTAAATTGTCCCATAACCTTATTTGCTTTCGCACATGGTCTGTGGATTTTTCTATCCATTCTTCCATATGAGGTGAAATTTGACCCTAGCTATTTAAATTCGCTCGTTTGGTTTATTTCTGTTATTTACTTTAATTGATATTTTTTCCTTTTTTTTCTACATATTATCAATACCAATGTAACGCAGCACTCTTAGTTCACCTTTATGAGAAAGTGTTTACAGAGAAGTTAATGTTCCACTGCAAAGCAGACAGAAGCGCCAAACCAACACATTATTCATTATTGCCTATTAAACATTTTAATAAGAATAAATAAATTGAAAGAAAGAAATGCGTGTCATACAGCTTGTTAAAGTTTGCAAACTGGGTCCCTTAAAAAACTTCGCTCAAGAGGAAACAGGAGAAAGGCACTAACATTAGAGAACAGACAAGTGACAAAATGATGACTTGGTAAATTTGACAGCCATGTCAGCATCCAATAAATTAACAGAAGAAGAATGTAGTTAAGAAATCTGAAGTTACATTTTACGGACAAACAGAAGAAGTATGTAGTTATGAAATGTGGAGATACATTTAACGGACAAATAGAAGAATGTACAGACACAGATTTAAAAAAGAAAAGCTGTCAAATCCAGTACAGTGTGGCTTATCATTTGTTAGCCTTTTTCCGACCGTTCGTTAAGTGCACACAGAAATAACAGTTATATGAGATATAGTGGATTTAGTTGGTATTTTAAAAATATTCATATTAAGTTGTTTCATTTATATTTTCAGGAACTTATAAGTAAACATATACACAAACAATAAAAAAAAACATAAAGTAATGTGTCCTTTTGTCAGAAGCGAAAGAATACAACATGAAATCTAACAG
The DNA here is from genome assembly GCA_905116865.2 of Candidula unifasciata. Taxonomy (NCBI): domain Eukaryota; kingdom Metazoa; phylum Mollusca; class Gastropoda; order Stylommatophora; family Geomitridae; genus Candidula; species Candidula unifasciata. The sequence continues at coordinate 487,169 of CAJHNH020006623.1, read as the reverse complement.
AAATAATAATGAGAACAGGAAAATCACCGTGTCAAATTGTCCACTGGATTTACAATTAAATGAAACAATATAACACTGGACGTATAGGTCATTTTCATGAAAATCTTCTTTATAGTGAAAGTAATGTTCTACTGCATATCAGAAATAATATGCTAAAACCCACACAATTTGGTGTATTGGCTATTAAATATATTGCCATATGAAAATGACAAGCAAGCTAAAACTCGAGTCACTCTAATAGCCTGTTACTTTTTACAAATGCATCTGCATCGCGATACAATTCGTGTTATTTGGTCACCATTTCCTAATGAATGTCTAGTCAGCTACCTCCGCCTTTGATGTCAGATGCGATAGATGTCATGGTTGCATGCCAAGGTATCAAGACTGTCATTTTCTATATCCAAGTGCTTTTTAATCTGCCCCTTCTCCTCTTTCCCTCTTTTGAGTCCTATAGTATTTATTTATGGGACGATAGATCTTATTACACGTCCCTACCCTTGCATTGTCTGTCTTTTCACTACTGCTAACAGAGTTTTTTGACGTTGTCAGTGGGCTGGGTAGTTACAGAGCGAAACTTGCCATTCGTGATGTGGTCTCTGTATGATATGCCTAGCATTTTCGGAAAGATCCACTTCCAATGCTTACAGCGTGGCGCACCCTCACATTTCATCCGTCCGGCGTGAATTCTCAGATCATGCAACCCTGTGAAGCTCATTCCACATGTACATTGCCAACCCGGTCGATGGGCAATAATCCCAGTCCTGGGGCAGGGTCGTTACCGTTAGTATCTATCGGGTTGTGTCCATTATTCTTCCTCTCTTTTGATAGACCTTGAGGGCATATTTCTATTTGGTTCTGCGAAATCTGAGGTATTATACTGTGTTAAGGGTGAACGTCTCGGTCAACAGTCGACACTTTGTCTCCAAAATGTCAGTTTACCCCTGGCGCAGGCGGGGAGCTAGTCTTACCATAGGTGTTAAAAGGTCTTTCACGATAATCACCAGTACTATCCTGGTTGCCTGTGGGCTAGCCATGTACAAAAAGAAGAATCTCCACAGGGGAGCATGTACATCATCAGTCTACCAATCGTTAGTAGAAGTGATCCTTCGTCCACAGTTATTTCGGCCAAGGAGCTTCTAGACAATAACAGAGGGTGGGCCCAGCTAAGTTCAAGAAGCTCAGGTTTGATCTGCTCCTGCTGCACGTATTACCGGATGTTCTCGGATTATTCTATTTGGATGTTTTATGATTATGAATTACGGTTTCAAATGTAAGTTGCATCCTTTGTTTGTTTAGGGTAAAATATTTAAAATCTATTTTCATGTCTACCAAGATAGAACGTGTGTCTATAATGCGGGTTGGACTTTTTTTCGAAGCTTATACATACTACTGAAAAATTACAAAGTGATCAGGTTAATAGTAATCGGGCTGCATTATTATTACCTTTTTTTTTTTTTTTTTGCAAGGGAAGGAAAGAAAAAAACCGATCACTATCAGATGTGATTTTTTTTTATTTTTAATGACACAGAATAAGCTGAAGAGTAAAAATCTACAACTCACCCCTCCTGTGCTCTGTAGGAAGTGTTACAAATTAAAATGGTAACATATTAGCAGAGTTACACACTAGCTTTACATACTTTACTGCATTGTGATAATCTTCTTCTTCTTCATCTCTGTCTTCACTAGCTGTAAACTATGTCGGAAGGTTCTAGTTGTTCATCGACTTCTGGACTGCAGTTCTGTTTTAGAATCTGACTGTTGCGTGTACATCTGTTTTACAGATCGACTTATTTGTATGCAGACTGCTGGTTCCTCGCCTCTCAGGCACATGCATTCCGACTACGAAGGAAGCTCCCAATTAGTCGACTCTTACAACATTCTTTTGAGCCGGCAGTGGGTCTATTCCTGTTCTCCCTAAAATAGGCTACCGGAGCCCACACTTGGAATTGTAATTATGAATTGCAATTTCAAATGTCAGGTTGCACCCATGACAGTTGGAATCATATCGAATTGATTAGACATGGTTTGGAGCGTCAATCGTTAAGTAAAGTAAAGTAAAAGTTAATACAAGAGATGTTAACCGGCGTCATTACACACGGTTATAAACCATAAGTGCTCTGCCAACAGTACGGACTGCTGATAAGAATTATCCGCCTGTGTCGCCGTCAGCACGTAACTCTGTAGCTACAGCGAGGTTCCTCCATTTACCCTAGAATGTCAACACTGGTACCCGTTTCCTAGAAGCTGGGTGAACCCCGAGAACCGCCCGGTTTCGAACACTGACCGAGGGCTGCAGCGAATCACAGATGTATTTGAAAGCAAGTCTCTTATTGACCGCGCTAACACACACAGCTACTGAATCACGCGAGCTGAATAATATTACTATTGCAACCCAGGTATGTCTACTTTAAATTTCTGTCCAAATGTTTGTTTAGGTTTTGATGTGACAGGCCCAGAGACAAAAAAAAAAAAAAAAAAGAAAGAACGAGTTTAAACGAAGGCTTCTGAATTAATTTAGTATTATTATAATTTTGGGTTACATGTCATTTCAGCTATGACCTCAAAATAAGATCTTATGATATGCTTGAAAGATGACCGGCTTCCCTGGATGTATTATGAATACATAATGAAACTATATCAGAAAATATTTTCTTGAAGAAAGTAAAGTACTTTTATGAGGAGACGGACGTGTCTGTTGTAAATCAAACAATATCTGTAAATATGTAACAGTAGACTTTTAACGTAATGAGCTGGGCTGAAGCAAATAATGGGCTTACAATCTTTTTCTTGCTTCTTCCTAATTTAAGCTTCGATCCAAAAATTACTGCGTTGTGGTTGCTCCTGACTTCAGGTTTCCTTCTAGCAAATAAATCTTATATCGAGATCCTTCACTTCCTTGCGTACAGTATGTGGTCAATTTGGTTTCTCGTGTTGCTATTGGGTGACGTCCGTGAATACTTGTGGATATCTGTATGCATGAAAACTGTTCCACCAATAAGAAAGTGGTGGATGCAGAAGAGGGTTAGCCTTTCTCCATTAGTGTTCCTCTCTTCAAGCACATGTTTCCCTGTCATGGATTTAATTGCTATGTTATCCCTACACACTTTCGCGTTCATGTCCCTCATAACTATAAGTAGTTCATGTTTAGGGACTTCGTTTATCAGTTCATCTAACTGGGTATAAAACTCATATTTCTTCTCATCATTTTTATTATTTGTTGGCATCCAGTTCTGTCTCTAGTTCTCTATTGATCTCCTCTTCTCCTCTTTCCCTCTTGTGAGCTCTGTTGTGTTGTTTTTTAGAGGAAGGTAGATCTTACTACATGTCCGTATCACTGCATTATCTGTTTTTATACTGTTGCTGAAACAGTTTCATAGCCGCCAATGTGCTGGATAATTATACAATGAACCTTGTCATTTCTGATGTAGTCTCTGTAAAATATACCAAAAATTGCATGAAGGATCTAATTTCTAATGCTTGTATTCTCTTTTCTAGTGTGCTGTCGATTGTTTTAATGACACACAATAGACATAGGCGTCAAAATGGACAAATCACTTCATCTTTCTGTAGAAAAGGAATACATTCAAAATGATAACATAGTTTAGCAAACTAATACATTAGTGTTACCAGATTTGACTGATTTCTGAATATGAATTACGGTTTCAAATGTCTGTTGCAACCATGTCGCATAGAAAATGAGATCACTTCGCATTGACTTTGTCATTGATTAAAGGGTCAATCGCTTTTTTTAATCAATGCCAAACTACTGAACATAAAAGCGTCACGATGTCAGCAGATGTTATACTCATTCATTCAGTAGCATGTCCCTCGCGGAACCTCGCTGCCATAACAACCCTCCCGAAAACCTTCCTATCATGAGCAAGATGTCCTGCGTCTGATACACCCATCTGGAGATCATCTGCCACATCCTGCACCCATCTTCTCCTTGGTCTTCCTCTTCCTCTCTTCCCAGGCATATACCCCTCCATTATTGTTCTCTCTAGACTTCCATGACGTTTCAAGTGACCAAAATATTTCAATTTTCTTTGTTTTATTGTCTTTACTAGCCAACCCTCTTCAATATTCAGCTCTTGAAGTATGGATGCATTTGTTCTTTTCTTTACCCAAGATATTAGATGTTATACTGCTTCAACGAAAATAAGGATTCTTTAAATTTGTGTCTACTTTTCTGTTTTTTTTTTAAATTTTGATTTGCTTTTTTTTTTTTTTAACCAAATAGTTGTGGTCCAAGCACATATCTGCTCGAAAGTATGTGTTAAAAATCCTAATGTTGTTGTATGTCTCTACCTAAACACAACATTTAATGAATTTACATTTGAACAATATTGTTTTTTTTTTCTAAATCGTGTGGAAATAAGACCGTTCTTGAACTGTCTATGACAACAAGCACCAATAAAAATGAGTAAAACAAAAACTAATAATGTAAAACGATAATAAAGGTAAAACACAATAACAATTAAACTAAATACAAACTTCTTCCTTCCAATCTATGAACTCTTTTGGCTTCAATGTAAGCTTTAAAACTAGAGCACACAATCTACAAAGCTTTAACTAGAGCACACAATCTACAGTTAATCAATCATTCCTCATCATGCACACAGGCACATAAGGCAGAGAAATACTGTTGTCTGTCAGTTCGATCCTCAGCCATCCTTTCTATCTAGTTTTGTCCCTCGCGTAGCCATGAGTTCAGCCTCAAAGGTTCGCCTCCAAGTGCCTCCGGGTCTGCCGCCTCCTAGCTGAAATTGTGATGTTCATTGCATTGCCTGTCTCGGCCTTCCCTCTTTCTTTATTCCGAAGACGTGTCCAATACACCCCCATATCCGTTTTCTTCTATTTCTAATTTATAGCTTTCAAGCCTGTCATATGTTGTAATCTACAGTTGCTGTTTTTATCTTCTCATTTGAACGCCAACAATTTTCTGAAAAGTTTTCTCTCAAAACCTCTGAGAAGGCTCTTTGTCTTTTTGTCTATTTTCTAAGTTTCTGCACTGTCCCAATGCATATTTTGTGTATCCTGAGTTTAATTTTAGTGCTGTAGATGTTTGATCTCTAGACATCTAAAGCCTACTGTAAGCAGCATTTGCCTTTGCAATGACTTGCTTGATTTCAGCCACTACATTTCCATCCGAGGAGATATTCCCTCCCAGGTAAGTGAAGTCAGTTACTGTTTCCAAACCTACATTATAAATTATAGGTCATTCATTTTATGGTTTATGTCTAGCAGTTTTGTTTTATTGACATTGATTCTTAACCTAACCCTGTCTGTTTGGCTATTGTATGTTCCTAACTTTGGCTGATGACAGAGACATCATCTGCAAAGACAACATGTTTCAGGTGTTCGTGATGGTTCCACTGAAGGCCAGTCCGTGTGCATGTGGTTGCTATCTTCGTAACATTTCATCTATCACTACGAGAAACAAGAAAGGGGACAGAATGCACACTTGCGAGATTCCTGATGTTACCCTAAAGTATTCTGTTTTCATGAGTCCTTCTATCCATTTGCATTGGTATCCTTGACACAGTCCTTTTAATATGTTAATAACATCATCAGGTAACCCATTCTCAGCAAGATCCTACACATTATTATTCCATCTAGACTGTCAAAGACCTTTTCAGTGTCTATAGCGTTAATATAAAATGCGGCATTCCATTGTGAGTGAAAATATGATCACAGCTGTTTCTTCCTTTTCTTAATCCTGCCTGATCTTTTGACAAAACTCTTGTCTTTTTACGTCTTCATTAAGTTGTATATTCCCTAACTAACTGCCTTTCCGGGTTCAGACAATACTGTTAGGCCTCTCAAGATGTTGAAGTATGAGAGATCACCTATGTTCGGTAGTGGAATGTTTACACCATTTATCCATATTTTGCTAAATATTCCATATAATATTTGTGCTGTAAATTGTGGGTTTACGTTTAGCATGTCAGCATCATTTCGGTCTTCACCTGGTGCCTTCCCATTCTTCATACTACGAATTGCTGTTTTTATTTCTTTAACGCTGATTGGCCCAATATCCAGTTTTAGGAATTGGCCACAGTGTTTTACTGTTTCCGCTGGGATATCTGATGCTGGCCTATTTAGGAGCTCGGTAAAATATTGTTGCCATCTGTCAATCTTTCCTCTTTCCGTTGTGATTATTTCTCCTGTTGTGTCTCTAAGGAGTTCTTCATTGAATCTAAAATATTTTCGACTAAGATCCTTTGTTTTTTCATTCAATGTTCTAGTATCAATTGTCATTGTTGATTCCTCCGCTTTGGCAGCTTTGAGTAATACGTATTGAGTATTGCCTCTTTCAAAACATATATGTTGCTCTTCTTAGCTGTCCAAGGATTCTTCTGTAAAACCAAATCTCCGCGGCCTCAAGATATTGTTCGACCTGTTTATTAACTGTCTAGGCTTCACAGCAGTATGTTAAAACTAGCTGTATATATCATGCGAGAATTATTTTCCTAGCCCGCGTGTGCACTTGTTCTGGCTGCAAAATTAATGTAACTTCTTCTTCTCTTCCACTATTTACCTCAGCGATGTGTTGGGGAGGGGGGATGGAGGGATCATTTGTGTGGTTTTGCTAATGCGTTGTATAGGTAGGTGTTCATTTCTGTTTAGTTGTTCCTCATGAAGTCGCATCATCTCTTGCGTGGACTCCCCTTATTCTGTGTTCATTATATTTCTTCAGCCTGGCTCTGTGGCAGTTGGTACCAGAATATTTTTGTCTGGTGGCCAAACCATTTCATTTGTTCATTTGTTGCGTTTTAATAAATAGCATGACTGGTTTTAGTCCTAGTCTTCTTTCAATTTCTTCATTCCTGTTTTGATCTCTTCTTGCCATGGGGTTTTCAGCCTTAGAAATTCGCTCCCACAAGTAAGCATCTAGTCAAAATGCGAAGGCGGCTTCTATTTACGTATGCACTTGAAGTGTATTGTCTCTTTTTTCAGGAATAGGAGACAAAACGAAATTAAACACAAACAAACATGAACTCACGAAAATCAGCGAGTCACACTTTTAACTGAATTTACAGTCAAACAAAACTAAAGTAACGTCGAATGCATAGATTTTTTTAAAATGATAATTATCTTTACAGAGGAGAATGGCTACAAAAAAAAAAAAAAAAAAAACAGAAATATGTCAAAACTCAAATAAGAATGCTAATTACTAGTGAACATCAAAAAAGCAACTTAAACTTTGGATAAAGAAGACAATATGGGTGCTTTCTAATAAGGTGTCACAAACTAGGGTTTTGACGCAGTGAATCGCAATTTAACAGGAAAGTGTAATGTATCAACAGATGCACCACCTCTTCAGAGACATCATGATTTTCAATTAAAAGAAACTGAGACACACACACACACACAAATCGTTTTGTCTAGTGACGGCTGCATTTCTTGAGAGCTGGTTGATGAAACGTTGTCTCAATTTCACAATTGTGATTGCAATATGTCTTCTAAGATCGACTTTCTCCTTTCATATTGACAGTTGTCCAGTAAATGAGCATGGTTAGTGATGAGCAGGATGGATACAAGATACTATGGAAACTGAATGTCTCCCATACAGGCCGACTGCTGTTGGACATTTGTTAGAGACAATCCTCGGTTACACAGATATGTAAGTAGGTAATTGTATCCACCAGGACATCGCACAGCGGTAAACACCCAGTGACAGAAAGGCTTGGCCATTTCTATGCCCAGGCTATATTCAGGGCCCCTGGCGGAAGCCAGAGTGGGGCTTCGAACAACAAATTGCATTCCTCGTTAGGACGATTATTTTTAACTAACTATTAGCTACACATTCGTCAGGCAAAGCGATGTAGGAAGTAGACGTGGTCTTGCAAATGAATGTATCAAAAATCCATCGTATTGCTCGTTACTTACTATTGGTTAGTGTCCTTCAAAGCAGTTAATGATAAATACATGTCGATCTGCTTATTTTAAAAAAAAATTTTTTTGTTTAGGTTCAGAGAACTTATTTAGCTATAATGTGTGACTTTGTTTAGTGGTAGTAGTATATTTTACCCAACCAGGACATCACACAGAGCGATAAACACCCGATGACACAAAGTTACACAATGTGGATGAGGATCACTAGTATAAAGGTCCCGCAAACCTCGTTCAGCCATTAGACCATATTTTTGGAAGGGCTATATTGCGGACCCTGGCAAGAGCCAGGGAGGGGCTTTACAATAACGAAACATTACATCCCACAAAGAGATGACTAGTTTGTGACTTTGTTTAGGGAAAAACATATAAAGTGCCTGCATGTTATAAAACGAAAAACTCTATTATATATAAATATACTGTTCTGCTGATTCTGCAGAAACTGCAGCCAGTTTCGTTTTTGCATTGTCGTATTTCTGAGCAGCGCATTGCAGTATGTAAGAAATGGTTATTTTTCTTTTGATGTTGTGATTTTCCTTAAATTTTTTTTTGTGTCGGTGTAATCAGACAGATCTAATAGTGAAAAGAACTTACTTTTTCTTTCTCGGGTATCGGGACCTAAAAATTTTTTTATATAACTTTGTTAATATATATCGGCTATATGTTAACTGAAATATATATATATATATACTAGTGCTGTACCGAATAGTGGTTTTCACTATTCGGACGAATACGAATTGTGGGACCAACTATTCGTCCGAATACGAATACGAATAGTTTATCATCATCATCAGGTGCCTCGCCGACTGGTGTGGCGATTTTGCCTCGCCACAATCTGCGATCTCCTGCAGCATGTATCAGTTTGTGTGCTGACACACCTCCATGACATGCAGCGACTGTCAAGAATCTTCTCTCGTTGTCTTTTTCTATCTCTCCTTCCACAAATCTTTCCAGTGGTCACCACATGTTCCATTTTCACTCTTTCTATATGATGACTGTCTTCTTCTGATGTCTGCGATTAGTTGTCTTCGGGCTCCCGCCTCTTTCAAAACCTACTGATTGCTTTTTTTTAAGCTGTCCAAGGTATTTTAAGCATTGTTCTGTAAAACCACATCTCTGAGGCCTCAAAAAATTGTTTGGCCTGGCTACCGATTGTCCAGGACTCATAGCCATATGTTAAAACTGGATGTATGTAGCAAGCAAGACAACGATGTATTGCATAACATGTTCTTTAAAAAAAAAAAATGCATTTTTAGCCTGTCCTATTTTGTTTTTTATTTTAGCAATGAATCTTTCATCTGATTTTATCCATGTGCCAAATTCGCATTTAAATCATTTTTCGTTCAGGCGTTCGTTCAATGTAATTTAAATGCACCTTCATATTCTCGTTTGCAATATCTTCAATTTGATTTGGGAAAAGACACCCCGAAAGATCAAAAAAATTCATGCTTTCTCTTTGTCTCTCTCTCTCTCTCTCTCTCTCTCTCTCTCTCTCTCTCTCTCTCTCTCACACACACACACACACACACACACACACACAGATACACTTTCAAGTTTCTTCATGCCTTCTTTAACACAACAGTAGCGATGCCTAAATCTTTCGTTGCGGGAAAAACGGCGATCTGTTTGCGTGGTAACAGCGCCTGACTCCGAGGCATTACAGCAGAGGTTCTAAAACTGGGTGCGTATGACAGGGGTGCCGCGGCGAAAATCAAGAAAAGTCGGCTATAAATTGTGACATTATTAATGAGAGAGTTATTTTAGTCCATCGCAGTGTATGCAGAAATCACTATTCGTATTCGGCCCGACCGCCACTATTCGGCCAAATACCGAATAGCTAGTAGGTCCACTATTCGGCCCCGAAGCGAATACGAAGCGAATATTCGGTACAGCCCTAATATATACATATATAAATATGTGTGTATATTTAAAAAAAAATTAATATTATATTTAATGATATATATTATTATATTATTATATACATATCAGCTCATTCTGGAAAAATGTCAGATGACAGAGAAGTAAAAACAATATACACAAGGGAGATGAATGGTCGTAGACCATGAGGGTGACCAAAAAGATGATAGAGAGATAATATCCAGACAGACCTGCAAACACTTGGTGTTACCAACTGAAAAGAGAAGGCCAACTAGAGATAAACATGAAGGCGGGTATATCACCTGCAGCAATGAACCTCAAGGGCTCGGAATTCTGAAGAAGATGGCCAACCAGAGAGATGAATTTGAGGCAGGTGATATCTGCAGCAATGAACCTCAAGGGCTAGCAATGCTGAAGAAGGCCAATCAGAGAGATGAATGGAGGCGAGTGATACCTGCAACAATGAACCCCAGGGCTCGGAACACTGAAGAAGAAGCAGAAGAAATATATTTCAGCTAATGCTGGTAACAATGTTAGTACCTGTATTTCCCACTTTGATGAGCGTAAGGGCACAGTGAACTTGGGGCGGATGGTTTAGACCCACCGCTTATGGAATCGTCCAGAATTTTGCTAGTTAAGGTTTCTAATTTTTCTGTTTCCACCCCCCCCCCCCCCTCTTGCAAGAAAGCACATCTTTCTAGCCACTCATTGAGATGCTAATTCATTTCTCTTCCCCCTCCCTCTCACCCTATCTCTCTCTCTCTCACTCTGTTTCCCTTTATGTATATATATATATATATATATATATATATATATATATATATATATATATATATACATATGTGTGTGTGTATGTATATATATAAACACACACGTCAGCGTTTGCGGCTTGGGCGTTGCGAACGCGCTTCATAATATCGGGGTGCCGGGTTCAATCCCTGCTGTAGACGATTTGTCTTGCTTTGGTTTTGACAGTGGTACCGAGAGCTGGCCGTTTAGGAAGCAATGCAAACTACTGAAGCAAAATTTGGCTAGAAAAATCTTAACAGCCAAACAATTCTTTACTTGGTTCTGCAACGTCATGTAAAACATAATTAATTGACATACACACACACACACACATACACACACGTCAGTAAGGAAACACATGTTTCCTAATTTAAGTCATAGATAATAGTTATAGGTATATTTGACGTAATGAAAGTAGAGATAAAATATAACTGTCATAAAGAAAATCAGTCACTGAACATATGTAGCCAGTATTGCAAAATAAAATATAAAAACCAAAAGAGCACTCAGGAATACAACATGTTTACTAGCATTGTGTTGCCAGTGCCATGTTGAATCTTAAATGTTGAATGTTGAATTAGGAATCGACATCACAACACTTAGGACTCTTCCATAAGCGCCCCGCCCTCATCTTCAGCAGCAAGCGAGGAGTTATAATTCCGATGATACCAGTAACAGTCTGGTTGTATATCCGTCTCGCCCCTCCCCTGAGTGTCGAGCGTCGTCCAGATCCCCTTGTAACTCCTCCCAGTGCCATTCTCTTCAGACCCATATGATCTATCTGTTCCTCGGCACTGTTCATTCGCTCCCAAAGGGCTATCACAACATCCAGCTTGTCATATATCTGTTCACCACCAAGTGGTGCAGAACCAGCCGGTCTATTCGCCTGCTCATTTCCCAACACACTGGCATGACCTGGAGAAGATATCCAAAGGATGCTAACTAACCAGGACCTCTGAAGTGATGCTTGCCACTCTGCACGGAGCATGCCTGTCTCCACCTTTCTCAGCATGCTCTGTGAGTCAGTTACAATGACGACATGTGTGTACAGCTGATTCTCAAGCCAACGGAAAAAATGCAGAAACAAATTTTCAGACATAATTGAAATTTTCTATGACGAATTATAAATTTAAACAGAAGAGACATCATCGGAAATGAGGATGTCTGGAAACAAGCTTGGACGGACCCTGTGCTGAACCACCTCATGAGACAACAGGTCAAATGGTTGGTACATGTGTCAAGACTATCATAAAACAATGCATCACAGACAACCCTGCCATTAGCACACAACGGTAGCAATCCTCGAGGTCAACCACGTAAGAGTTTATTAGTTGCAGTATCTGAGGATGTGAATACGAACGTATACGTTGCAGACTTCAATTCTTCCAGCTGATGCTTCTTCCAAACATGCTGCTAAAAGGCAGAACAAGACTTAGGACAAGAATAAATATAAGAATTTAACAGAAGCCTCTGAAATAGTTGAGAAATAGTATCACATTGGGGAAATGCCAGTTAAAAATTCTGAGACCAATGCAGGAAATAAAACCATCTTCCCTGAAAATAACATGAAGACGTACTGAAACTATTTCAGTAAACATTTTATGCAAGAAAGTCTCAGTTCCTAAAGAGAAAGCCGATGTGTCTGTTGTAATTGTAATCGTATATGTAAAAAAGTAAAGGATCCTGCTGCACCCTTTTATGCACGTAACAACGAACGCATATAGTTTACTGTTATGATAATCATTTTTACAGAGGATTACGTTTACACAAAAATCAGATGTAAAATGTCAAAACCAAAACAAGACACCTTATTAACTATTGAACATTATGATTCCATTCGAACCATGGAGAAACAAGATAAAATACGTGCTTTCTAATAACCTGTTACAAACTGATTTTACGAAAACAAACTGAAAGATAATTTTTGTGAATCAGCAGATTCACGAGCTCTTCAGAGAAAATATTTTTTAAACTGGTTAAAGGAAAATAAGGGATGCATTTAATACAGTGAAAACTAAATTTTTCGAAAGTGTTAAAGCTGAAAACTATAAGAAACTAGTGGAGGACATATTGTTTCAGTTTCACATTTTTGTCTACAATGTATATTTGAAAATCGACTTTCTCAATTCTTACTTCCTGTCCCCACCAGGACACTGCTATAACGAAGCAAACACAATATCAAGGCAACTGGACGTCTTTGGTGCTGGCTACCCTTTGTTGAACACTTGCAAATGGACGAAAATCGTATGTAAAAGATCGAAAATTATGGGGATCTCGTGGCCGTTCTGAGAAGAGACAAAGCGTACTCGGTAAAAAAATATTAGGTAGGCGTAAGAGGTCTTATCTCCCATTCCATGTACAATGTGTTAAAGCAGCGGGGCTTGAAGGGAAAAAATCGTAAATGGTAACTAAAAAAACTGGGCGAAGCTGCTGAACGAGCTCTGAGCTGGATCTTTACGCAACGGAACGTCGTGGGGGATGGGCCTCTGTAGACTGGCCCGAGTCCCTGTGGGACCGGAGATTTTCAGCACTTAAAAAGCCAAGGTGTCCGACTGATGTCTGCCAGTGTACCCCTGCAAATTGCTCAAGTCTAACATGTGTCCGATGAACTAACCGTAAGCTTGATACTTTGTCGTTAAGGTAGCCGCCTGGTCTAATTAGCTACCACTGCGACAGATATTTATGTTTAAATTCGAATCTCACATTACCCGTTGCATAGTCACCCTTTCGTCTTGTCCCTGTCCGAGAACATCCGGCAAAGTGCTGCATGGGCATATCGAGGTTTAAGAGTTATAACCCAGGTTGGCCCATCTTTCGAGATTGTACAGGAATGGTAACAGGCTGAAACAATGTTCGACAAGGGATGTTTCTATTGATGATCGGTGGACCACTGCTGTACATAATCCCTTGGGGAGTTTTTATTAGTATTATACATATCTGATTGTGCAAATAACTCACATAAGGTTTCTGGAAATGAAATACATAAAATGATAAAACTATTTTTTTGTAAATATACTTTTTCTAACTTAATTCATAATGCTGGTAACAACGTTAGTGTCCGTTTTCACCATTTTTCAAAGGTGTGTACTACACAGTAATCTTGAGCCTGAGGATTAGGTCCTCATCGCACAGGAAGTTGCCAAAAATTCGCATTTTTGTGTGTGTGAATGTGTGTGTATGTGTATTATGTTTTAAAAATTGTGTATGTGTCTTTGAATAAGAATAAAAAATATTACCTTACCGAAGAATCGAGAAAATGGTATCTAGCAGGACAGCGCATCTTTTTACCCACTTTGTGGCTGTTTATACATATATGTGTATCTAGCTTTAGAAATCTAAGCATAGCATATCATATTGTCACTCCCATGATCATCTAGGGCACTCCATTTTATGTCCAGTAACAAATGCCCAAAAAAATAACCAAGTCTGCACCACATGGTCTTGTTGCTATTCTAGCTGACCTACCGTTGTTTATACAGACTATGACTGCATCTGCCATAGCATCTACTGAATCATTTTCATTTTTTAATTTCCCTCGAATTGTCTCATGTTCTGTCCCCCGCATTCAAATCCTCACAGGAAGAAGATAGCCATCTAGAAATACACGAAAGCAGACTGAGACATCTAAAAAAATTAAACTGAAAAAGAAACTACTGGAGCTCTTTCCAGCTAATAAGGTTAGAAAAAACACCACAACTCAGAATTATATCATACACGTGGCAGCATATAAATGAATCTTCCGTAATCGAAGGCAAAACAATACACCCTTCTGGATCCAAGAAATAATACCGCTGCACACACACACACACACACACACACCAAAGCACAGAAGTACATATTCGTCTCTTGGTACATGGAATGTGAGTCTTTCCAGTGATTTTCCCCAATCTCTGTAAACATTTGATTCAGCCAGGCTTCTTTAGCCACTTCGCATTTGTTCACTATTTCATTTTGTATTCTGGAGTATTCTTCTTTATCATTCTTTTTCTTCCTTCGTGCATTCATCAACTGCAGAATTGTGGTTGATATTCACTTCTTTTTTTTTGCAACTCTATTAGTTGGTAAGATTGTCTCTTTTGATGTCTGCTGAACTGATTTGTGCAATATATTCCACTGTCCATCAATAGTCGGTAAAATTTCCATTGCAATATACCAGTTTTGTACAGTGACATTGTACTGTTCCTTAATTTCTTTATCCTTTTTTAAGAATTTCTAAATTTAACTTGATGTTTTGTGATGTTTTTTCTAATGTTTTTTAGTTTTATTCTAATGTTTTCCTTTATTATCTACCGACTGATAAATAAATGGCAAATCCAGCAGTGTTGTTTATCAATTCTTGACCTTTCCCCAACCACTGAATGCTTTGACAGCAAATGAGAATGAAACTTGCCCAACTTTCATTAGTTCCACACGGGAGCGAATCAAATGAATAAGCAAAATAATAAGGGGTACTTAGCCTGCACTAAACCAATATATTTTCGTGTCAATTAAGACAGCATATTTGACAATTTGCGTTACTAAACTTGACCGGATTGTGATTATGATTTACGGTTTCAAATGTCTGTTGCAAACATGTCGATTGAGATAGGAGATCACTCGTAATGTTGTATCGTGCATTAGTTCTTTTCATCTTTGAATATGCCCCGACCATCATGCCAATCAGTACCACACAGATGATCAGACTGGAAAAAAGTGAAATGGATTGAAATACTAAGCACTTCACAAATATCCGCCCTCACCTTCATCTTTGTGCCATATCATGAGGGTGTTCAAGGGAACGAGCGGGCAGACTATATTTCTGACACTGCAGTTGCTACGGCTTTTCTAGTACTGGATATAAGTGATGTTATCAATGCCATGCGCTACACTTACCGTACCGAGGGGCACGCCAAAGTACATGACACAAAACCCTGTCTAGACTGATGGACATGGAGCTGCAAGAAATGAACATTTCACTAAGGAGACACGATGTTTCATTAGCCAACACAGAACAGCTTCTGAGCAGGAGATCGGAGAACCTATGGATCTGTCTGGAGTGCTGTGATGATAATCTTTTATAATCATCAATCACTAATCACTAATCATTTCGCATTGACTTTGACATTGATTAGAGGGTCAATCGTTTATTAATTAATGCCAAACTACTAAAGGTAAAATCGTCCCCATGTTAGTTGCTTTATATTAGACTGCTTGAATGCACATATAGATTCTTTAGATTAAATGTATGTCCACAGTTCTGTATTCAAGTTTTAATTTGCTCTTTATTTGACCACATAGTTGTTGTCCAAACGTGTATATGTTGAACATCTTAAAGTTGTTGCATATCTAATCTTAAACACACACAATTTTTTTAATTTACGTATAAACAAAATTGATATTTCTAAACCCTGTGGGGATAATCCAGTTCTTGAACTATCTATGACAACACATACAAATAAGAATAAGTAATAAAAATTTTTTTTTAAAATAAGCTGAATAAAGTCTTTTTCTTTGCAACCGCATGAACCCAGAGGCAGTGGCTTCAATGTAAGCTTGGGCTATAGCACATAATTTACTATGAATCAATCAATCCTCTTCGAACCCAGAAGCACGTAAGACAGAGACATACTGTCGCCAGTCAGTTAGATTCTGCGCCATCCCTTCTGTCTACAGTTTTGTCCTTCGCGTAGCTTTATGTTCAACCTCCAAGTGCCTCTTGGTCTGACACTTCCTAGCTGACTTTGTGGTATCCATGGCATTGCCTGTCTCAGCCTTCTCTCTTTCTTTATTCTGAGGACATGTCGAATTAACCTCTATATTCGTTTTTTGATTTCTAAATCTTCCAAGTCTTTTATTTGTTGTAATCTATATTTACCGATTTTTTCTTCCCATGTGAACCCCAACAATCTTCTGAAAAGTCTTCTCTCAAAACCTCTGAACATGGTCTATATCTTTCTGTCTGTTTTCCGTGTTTCTCAATGTCCTGACTCATGTTTTGTATATTCCGAGTTTAGTTTTAATGCTGTAGATGTTTGATCTCTAGAAACTCGAAAACCTGATGTGAGCAGCATTTGTCTTTGCAATTCTCTGCTTGATTTCAACCACTACATTTCCATCCAAGAAGACAATGCATCACAGGTAAGTGAAGTCAGTCACTGTTTCCAAACCTACATTTTCTATTACTACATGTCTTCAATTTTTGGGTTTATCTTTAGCAGTTTTGTTTTATTTACATTGATTCTTAACCTAACTTTGGCTGTTTGGCTATTTCTATAGTATTATCTGTTTTGTTGTTGTCGTTGATGCAGATGTTCTTTACTTTGGCTGATGACACAGGCATCATCTGAAAAGACAACATGTTCCACTTTTTTGGAGGCCCGTTTGTGTGCCTGCATTTGCTTTCTTCGTAACATTATCTGTCATTATAAGAAACACGAAATGTGACATAATGCACCCTTTTCAGACTCCAGGTGTTATCCTAAAGTATTCCGTTTCCATGGGTCCTACTTTCACTTTGCATTGTTATCCTTCATAGAGTTCTTTAAATATGTTTATAACTTTATCTAGTAACCCATTCGCAGCAAGGATCCTCCACATTATTGTTCTGTCTAGACTGTCAAAGACCGTGTCAATGTATATAACGTAAATATTTAATGTGGAATTCATTTCTAAGTGAAAATATGATCGCAGCTGTTTCTCCTTTTTGTGAATCCTGCCTAATGCTTCCTACCAAACATTGTTATTGACGTCTTCATTCTGTGGTAAACACCCTTCATATTGCCTTTTCGGGTACAGACAATAAGTTTATGCCTCCCAAGTCGTTGCAGTTTAGGAATCACCTTTGTTCGGTTGCCGTATGATTACACAATTTTTCCTGTTATTTGGGACCACTTCATTTATCTATATTTTGCTTAATATTCTTTGTAATGCTTATGCTATACATTGTAGGTCTGCCTTTAACATGTCAACACTAATTCGGTCTTCATCTGGTGCCTTCCCATTCACATAGGCACCACTCAGCAAATATATTTTCTTGTCTGTCAAGATAAGATACTTATTATAATACAGGTTAGACACTTTTCAGAAGCAAATAGATACAACTGCAAAATAACAAGGCAGTCATTATCAGGTTTGTCAGGTTTGAGTTTATTTCTAAATAACACATGTCACAATAAACAACTCACCGGTTCTGGGAGCTGTAGAAAGCGATTAAAAACACAATGGTAACGTATCTGCATAGTCAAACCCTAGCTTTATTATATTTGGCTGCAGTGTGAGTATGAATCATTTTTTTCAGTTGTAGGTGGCAGCCATGTAGATTTTGATTCAAGATCAATTCGCATTGATTCTCACATCGTTTAGAGCGTCAATCGTCCAGTAATCTTACACATTACTGAACGTCAAAGCTTCAGCACGCCAGCTGCTTTATATAACTGTGGTACAACGCAGATATGCATACTTTAGATTCATCTTATGTCCACGTTTGTATATTTTAGTTTTGATTTTGCCCTTTATCTAACCACATAGTAGTGATGCAGGCTTATATCTGCGAGTAGGTATGTGTTGCCAGTCTTGACGTTGTTATGTATCTACTATCATCACCGAATGCCTTGCCGGGTGGTCATGCCTCTCCACAATCTACGATCTCCAACTGCGTGTTGTTGACACCCGTCCATGCCTTGACAAAAGACTGTCAAAGATCGTCTCATGCTGTCTTCCTCTCTCCATAGATATTTCCAGTGGTCACAGCATGTTCAATTTTCCCTCTTCTCATAATATGACCAGTAAATTATGATTGTCTCTTTCTGATGTTTGTGATAAGTTGTCTTCGAGCATACGCCTCGAGCTATATTGCGGCCCCTGGTAAGAGCCAGAGTGGAGCTTCAAAATAATGAATAGTTGCATCCCACAACGAGATGACTAGTGTGTGACTTTGCGGAAAAACATAAAAAGAGTCTGCATATAAAACTAATGACACTATTATATATAAATATATAGTTCTGCAGATTCTTCAAAAACTGCAGCCAATTTCGTTTTTGCATTGTCATCTTCGTGATCAGCATATTGCAGTATGTAAGAAATGGTTATCTTTCTCTTGATGCCATAATTTTAATTTATTTTATTGTTAGTTTAATCAGACAAATCTAACAGTTCAAATAACTTACTTCAATTTTCTTGGGTTCCTGGAAATTTAAATTTTAAATTTAACTTTGTTAATATATTTCAGCTAATGCTGGTAACAATGTGAGTGCGTGTATTTACCACTTTGACGACTGTGAGGGCAAGTGAACTTGAAGCGAATGGTACAGGGCCCACTGCCTATGGAGTCGTCACAAATTTTGTAGTGTTATGTTTTTTTTTTATTTTTTTCTGTTTCCTTACCCACCCTTTCACGCCTTTCAGCGCATAGGGCATATGGGCAGAGCGTCCCATATTTTTACAGACCATCAGCACTCTGTGGGTAATGTGGTCAGCATTACGCCGGCCGTCTTTACTTTCCCAGGACAGCCCACCCTGGTACCCATTTGAGGCTGGGTCGACCTGCGACGTCCCATACCACGATACAAATCCACGCAGCCCACGCAGGTTTCGATCGCAGTACGTTGGCTTACGAGTCAGACTCGCAACGCCTTAGCCACGGACGCCGCAGACTATATTATGGCCACGCTATATTGCGGCCCCTGGTAAGAGCCAGAGTGGGGCTTCAAAATAATGAAACATTGCATCCCACAACGAGATGACTAGTTTGTGACTTTGCGGAAAAACATAAAAAGAGTCTGCATATTATAAAACTAATGACCCTATTATATAAAGATATATAGTGCCGGAAAATTCTTCAAAAAACTGCAGCCAATTTCGTTTTTGCATTGTCATCTTCGTGATCAGCATATTGCAGTATGTAAGAAATGGTTATCTTTCTCTTGATGCCATAATTTTAATTTAATTTTATTGTTAGTTTAATCAGACAAATCTAACAGTTCAAATAACTTACTTCAATTTTCTTGGGTTCCTGGAAATTTAAATTTTAAATTCAACTTTGTTAATATATTTCAGCTAATGCTGGTAACAATGTGAGTGCGTGTATTTACCACTTTGACGACTGTGAGGGCAAGTGAACTTGAAGCGGATGGTACAGGGCCCACTGCCTATGGAGTCGTCACAAATTTTGTAGGGTTATGTTTTTTTTTTTTTCTGTTTCCTTACCCACCCTTTCACGCCTTTCGGCGCATAGGGGAATATGGGCACAGCGTCCCATATTTTTACAGACCATCAGCACTCTGTGGGTAATGTGGTCAGCATTACGCCGGCCGTCTTTACTTTCCCAGGACAGCCCATCCTGGTACCCATTTGAGGCTGGGTCGACCTGCGACGTCCCATACCACGATTAAAATCCACGCAGCCCACGCAGGTTTCGATCGCAGTACGTGTACGAGTCAGGCAACGTGAACTTGAAGCGGATATTATAGGGCCCACGGAGCCTATGGAGTCGTCACAAATTTTGCAGGGTAATTTTTTCTTTTTTTCTTCTTTTCCTCACACCCCCCCCCCCTTTTGCTAGCAAGAAAAAAATAGCATCATCAGCACACCATTATTTCGAACCAAGATCTCTCACAAGAGAACACATCATTCTATCCACTCAGTGAGATGCGAATTCATTTCTCTCTTTCTGTTCCTTTACGTGTACATACTTACACACACACACACACACACAAACACACGCATACCAGTATGGGAACATATGTTTTTAATTAGGGTCATTGATAATAGTTATTGGTATACAGGACGAAATGAAAGTAGAGATAACATATAACTGTAAAAAAAAAAAAAAATCAGTCACTGAACATGTGTAACCAGTATTGCAAAATAAAATATAAAAACTGAACTCCAAAAGAACTCTCAGGAATACAGCATGTTTACTAGCTTTGTGTTGCCAGTGCCATGTGTAAACATTAACACACACATATACACACAAACAGAAACATACCTTTTCAGACATAATTGAAATTGTCTATGCCGAATCATAAATTTTACTAGAAGAGACATCAACAGAAATGATATCTGGAAACAAGCTTGGACGGAACCTGTGCTGAACCACGTCATTAGACAACAGGTCAAATGGTTGGTACATGTGTCAACACTAGCATAAGACAATGATTCATAGACAACCCTGCCATTGGGACAGAACAGTATCCTCGAAGTCAACCGCGTAAGAGTTTATTAGTTGCAGTATCTGAGGATGTGAATACGAGCATATACGTTGCAGTCTTCACCTTTTCCAATTGATGCTTCTTCCAAACATGGTGCTAAAGGGCAACACAGGACTTAAGACAAGTATTGAAAAAAAAAAAGAATTCAACAGAAGGCTCTGAAATAGCTGAGAAATATTGTCACATTTGGGAAATGTCAGTTCAACACTGTGAGATTAATGCAGGGAATATAAAACCATCTTCTCTGAAAATAATATGAAGACATAACGGAACTATTTCAGTAAAAATTTTATGAAAGGAAGTCAAAGTTCCTAAAGAGGAAGAGGATGTGTCTGTTGTAATGGTATATGTGAATAAGTAAAGGATCCTGCTAGGCCCTTTACTTGTACAGAACAAGTGCCATTCGATAAACGATTTGGTCTACATCATACTGGGTGCGATTTATTTCCAGAAGATCATTCTGTATCCATTTTAGGATGATTAGTTTTGTAAGGGTCAAGTGTGAATTACTCCGTAACCAAAAGAATTTGAACCCTAGATCTTCGCGTCCACGAGCAAATGTCTAGCCACTGCGTTACCGCAGCTTCACATAGAAGACTGTTCTTGACGTATCGTATCTATTTTATTAGGAACGGAGGAACAAACGAAACACGACTCAAACGACAATGAAAAAAAAAAAAAAAAAAAATACAGCGAGGAACTCTCAATCGAATTTAAACATAATCAAAGTAACACAAAACTCATTGTTTAGTTTTATGATAATCATGTGTACAAAGTATCTAAGGAACTAAGCATCATGCTGCCTTTCGAACTTGGAAAAATCAAAACAATGTAAAAGGGGAGTCTTTCTAATAGAGTGTTACCTATTACAAATTGGGTCCCCAAAACCACACCACAGTAGAGAAAACTGGAACAAGAATGTTTGGATTGAAGAACAAACAAATGACACACAAAAAAAAAAAAACACTTTGCGAAATGTCATCCTCATATCAGCATGCAAATTATTAACAAAGCTACAACTATCCGTTGCATATACAAATGCAGATACCTGCAGTTAAAAAAAAATCTAAAAGTTCCAAATTCTGAAGACAATTTCACAGACATCAGATAAATGTTGTGACAGATATAAACAATGTCAAATCCAACACAGTGTAAACATATACCAAACGGTTCGATAGGTTTAGTCCAGTGCAGCTAAAAAAAAAACTGGCATATGCTCATACTCAAATCAGTCCTCAAACCCATCTCATATTCCAAACAGGATACCACCATCTATTACATTTTTTTTTTTAAAGAAAGAAAAGACACATTTCAGAATGCGCTAATAAGAATATAACTAGTCCAGCAGCGATTTCCTGCCTATTATCGATCTCTGGAAATGGAAAGCCAGCGGACCGTACCAAGATTAAAGGAAATTACAGAAACCGTATGCAGCCTTATCTGTCTCAGAGCTTTAAAACATCAAATATACTCTTAAAACAATTTATGACGTTGAACTGGCAAGGAAGCAATACTAATTACAGATCGTAGCATGTTGCAATTCATTTGTTTTATTTGTTTCGTCATGATACATCATGATGATAAAATTTCTATATATTTGCCTTTCACTGAAAAGGGGATGTGGGTCAAACAGGTTTTGGTATAGATCAACTGGCACGCTGTAGACAATCATTATCATCCATTGCGTGCCATTAGACATCACATAGGGCTCTCATTCGCTTTACCCATTCCGCTCTATTGCATGCAACACTCACAATTTCTGAAATGGAATTCAGCCCAGCGTTGTTTGCTTCTCATAATAATGTTTTCCCTAATCTTTGCCTTGGACGTCCTCTTTTTCCTTAGACCGTTTGTTTTAACTGCAGTGCCTATTTTGTAACTCTTTGCTCATTTCGTCTCTGAGTCTGCCCTTAAATCTTAATTTACTCTGATCATATCACTTTTTTTTATTGAAAAAAAATCTAATTTCACTTCTCGTTGCATATCTTTGATGGTTCTCAAAATTTCGCGTGCAAATCGGTGGTACTTCTTCAAATTTCGCTTGCATATCTTTCTTAGTTCTCCAACTCTCACTTGCATATCTTTTATATTTTTCCAACTTTCACTTGCATATATTAGAACTTATATAACTTTAGAACTGAATATTCGTAGTTTGGTCTCAAGTTGTAAATACTTAGAGCTCCATATTATGTAAAGGCTTTTATAGACTGTTGTTGCATTGCCAATGCGTATCATATGTGCTTTGGTTGTATTATTCTATGAATTATATGGTTAAATACAGACTGGCCACAAGTCTCACCCAGAAGAAAATATAGTATCCATTAAATGGTGAGTCTACTTTGGAAAAAAGGAGAAAAAAACATCCACAAAATTGGTACGATGTTGATTAGAAAACAGGAAAGTCGCGCCTCTAGCACAAAGCTCAGGGTAGATCTAAGGGCCTTAGTCTAAAATTAGGAAAGACTTGGATGGCGCACGCTAAAGACACAATCAGACATGTGTGCATGCTTGATAAATGTGTGCGAGGTGAGAAGTGGGCCTATGAGTCCGAGCAAGTTTTAGACATGTGTAGGGTTCTTATCACTTCTGGTCGTGAGTGCAGGGACTGGCCAGATTGAAGAAGAAGAAGATAACTCCACATTGTGATATCTCAGTGGTTAAACACACCGAACTGACTTCTTAGTATGACGCAAAAATCTTCTTTGACTTTTAAAGTCCTCAGCTGGGCTGAATCGAATATTGGGCTTACAATATTTTTCTTCTTCTTAATTTAAGCGTCAATCTACAAGTTACCGTGTTGTGGTCGCTACGCAATTCAAGCTTTCCTTTTAGCAAATCCATTTTATATCGAAGACCTCCACTTTCTATTGTACAGTATAAGGTCAGTTTGGTTCCTCGTGTTGCCATTAGGTGATGTCCGTTAGGAGTAAAACGATTTCGACACGTTCTTGTTCTTTTCTGGCGAACATGTATACTTGCTGATATCTTGATGCATGGAGTTTTTTTTCTCACCAATGTTTGTATTCTCTTTTCCTAGTTGTGTTGTTAAAGTTCACGTTTTAGGGCCATATGTAAACGTACTTATAGCTAGTGCTCTGAGCAGTCGTAGCTTAGTTGAACATAAATATTTTTGGATCTCTGTAATATTTGCTGGTTTGGCAAGGACTGATATTGCCTGGACATGAATCTGCTCTTGACTCTAGGTCACTAGTACATGGATTCGAAATATTTGGAATGATTGACTTCTTCATATTTGTTACCTTCAATGTAAATTTGAGTAGTCATGGCAGTTGGATTTTCTGTAATTACTCATATATTGTCGTCGCTTATTTTCATGCCATACTATGTCGAAGTTTAATCAAGGAGTTAAACGATTTCGACAAGTTCTTGTTTTGTTTTTTTCTGGCGAACATGTCTGTTATCTGCGATTCTTAAGTTTGTTACAGTTCGTCCTCCTATAATAACTTTTTTATCAATTTTTCCAAGGGCTATTCTTTCTAAAAATAAATGAATACGTGACACATATGGTTTTCGTGTTTGTTGTATTGCTCAGACAGCATGCGTATATTCAATATGTATTCACGCGTGCTTCTTTCAGCACAGAAACGTACCTGTTTATGCTATTATTAATTCTGCTTGTGCCTTCAGCCTGTTTAATGCATTACATTACTTGAGTTATTGATAAGACTTATGGTCTAATAAATTCCTCTTTTGTAAGTTCCACTTTTTGGGATCGTAATGATGAGTTATTTGTTTCAAAATGTTGGTCTTCCAATAGTCTCACAACTTTAGTTACAGATTTATGTAAAGATGTAAAAACCTTCCACTCAGCCCCGCAATATGAATTACTGATAAGATGATACCAATGCTCTCGGATTTTTTCCCCAAATTTTTCTTTCTGATGTCGATTTGGTTTCAAGATCACTTTGTGAAAGCTCCAGCACCTCAGCTGCTTTACATTACACTGCTACAACGCAGATATGTATACGTTTGTTTCATGCTATATCCATATTTCTGTTTTAAGTTTTGATTTTGCCCTTTATCTAACCACCTAGATGTGATGCAGGCTTATATCTGCGAGTAGGTATGTGTTGTCAGTCTTGGCGTTATGTATCTATCATCATCACAGAGTGCCTTGCTGACTGACGTGGGTGATCATGCCTTTCCACAATCTGCGATATTCAACTGCGTGTGTTGACAAACCTCCTTGCCATGACAAAAGACTGTCAAGAATCGTATCATGCTGTCTTCCAGTGGTCACAACAAGTTAAATTCACCCTCTTTTCATAACATGACCAACAAATGATGATTGTCTCTTTATGATGTTTGGGATAAGTAGTCTTCGAGTATTCGCCTCTTTCAAACCATCTATGTTGCTCGTCTTAGCTGTCCTGGGAATCCTAAGGATTCTTCTGTAAAACCACATCTCCGCGGCCTCAAAATATTGTTTAGCCTGTTTTTTAATTGTCCAGGCTTCACAGCCGTATGTTAAAACTAGCTCTATATAGCATGCGATAATTCTTTTCCTAGCCCGCTTATGCAGTTGTGTCTGGCTGCATACCCAATGTAACTTCTTCTTCTTTTCTTCCACTATTTATCTCAGCGAGGTGTTGGGGAGGGTGCGGGGAGGGGATAGGAAATAGAGGAATCATTTGTGTAGTTTTCCTAATGCATTGTATAGGTTAGTGTTCATTTCTGTTAGGTTGCTCCTAATGATGTGGCTCCATCTCTTGTGTAGATTTCTCCTTGCTCTGTGTTTACTATATTTCTTCAGCCTGGCTCTGTGGCAGTTGGTACCAGGTTTTTCTTGTCAGGTGGCCAAACCAAATCATTCGCTCATTTGTTGCTTTTTTTTAATGAAAAGCATGACTGGTTGTAGTCCTAGTCTTCTTTCAATTTCTTCATTCCTGTTTTGATCTCTTCTTCCTATGGGGTTTTCAGCCTTAGAAATTCCCTCCCACAAGTAAGCATCTAGTCAAAATGCGAAAGCGGCTTCTATTTACGTATATACTTAGAGTATCCTCTTTTGTCAGGAGTGAAGACAAAACGAAATTAAAAACAAACTAACACGAAATCACGAAAACCAACGAGTCCCACATTTAACTGAATTTCCAATGACAGAATACTGAAGTAACCTCGGATGCGTAGATTTATTTTATGATAATCATATTTACAGAGGAGAAAGGCTACACAGAAAAACAGAAATAATATTTCAAAACTCAAACAAGATTGCTTTTTACCCAATAAATATCAAAAATCAATTTAAACATTGGATAACGAAGACAATATGCATGCTTCCTAATAAGGTGTCACAAAGTGGGGCTCTGACGCAGTGAATCAAAATTTAACAAGGTTAATTGTTATTTATTCACAGCTGCACCAGCTCTTTAGAGACAAATTGATTTTCAATTGATATAGAAAATGGGACAAAAAATAATATCGTGGGATGCGTTTCGTCTAATGACGAATGCATTTCTCGAAAGCGTCATAGCTGGAAACTACACGGGACTGGCTGATGAAACGTTGTCTCAGTTTCACAATTTTGGCTGTAATATGTCTTCAAAGATCGACTTTCTCTATTCACATTTACAGTTCTCCAGTGAATGAACATGGTTAGTGAAGAGCATGACGAGACTGTTTACCAGGAGGGATAAAATATATTATGGAAACTGAATGTCTCCCATACAGGCCGACTCCTATTTTGCATTTGTTAGAGACAATCCTGAACAGCTACACAGGTATGTAGGAAGGTAATTGTACCCAACCAGGACATCACACAAGCGATAAACACCCAGTGACACATAGCCTAGGCCATATCTATGCCCATGCTATATTCAGGGCCCCTGACAGATGCCAGGGTGGGGCTTCAAACAAAAAAGTTACATCCCACACGGGGACGACTTTTTAAACCAACTATCAGCTACACAGACATCAAGTAAAGCGATGTAGGAAGTAGAAGTAGTCTTGGAAATAAATATATCAAATATCTATCGTAGTGTTCGTTACAGACTATTCGTTACAAAGCAGTCAGTGATACATTAATGTAGATATGTTTATTTTTGTTTTAAGAATCAAAGAACTTATTTAGCTATGTTTTGTGACTTTGTTTAGTAGTCGTAGCATATGTTATCCCACCAGGACATCACACAGAACGATAAAATCAATATGGCACAATGTGCCACCCTGTGGATGAGGATCACAAGTGGAGATGTCTTGGAAACTGCGTTCAGCCATTAGACCATATTATAAACAAAAGTAAAAAAAGTAAAGTAAAGATCCCTTTTCACGCCTTTCGGCGCTTCGGGCATATGGGCAGAGCGTCCCATATTTTTACAGACAATCAGCACTCTGTGGGTAATGTGGTCAGCATTACGCCGGCCGTCTGTACTTTCCCAGGACAGCCCATCCTGGTACCCATTTGAGGCTGGGTCGACCTGCGACGTCCCATACCATGATTAAAATCTTCGCAGCCCACGCTGGTTTCGATCGCGGTACGTTGGCTTACGAGTCAGACTCGCAACGCCTTAGCCACGGACGCCGCAGACCATATTATAGCCGAGCTCTATTTCGGCCCCTGGTAAGAGCCAGAGTGGAGCTTCAAAATAATGAAACATTGCATCCCACACCGAGATGACTAGTTTGTGACTTTGCAGAAAAACATAAAAAGTGTCTGCATATTATAAAACTAATGACCCTATTATATTTAAATATATAGTTCTGCAGATTCTTCAAAAACTGCAGCCAATTTCGTTTTTGCATTGTCATCTTCGTGATCAGCATATTGCAGTATGTAAGAAATGGTTATCTTTCTCTTGATGCCATAATTTTAATTTAATTTTATTGTTAGTTTAATCAGCCAAATCTAACAGTGGAAATAACTTACTTCAATTTTCTTGGGTTCCTGGAAATTTAAATTTTAAATTCAACTTTGTTAATATATTTCAGCTAATGCTGGTAACAATGTGAGTACGCGTATTTGCCTCTTTGACGAGTGTGAGGGTTAGTGAACTTGAAGCGGATGGTATAGGGCCCACTGCCTATGGAGTCGTCACAAATTGTGTAGGGTTATGTTTTTTTTTCTGTTTCCTTACCCACCCTTTCACGCCTTTCGGCGCATCGGGAATATGGGCACAGCGTCCCATATTTTTACAGACCATCAGCACTCTGTGGGTAATGTGGTCAGCATTACGCCGGCCGTCTTTACTTTCCCAGGACAGCCCATCCTGGTACCCATTTGAGGCTGGGTCGACCTGCAACGTCCTATACCACGATTAAAATCCACGCAGCCCACGCAGGTTTCGATCGCGGTACGTGTGAGGGCAAGTGAACTTGAAGCGGATGGTATAGGGCCCACAGCCTATGGAGTCGTCACAAATTTTGCAGGGTAATTTTTTTATTTTTCTTATTTTTCCTCACACCCCCTCCCCTTTTGCTAGCAAGAAAAAAATAACATCATCAGCATACCATTATTTTGAACCAAGATCTCTCGCAAGAGAAAACATCTTTCTAGCCACTCAGTGAGACGCGAATTCATTTCTCTCCTTCTGTTCCCTTACGTGTACACACGTACACACACAAACACTCACATACCAGTATGAGAACATATGTGTTTAATTAGGATCATTGATAATAGTTATTGGTATACAGGACGAAATGAAAGTAGAGATAACATATAACTGTAAAAAAAAAAAAATCAGTCACTGAACATGTGTAACCAGTATTGCAAAATAAAATATAAAAACTGAACTCCAAAAGAACTCTCAGGAATACAGCATGTTTACTAGCTTTGTGTTGCCAGTGCCATGTGTAAACATTAACACACACATATACACACAAACAGAAACATACCTTTTCAGACATAATTGAAATTGTCTATGCCGAATCATAAATTTTACTAGAAGAGACATCAACAGAAATGATATCTGGAAACAAGCTTGGACGGAACCTGTGCTGAACCACGTCATTAGACAACAGGTCAAATGGTTGGTACATGTGTCAACACTAGCATAAGACAATGATTCATAGACAACCCTGCCATTGGGACAGAACAGTAGCAATCCTCGAAGTCAACCGCGTAAGAGTTTATTAGTTGCAGTATCTGAGGATGTGAATACGAGCATATACGTTGCAGTCTTCACCTTTTCCAATTGATGCTTCTTCCAAACATGGTGCTAAAGGGCAACACAGGACTTAAGACAAGTATTGAAAAAAAAAAGAATTCAACAGAAGGCTCTGAAATAGCTGAGAAATATTGTCACATTTGGGAAATGTCAGTTCAACACTGTGAGATTAATGCAGGGAATATAAAACCATCTTCTCTGAAAATAATATGAAGACATAACGGAACTATTTCAGTAAAAATTTTATGAAAGGAAGTCAAAGTTCCTAAAGAGGAAGAGGATGTGTCTGTTGTAATGGTATATGTGAATAAGTAAAGGATCCTGCTAGGCCCTTTACTTGTACAGAACAAGTGCCATTCGATAAACGATTTGGTCTACATCATACTGGGTGCGATTTATTTCCAGAAGATCATTCTGTATCCATTTTAGGATGATTAGTTTTGTAAGGGTCAAGTGTGAATTACTCCGTAACCAAAAGAATTTGAACCCTAGATCTTCGCGTCCACGAGCAAATGTCTAGCCACTGCGTTACCGCAGCTTCACATAGAAGACTGTTCTTGACGTATCGTATCTATTTTATTAGGAACGGAGGAACAAACGAAACACGACTCAAACGACAATGACCAAAAAAAAAAAAAAAAAAATACAGCGAGGAACACTCTCAATCGAATTTAAACATAATCAAAGTAACACAAAACTCATTGTTTAGTTTTATGATAATCATGTGTACAAAGTATCTAAGGAACTAAGCATCATGCTGCCTTTCGAACTTGGAAAAATCAAAACAATGTAAAAGGGGAGTCTTTCTAATAGAGTGTTACCTATTACAAATTGGGTCCCCAAAACCACACCACAGTAGAGAAAACTGGAACAAGAATGTTGGGATTGAAGAACAAACAAATGACACACAAAAAAAAAAAAACACTTTGCGAAATGTCATCCTCATATCAGCATGCAAATTATTAACAAAGCTACAACTATCCGTTGCATATACAAATGCAGATACCTGCAGTTATAAAAAAATCTAAAAGTTCCAAATTCTGAAGACAATTTCACAGACATCAGATAAATGTTGTGACAGATATAAACAATGTCAAATCCAACACAGTGTAAACATATACCAAACGGTTCGATAGGTTTAGTCCAGTTCAGCTAAATAAAAACTGGCATATGCTCATACTCAAATCAGTCCTCAAACCCATCTCATATTCCAAACAGGATACCACCATCTATTACATTTTTTTTAAAGAAAGAAAAGACACATTTCAGAATGCGCTAATAAGAATATAACTAGTCCAGCAGCGATTTCCTGCCTATTATCGATCTCTGGAAATGGAAAGCCAGCGGACCGTACCAAGATTAAAGGAAATTACAGAAACCGTATGCAGCCTTATCTGTCTCAGAGCTTTAAAACATCAAATATACTCTTAAAACAATTTATGACGTTGAACTGGCAAGGAAGCAATACTAATTACAGATCGTAGCATGTTGCAATTCATTTGTTTTATTTGTTTCGTCATGATACATCATGATGATAAAATTTCTATATATTTGCCTTTCACTGAAAAGGGGATGTGGGTCAAACAGGTTTTGGTATAGATCAACTGGCACGCTGTAGACAATCATTATCATCCATTGCGTGCCGTTAGACGTCACATAGGGCTCTCATTCGCTTTACCCATTCCGCTCTATTGCATGCAACACTCACGATTTCTGAAATGGAATTCAGCCCAGCGTTGTTTGCTTCTCATAATAATGTTTTCCCTAATGTTTGCCTTGGACGTCCTCTTTTTCCTTAGACCGTTTGTTTCAACTGCAGTGCCTATTGTGTAACTCTTTGCTCATTTCGTCTCTGAGTCTGCCCAAAAATCTTAATTTACTCTAATCATAGATCTTTTTTTTAGAGAAAAAAAAATCTAACATTACTTCTCGTTGCATATCTTTGGTGGTTCTCAAAATTTCGCTTGCAAATCGTTAGTACTTCTTCAAATTTCGCTTGCATATCTTTCTTAGTTCTCCAACTCTCACTTGCATATCTTTTATATTTTTCCAACTTTCACTTGCATATATTAGAACTTATATAACTTTAGAACTGAATATTCGTAGTTTGGTCTCAAGTTGTAAATACTTAGAGCTCCATATTGTGTAAAGGCTTTTATAGACTGTTGTTGCATTGCCAATGCGTATCATATGTGCTCTTGTTGTATTATTCTATGAATTATATGGTTAAATACAGACTGGCCACAAGTCTCACCCAGAAGAAAATATAGTATCCATTAAATGGTGAGTCTACTTTGAAAAAAAAAAAAAAAAAAAAAAAAAAAAAGGAGAAAAAACACAGTATATCGCTAGCTAGAGCTATGCAAGATTGGTGCTTTTATGTAAAGATAGACAAAAGCGCCCATCATTACATTAGTTGAACAAGAGGACTGATCCAACAAAATAATGAGGTAGAAACAAGAGGGAATAGGGGATGGATGCCACCAGAAAACATGAAGAAGATGGCCATCTAGAAAGCAGACTGAGACTTCTACGAAGATTGAACGTAAAAGAAACTACTGGAGCTCTTTTCAGCCAATGAGGTTAGGAAAAACACCACAACTTATCGATGTCAAAAACGTGTCAGCATACAAATTAATCTCCCGTAATCGAAGGCAAAATCAATAAACACTTCTAGGCCCAAGAAATAATTCAGCTGCGGAATATATATATATATATATATATATATATATATATATATATATATATATATATATATATAGCACAGAAGCAATAGTATAAATGCAATGAGATCCCCCTGACCTAAATGTAAAAGAACACAGCAACAATCTGGCTATGTGTCGAAGTGAAAAACTTGCATACACCATGGCAAGTATGGAAGAAAAAGACAGTACGCATATATGGAACCAGGTAGAAAACCTAAATGAGAAGAAACGTACAGCCATGGTAATACAGTCACTCAAAATAGGCGGGAAAACTGTCACTAGTAAACAAGCAGCAAAGCTGCTGATAGATAGTTTTGCATATAACAATAAAAGATGTAAATGAGCAAAACACGGAAGCGAAGAATAAAGGCTACACTTAACAAATCTATTTTCATGTATATCAAGATAGCAGGTGTGTCTTTAATGCGGGAGGCACTCATTTTAGAAGCTTATACATACTACTGAAAAATTACAAAGTGATCAGGTTAATCGTGATCGTGCTTTATTATTATTATTTTTTTTTATTTGTAAGGGAAGGAAAGAAAAAACAATCGATTACTATCAGATGTGATTTTCTTTTAAATAACACAGAATAAGCTGAAGAGTAAACATCTACAACTCACCCCTCCGGTGTACTGTAGGAAGTGATAAAAATTAAAATGGTAACATTTTAGCAGAGTTACACATTAGCGTTAAATACTTTACTGCATTGTAATTATCTTCTTCTTCTTCATCACCGTCTTCCCTAGCTATAACCTATGGCAGAAGGTTCTAGTTGTTTATCCACGTCTGGACTGCAGTTCTGTTCCAGAACCTGACTGGCGTGTACATCTGTTTTACAGATAGACTCATTTGTATGCAGACTGCTGGTTCCTCGCCTCTCAGGCACATGCATTCTGACTACGAAGGGAGCTCCCAATTAGTTAAATCTTACAACATTCTTTTGGGTGGGCAGTGGGTCTATTCTTGTTCTCCCTAAAATAGGCTACCGGAGCCCACACTTGGAATTGTAATTATTATTTTGCTTGTATATGAGTACATACCTGTATACGTGTTCTATTCTCAATCTTTTTCTTATAATATTTTTGCAGACTACAGTCAGAGTTAAAACGTGACGCATCGTTAGCCTAGGCTGAGGACATCACGCCAAACTAACGTCATCAAACCACGGCCCTTACTGAGGACGATCATGGCCCAACAATCACCACCAATGTAACACACTGGCCGAAAACTGGTAAAATCAATGATGTTAAAATTGCTCAACA
Organism: Candidula unifasciata; assembly: GCA_905116865.2. Lineage (NCBI taxonomy): Eukaryota > Metazoa > Mollusca > Gastropoda > Stylommatophora > Geomitridae > Candidula > Candidula unifasciata. Next base: position 454,329 of record CAJHNH020006623.1, on the reverse strand, counting down.
CATTGAAGATGCATTCCAGGAAAAAAAGCACACTATTGCAGTCTGGGTGGATATGGAAAAGGCCTTCGACAAAGTGTGGAAAAAGGGCTGAAACAAAAGCTACTTGAAAGTGGAATATCCCATCACATGCTTGGGTGGATCGTAAAATATCTTGAAAATCGATCTGCAAGAGTCAAGATACAGGGTTCAAGGAGCAGATCAGTCTCAATGACACATGGAGTTCCACAAGGCGGAGTTCTGTCCCCAATTCTTTTCCTAGTTTACATTAACGACATAAAATCAACCCTCTGTGGAGTTCAAGCTGTTATGTATGCCGATGATCTGGCGCTACTGAGTTCAGAGGAGGACACTGAAAAAGCACAGACAAGGCTTCAAGAATCCCTCGGAACTCTAGAGAGGTGGTCCAATAGCTGGTACATGCCTGTAAATGGGGCCAAAACCACACACACCATTTTCAGTCTCTCTACCAAACCCCAGAAAGTTTCACTTAGATATGGCAGCCAGGCACTGATACATGATGACTCACCGTCATACTTAGGAGTAACCTTTGACTCAAGACTCACATGGAGAAAACAGATAGAAAAGACACAGAGCAAGGGACTCAAGAGAACACAACTGATGAGGAAGTTAGCTGGAACAGACTGGGGGGCAAACCTCAATGTCCTTAAGAGGACCTATACAGGCTATGTGAGGCCAACACTAGAATATGGAATAGCTGCTTGGGGCACATCAGCTAAATCAAATTTTCAGAAAGTCTCAAAGATCTAAAACCATGCTCTCCGTATTATGACAGGGGCAATGCGCTCCTCGCCCATATCAGATATGGAAACAATTACTGGTCTCCATAATCTGTATATCAAGATAGCAGGTGTCTTTAATGCGGGAGGCACTCATTTTAGAAGCGTATACATTCTACTGAAAAATTACAAAGTGACCAGGTTAATCGTGATCGTGCTTTATTATTATTATTATTTTTTTTTTATTTGTAAGGCAAGGAAAGAAAAAAAATTCGATTACTATCAGATGTGATTTTCTTTTAAATAACACAGAATAAGCTGAAGAGTGAAAATCTACAACTCACCCCTCCGGTGTACTGTAGGAAGTGATAAAAATAAAAATAGTAACATTTTAGCAGAGTTACACATTAGCGTTAAATACTTTACTGCATTGTAATTATCTTCTTCTTCTTCTTCATCACCGTCTTTCCTAGCTGTAAACTATGACAGAAGGTTCTAGTTGTTTATCCACGTCTGGACTGCAGTTCTGTTCCAGAACCTGACTGTTTTACAGATAGACTCATTTGTATGCAGACTGCTGGTTCCTCGCCTCTCAGGCACATGCATTTTTGACTACGAAGGGAGCTCCCAATTAGTTAAATCTTACAACATTCTTTTGGGTGGGCAGTGGGTCTATTCTTGTTCTCTCTAAAATAGGCTACCGGAGCCCACACTTGGAATTGTAATTATTATTTTGCTTGTATATGTGTACATACCTGTATACGTGTTTTATTCTCAATCTTTTTCTTATAATATTTTTGCAGACTACAGTCAGAGTTAAAACGTGACGCATCATTAGCCAAGGCTTAGGACATCACGCCAAACTAACGTCATCAAACCACGGCCCTTACTGGGGACGATCATGGCCCAACAATCACCACCAATGTAACACACTGGCCGAAAACTGGTAAAATCAATGATGTTAAAGGAAACTCCCACAACCTCTAAAATCTAGCGGGGAGTATTTGGACAAACCAGGACGTGGTTAGGGAGACTCTATAACTTCCCCTAACGAAGACAGACGTGTCGGCTTAAATGGCGTGAGCACCCTGAAATGGAAACATACCTCATTGCAAACTACGGGTAATGAGCATGCATAGATACCTACACCGTTATGGGACAATTCCTGTAAACTAGTGCCAGGCGGGAACAGCGCTGGATTCTGAGCCTCGAAGGGATTCACCCAAGACTACTGACAACTCTGTGCGTCAGCAGGCCTGGATTAACGATTATGCAGTGAAATGCAGGAGGAGTCATGATAAAAATGCTTGAACTGCAAAAAGTCATTAATGAACAAAAGATTGATGTTGTCTGCATTCAGGAAACCCATTTAAGTACAGGTTCTCGCTTCTATGTCGGATGCTATGAAACATACAGAGAAGACAGAGATGGTCACAAAGGGGGCATCATTAAATTAGTTGAATATTCTTTTGCAACCATAAAAACTTCCAAAAGCATAAGTAAGTTCAAACATGTGACAGTAAAAATACATACCCTTCCACATTACTAACTTCTACTGTACTAAAATCAAGAAATTGGAACCTCCACGACATTCCAGTAGCTGACAAGAGCCTTATAATTCTGGGTGGCTTCAATAGTAAATCCCTAGCTGAAGCTATGCTTCTTTGGACACAAGAGGACAGGAGGTAGTGGAATGGATGTTAGAAAATCTGATGAGGTCAAGCCACCATAAAAAATTTTTTTTTTTTTTTTTTTTTTTTTGAATTACAAGAAAGCAGACTAAGACTTCTACAGCAATTGAACGGAAAAGAAACTACTGCAGCTCTCTCCAGCCCATGAGGTTAGGAAAAACACAACTCTAATCTATATCATTTACGTGGCAGCATACAAATTATTCTACCGTGATCGAAGGCAAAAAACAAAATTAACCCTTCTGGACATAAGAAATAATAGAGCTGCACAAAAGAAAAGCACACAAGCGATAGAATAAATGCAGTAAGATCCTCCTGACCTAAATGTAACATAATTTAAAAAAAAAAAAAAAACATCTAGCTATTTGTCAAAAAGTAAAAACGTACAATGCTTCAGTTTAAGTATGTAAGAAAAAGACAGTACACACATATGGCAGCGGGTAGGAATTTCTAAATGAGGAGAAACGTACCAACCATTCCAAACAGTCACTGAAGATGGTGGGAAAACTGTCGCTAGAAAACAAGCAGCAAACTTGCTGGTCAATAGTTTTGACGACGACAAGTCGCATATAACATTAAAAGATGTAAATCAGCAAAACACTGAAGTGAAAAACATAGGCTACACTAAACAAATATATTTTCTTGTCTACCAAGATAGCACGTGAGTCTGTAATGCTGGTTGGACTCTTTTCAGAAGCTTATACATTTTTCTTACAAATTACAAAGTGATCATGTTGGTCGTGACCAAGGTTTTTTTTTTTTTTTTTTCCAAAGAATAGGAAGGAAACAGATCGATCACTATTAGCTGTGATTTGTGTGTATGTGTGTGTGTGTGTATGTGTGTGTGTGTGTGTGCGTGTGTTAACGACACAGACTATGCAGAAGCGTAAAATGTATAACTCACTGGTGTAGGGTTCTGTAGGAAGTGGTCAAAATCAAAATTGGTAACTTATTAGCAGATTTACACACCAACGTTTTTTACTTTATATACATTAAATTACATTGTAATTATCCTCTTCTTCTTCTCCGTGTTCACTAGCGGTAAACTCTGGCGGAAGGTTCTAGTTGTTCATCCACTTTTGGACTGCAGTTCTATTCCAGAACCTGAGTGTTGCGTGTACATCTGTTTTACAGATCTGACTCATTTGTATGTAGACTGCTGGATGCCTGCTTCTCAGGCAGAAGCACTCCGACTACGAAGGATGCTCCTAATTAGTCGACTCTTACGACATGCTTTTGGGTGGGCAGTGGGTCTATTCTTGTTTACCTTATAACAGGGTACCGGAACCCGGACAGAGAATTATAATTATGAACTGCAATTCAAATCTCAGGTTGCACTCATGACAGTTAGGATACATGATCACATCCAATTGATTCGACATGGTTTGGAGCGTCAATCGTTAAATAATAAACACCAAGCTACTCCATCATGTGAGCTGATTTATATTACTGCTTCAACCCAGGTGTGTCTACTTTAAATTCATTGGTGTCCACATATTTGTTTCAGATTTGATGTGACGGTAGCAAGACAAGAAAGAAAGAAATAACTTAAACGAAGGCTTCTGCAAATTTGGTATTGTTATAATTTTGGGTTATGTCAGTTCAGATATAATCTTCAAATTTAGATGTGATGATATGCATGCAAGTTTACCAGATTCCCTGAACGTATTATGAATACATAATCAAACTATATAAAAAAACATTTTCTTAAAGAAAGTAAAAAAAAAATGACGAGGAAACAGACGTGTCTGTTGTAAATCTAAACATATCTGTAAATATGAACATCAGAGGAGCCTTTTCACGCATGAAGGCATCAGGTGTATATTGCTAGAACAATGCCATGTGATGTTTTAATACGGTCAAGAAAAACTCCACAGAAAAGCATGTACAGCAGGAGTCTACTAATCATGATTAGAAGTGATCTCTCGTCCACAATTGTTTCTCCCCACGAGCTTCTGGACAATTTCAGAGGGTGGGCCCACCTGAGTTCATGAATCTCAGGGTTGATCAGCATCTCTATTTCTGGAAGTTCTCGAACACAGCGAAGATGAAATTGGTGACTATGCAACGGGAATTGTGAGATTCGAAGTTTATTATTAGAGCAGTCAGCATACGTGGACGACGAAGTGGGAAGCTTACGGTTGGTTTTTCGGACACATGTTAGACTTTTTTTTGGCAAATGGCAGAGGGAAACTGGCAGACAATTCGGACACGATAGACTTTAAAGATAAGTCTTCTATTCGACTAGATGCCCGGACTAGCCTATCGAGGGTCGTCCTCCACGACGTCCCGTTGTGTCCAAAGCCCGCTCGACGCCCTCTCAGCAGCCTCGCCCAGTTGTTATAGTGCTCGTTTGCGCCCGTTTCCCCTCAAGCCTAATGGCTTTATCACATTGTACGTAGAAGTGGAGACCAAAATAATAATTGAAATGTTTTGCTTTTTTTTTTTTTAACTCCAGTGATTGTCTTTCTCCCATCTGGCACTGGTTTTAGGTTCACCCTTCTACTTACTCCGCAATATTGTAGCTTTCTAAAGTATTTTGAATTTCGAGTATAGTATTTGGAATGTCCTTTTTCCAGAAAGGTTGATTTGCTTCTGGCTGCCCCCTTGTATTGGTTGTTAATGCTGCATTCCGTTTTGATTCTCTCAGTTCTTCACTAAATGTTTTCAAGAAGTTGTTCACAATTCAGATGTTTCCTTCAAACGGTTTCCAAACTGCTTTTCGAAAATGTCAACAAGTTACTGCTTTGAGCATGATTTAGCGGTGGTACTTACGGTAGTAAGTATTGGTTTGTGGTCACTTCGTATGTCGTCCAGAACTTGGGGATAGTTTGCGTCTGCTAAGTAGGATGAGGGGATAATGAGATAAGGTTGGCTTACAGATTTGGGGCCCTGGTGGGGACTCTATGTTGTGCAGCACTGACAGGTTTGCAACGTTTTAAAGGTATCTTCAATGTATTTCCTTGTGCTATTGCAATCAGGGTAATCCCCAACGTAGTGACTGTCCTCTGAAATCGCCGACAAGAAGTGGCTTAAGATACTACGTTTTTTACAGATCTGGTGTGTCGACAGAATGAATGTTTAGAATATCCTGGGTGGACAACAAGAATGCTACGAATATCATTTGTGAACAAGAAGAATATTGCGTATATCTTGGGAGGAAAAGAGGAGTATCGCGAATATCCAGGGTGGAGAAAATGAATATTTCGAATATCCTGGGTGGACAGGAACAGTACTGCTAATATTCTGGGTAGACAAGAAGAATATCCAAATATCCAGGGTGGACAAGTGGAATACTGCAAATGTCCTATGGGATAAGAAAAATTATGCGAATAATATGGGTGGACAATAATCATACTGCGCATATACAGGGTGGACAGTGAGACTCCGTGGCGAAGTCGTCAAGCTTTCTTAGGGTTGTGGGCTTTTTTCACGGAGGCTTCGTTCAGTTCACGAGTGCAGGTTTACGGAGATCCCAGGCGATCTTCGTCAGAACTACAGAATTCGTGCTCTGTGCGATGCTCTCGGCAGATGGCTAGCCCTTCTGCTGAGTGAGACCGAGCCGTATGGGATAAAACCCTTTGCTTTGAAGACGATCCTCTCGATTTGTATCCTTTTAGGGTGGGCAAGACAAGAGTAATATTGCGTATATACTGTTTGGACTATATGAATATTGCGAATATGTGGGTGAACAAGAAGAATACTGCTAAGTATGTCACCATCAACTTGTATCAGCTGATGTGGAAATGCAATTTTAAGCTTGCAACCATCACAACAACATAATTGCTTTAGCCTATTGATTTATGCTGTTTACAGTATTATTTCAATGATGAAATAGTTGGCCTCTGTGGTGAGGTTTGTTCTAAAACGAAAAATGCTTCCCAAGCGCTACGTCTCTGGCATTTTATAGAAAAGTTCGAAAAGATACATCCCTGCTGGATAAATAATCCAAGAAAAGAAAGCACTCTAAATTCAACCACTTATTTAAAGTGGATTATGTTGAAACATATTTAATATTCACCAGATAAAATGTAAGTAGTTTCTCTTGTACTATCTGTTCCTATGTTGTTCTCTAGATTTTGTTCAGAATATTTTGAGCTGAAAATTGGATATCCCAAGCAGGTCAGTTCCGGGTTCAGACCCCAAACCCACGCTCAGCCACTCTTAGAAAAATTCTAGAATGTATTATTATTACCTTTCATTAAAAAATTATTACATATTAAGAAGATGAGATTTTATAAGCCTATCAACTGTATAGCCATGCTAATTAATTATTAATAAAAAATTTTTTTTCACTAGCATTCTCTTTCTGCTTGTATATGTGTACATATCTGTATACATGTTCTATTCTCACGCTTTTTCTTATAATATTTTTGCGGACTAATCTAAGAGTTAAAACGTGACGCATCGTTAGCCTAGGTTGGGGACATCATGCCAAACTAACGTCATCAAACCACTGCCCTCACTGAGGATGGTCATGGACCAACGATCACCACCAATGTCACACACTGGCCGCTAACTTGTAAAATCAAAGAAATTAAAGGAAACTCCCACAACCTCTAAAATATAGCGGGGAGTATTTGGTCGACCCAGGACGTGGTTAGGGAGACCCCGTAACTTCCCCTAAAAAAGACAGACATGTCGGCCTAAATGGCGTGGGCACCCTGAAATGGCAACATACATCACTGCAAACTACGGGTAATGAGTATGCTTAGATACCTTCACCGTTATGTGACTACTCCTTAGGCTACTGCCAGGCGGGAACAACGCCGGATTCAGAGCCTCAAAGGGACTCACCCAAGACTACTGACAACTCTGTGCGTCATTAGACCAGGATTATGCAGACCAGTGTTGCGTGCTGATTTGGGTAAAGTGTAATATTGTGTGAAGTGACAGTGGTATGAGAGTACTTCTGTGAGTTCACGGGAAATTGTCAACATTGGCTCGATGTTGACCAGTGAGAAGGATAGTGCCACGAGAAAGTGGGTTACTATGTGGGGGCTGAAAGCATGGCTAACGGGATAAATAGGGAAAGTGTGAATTACGCGACAGCGTGTTTTTCAGGTAAAATCAGCCCCCCACATAATCGTGATCTTCGAGAACGCACACATGAGCGTGAGTCTCGAGAACGCCCACATGAGCATGATTTTCGAGAACGCCCATACGAGCGTGCTTCTCGTGTAAAGATCATCCATCCACACGTGTTCGATCTGGATAAAAAATGGGGTGATTAGTCAGTCCGAGGCAGTCAGAGTCAAACAGAGAAGAGAGAGAGAGAGAGAGAGAGAGAGAGAGAGAGAGAGAGAGAGAGCGAGAGAGTCAGAGACCAAGTCAGGGTCCGTGATTATCTCTCTCGCGTCTAACAGACAAGAATACCGTACGACCATCAGACATTGAGGTCTGAGTAAGTGTTGAGGTTGCGGTACTGGTCGAAGGTATGGTCCCGCTATCGAAGTAAGTCCAGGGGACGGGATGCTCCAGTAGTACCTGTTCTGGGTGGCGACGTAGTGAAACGTAGGTGGACCACTAGTGAAACAGAACAGGGGGGGGGGGAGGGTGATGCCGACGAGAGCTATGTGCTAGAGGGGACTTATTGTAGAAGTCCTTTCGTCATCGGAGCCCTTCGACAAGCTGACGAGAGCTGCGTGCTTTGGGAGTACGGCAAGGGAAGTCTGTCTCCAGTCAGCTGTGTTGTCTGCTGAAATAATATCAAGGTCCAGTGAATGGGAGATTTCGTCTTATTCAGCTGTATAGCGTGCCCAGAGTTGTGGACGCTGTAGGCCTTTGGAGCTGTAGGGGCAAGGACAGGCCGCTACAAGTTGTGAGAGAGCGAGTGTTGACTAAATGGACTAAGGGAGAATGTCAATTGGGATCAATAGCTACGTCTCTGCAGTTGTGTCATGTAACATGTTGAATAAAATATATGACGGAGTTACTGTCGTCGAGTTCTGTTTCTAAGAGAGGAAGCGATAGTTGTACATACTAGACACTTGGTAGTGTGCTGATTAGTGTATAGCTCAGTTAGCACACAACAACCAGGATTTGGTGTCTGGCCCCAAAAATATCCAAACACTAACGATTTTGCAGTGGAATGCAGAAGGGGCATGATAAAAATGCTTGAACTGCAAAAAGTCATTCATGAACAAAAGATTGATGCTGTCTGCATTCAGGAAACCCATTTATGTAAAGGTTCTCGTTTCTATGTCAGAGGCTATGAAAAATACAGAGTAGACAGAGATTGCCACAATTGAGGCATCATTAAATTAGTTGAATATTCTTTTGCAGCCATACACACTACCAAATGCATAAGTAAGTTTAAACATGTGACAGTAAAAATATATATCCTTCCACATTAATAACTTCTACTGTACTAACATCAAGAAATTGGAAGCTTCACGACATTCCAGTAGCTGACAAGAGCCATATTATTCTTGGTGGCTTTAACAGTAAATCCCTAGCTGAAGCTATGCTTCTTTGGACACAAGAGGACAGGAGGTAGTGGAATAGATGTTAGAAAATCTGAAGAGGTTAAGCTCCCAGTTAGTTATTTGCATTAACAAGAAAGCAGACTGAGACTTCTACAACAATTGAACGGAAAAGAAACTACTGGAGCTAACTCCAGCAAATGAGGTTAGGAAAAACACAACTCTAATCGATATCATACACGTGGCAGCATACAAATTATTCTACCGTAATCAAAAGCAAAAACAAAATTAACCCTTCTGGACACAAGAACTAATACAGCTGCACAAAAAAAAAAAAAAAAAAGCACACAAGCAATAGTATAAATGCAGTAAGATCCACCTGACCTAAATGTCACAGAATATAACAAACATCTGGCTATTTGTCGAAGAGAAAAACTTACACTGTTTCAGTTTAAGTATGTGAGAAAAAGACAGTAAGCATATATGGCAGCGGGTAGGAATTATAAATGAGGTGAAACGCACCAACCATGCCAAACAGTCACTGAAGATGGTGGGAAAACTGTCGCTAGTAAACAAGCAGCAAACCTGCAGGTCAATAGTTTTGACGACGACAAATCGCATATAACATTAAAAGATGCAAATGAGCAAAACACAAAAGAGAAAAACATAGGCTACACTAAACAAATATATATGCATGTCTACCAAGATAGCACGTGAGTACCAGTTTTTTTTTTTTTTCAAAGGAAAGGAATAAAAGCAGATCGATCACGATCAGCTGTGATTTGTGTATGTGTTTGTGTGTGTTTGTGTGTGTTTGTGTATATGTGTGTTAATAACACAGACTATGCAGCAGCGTAAAAATGTACAACTCACAGGTATAGAGTTCTGTAGGAAGTGGTGAAAATCAAAATGGTAACTTATTAGCAGATTTACATACTAACGTTATAAACTTTACTGCATTGTAATTATCTTCTTCTTCTTCTTCTTCTTCTTCTTCTTTTTCTTCTTCTTTTTCTTCTTCTTCTTCTTCTTCTTCTTCTTCTTCTTCTTCTTCTTCTTCTTCTTCTTCTTCTTCTTCTTCTTCTTCTTCTTCTTCTTCTTCTTCTTCTTCTTCTTCTTCTTCTTCTTCTTCTTCTTCTTCTTCTTCTTCTTCTTCTTCTTCTTCTTCTTCTTCTTTTTCTTCTTCTTCTCCGTGTTCACTAGCTGTAAACTATGACAGAAGGTTCTAGTTGTTCATCCACTTTTGGTCTGCAGTTCTGTTCCAGAACGTGAGTGTTGCGTGTACATCCGTTTTACAGATCTGACTCATTTGTATGCAGACTGCTGGATGCTTGCCTCTCAGACAGATACACTCCGACTACTATGAAAACTTCCAATTAGTCGACTCTTACTACATGTTTTTGGGTGGGCAGTGGGTCTATTCTTGTGTTCCCTATAAAAGGGTACCGGAACCCAGACGGAGAATTGTAATTATGAACTGCAATTTCAAAAGTTAGGTTGCACCCATGACAGTTTGAATACATGATTACATCGAATCGATTTGACATGGTTTGAAGCGTCAATCATTATCATCACAAACCACTTCTGATGTTTAGCGACGTGGGGAGGAATAATTTGCGATCCAGTGCACGTTGGCTGCCACTCTCTTTTGTCATGCCGTGAAGGCGTAGAGTGTCTTTAACGTTGTCGATGTTTATATTATTTTGGGTTATATATCAGTTCAGCTATGACCTCAAAGTAAGATCTAGTGGTATACATAAAAGATGACCAGCTTCCCTCGACGTAATATGAATACATAATGAAACTATATCAGAAAATATTTTGTTGAAGAACGCGAAATATTTTTACGAGGAAACGAACGTGTCTATTGTAAATCTAACCATGTCTGTAAATATGTACAGTAGAAGAGTGTTTTCACACCTGAAAGCCATCAGGTATATATATTGCTAGACCAATGCCCTGTGATTGATTTTACGGTAAACATCAGAATGGTCGCGAATGGTCAAATGAGAATGAAACTTGCCCAACTTTCGTTAACTTCAAACGATAGCAAATCACACAAAAGAGGAAAAAAAAAGATTGGGAAGTACTTAGCTTGCACTAAACCAATATATTTTCGTATCAATAAAGACAGCATATTTGACTATAATGCGGGTTTGGATAATTTTCATCATCACCTCCATTGGTTTTAATGACACAGAATAGACAGAGGCATCAACGTGTACAAAATCTCTTCAGGATTCTCTAGAAAGGGATTAAAAAAAAACAGATAACTTATATACTAATGCACTATCTTTACGACACATGACTGCTTTGTGAATATGAATTACGGTTTCGAATGTCTGTTGCAGCCATGTCCATTAGGATAAGAAATTACTTCGCATTGATTTTGACATGGATTAGAGGGTCAATCGTTTATTAATCAATACCAAACTACTTAACGTTAAAGCGTCACCAATTAAAATATTTATATTATACTGCTTCAACGCACATATAGATTCTTCAGATGAATTTTATATCCTCATTTCTGTTTTTAAGTTTGAATTGCTTTTTATCTAACCATATATCTGTGGTCAAAATTTATTTATATGTGGTAATCATCTCAATGTTATTGTAAGACTATTCATAAACATATAACATTTAATGAATATACATACAAACAATACTGGTTTATACTAAATCCTATGAAAATAAGCCCGTTTTTAAACTCTCTATGACAACACACACCAATAAGAACAAGTGAAATAAAAAATCATGTAAAACAATAATAAAGGTTAAAGAAATTAAAATATTCTTCCTTGCAATCGCATCAGCTCTTGTGGCTTCAATGTAAGTTTGAGCTAGAGCACACAATCTAAAATCAATCAATCAATCCTCATCTCGCTCAGAGAAACATATGGCAGAGACATACTATCCCCAGTCAGTTCGATCCTGAGCCATCTTTTCTATTTACAGTTTTGTCCTTCGCGTAGACTTGAGTTCAGCCCTAAAGGTTAGCCTCCAAGTGCCCCTGGGCCTGCTGCTTTCCTTGCTGAATTTGTTGTGTCCACTGCACTGCCTGTTTTTGCCTTTTCTCTTTCTTCATTCTGAAGTCGTGCCCAATCCACATCCATATTCATTTTTTTGATTTCTAAATTTACATCTTTCATTTGCTGTAATCTAAAGTTGCAGATTTTATCGTTCCATGTAAAACCCCAACAATCTTCTGACAAGTCTTCTTTCAAAACCTCTAAGGAGCCTCTCTAACTGTATGTCTGTTTTCCAAGTTTCTGCACTGTCCTAACGCATGTTTTTTATATCCTGAGTTTAGTTCTAATGCTGTAGATGTTTGATATCTAGACATTCTAAAGCGTTATGTGATCAGCATTTGCCTTTGCTATTCTCTGCTTGATTGCAACCACTATAGTTCCATCCAAGGAGATATTGACTCTCAGGTAAGTGAAGTCAGTTACTGTTTCCAAACCTACACAATCTATTACTATAGGTCTTTTTTTTTTTTGCGGTTTATCTCCAGCAATTTTTCTTTTACATTAACTTTTAACGTAACCCTGTCTGTTTGGCTTTTTCTGTGATCTTATCTGTCTTTTGTTGCATATATTCTTTACTCTGGCTGATGACACAGACATCATCTGCAAAGACTAAATGTTCCCAGTGTTCGTGAAGGTTCTACTGAAAGCCCGTCTTCGTGCCTGTGGTTGCTTTCTTCGTAAAATTATCAATCACTATGAGAAACAGAAAAGTGACATAATGCCCTCTTGTCAGACTCCTGATGTTACCCTGAAGTATTCTGTTTCCATGAGTCCTACTTTAACTTTTCTTGGCAACCTTCGTAGAGCACTAATTTGATCTTCACCTGGCGCCTCCCAATTCTTTATACTGCCTATTGCTGTTTCCATTTCTAAAATGCTTACTTGCCCGATATCCATTTCTATGAGTAGGCCACAGTTTTCTACTGCTTTCGCTAGGATTTCTGATGCTGTCCTTTTCTAGCAGCTCTGAAAATGTTGTTGCCATCTGTCAACGTTTCGTCTTTCCGTTCTGGTTATTTCTCCTATCGTGTCTCTCAGGATTCCTTCAATGAAGCTAAAACGTTTCTGAGTAAGATCTTTTGTTATTTCCTACAATATTCTAGTTTCACCTGTCATTGCTACTTCTCAGGTCTTCGCAGCTTTGAGTTTCAAGTATACCATTTTTTTTGTCTTGCTTTAAGCTTTTCTTTAATTCTTTATATTGTGGTGTTATATTCTTTCGGTGCGGCCATATTTTCTGATGCGCTCTTTGTATAGTTCATTTGCTCTTTTTGCCTTTTCTGGGCTGTATTGCAATACGCAACTTTAGACTGTACAATTTTTCTTTAATATTTACTTTCTATAGTAGGTGGTTAAACACCTTGAACTGGCTTCTTAGTTCGACTCAAAAATCTTCCCTGACTTTTAATGTCTTGAGTTTCCTTGCTTCTTCCTAATTTAAGCTTCAATCTACAAATTGCTGTGTTGTGGTCGCTCCCGACGTCAGGTTTCTTTGTATCGAATTCATATTGTATCGAGGTTCTCCACTTCCTTTTGTACAGTATGTGGTCAATTTGGTTCCTCGTGTTGCTATTAGGTGACCTCCATGTATACTTGTGGATATCTGTATGCATTAAGACTGTTCCACCAATTAAACTGTGGTGGAGAATTGAAGAGGGTCAGCTTTTCTCCATTATTGTTCGTCTCTCCAAGCACATGTTTACCCATCGTGGACTGAAGTCGGACGTTCTTCCTTCCCACTTTCGCTTTCAAGTTCCCCCAAAACTATAAGAAGGTGATGTATGTGGACTTCTTTTATCATTTAATATAACTGGGTATAAAATGCATCTTTCAACTCATCACGTCTTTCCTTTATTGGTGTATAGGACTTAAGTTTCGTGAATCTGGACTCAAAGCTTGTAGTTATTAGCCTTTCACTTATCACCCTCCATCCACTCAGACAATTTTTTTTTTTTTACTTTTTTACATAGCATTAGTGATACTTCATGTATATGTTCACCATCATCTCTTTCCAATTCGAGTATGGTCTTCCAACTATTAGATTCGAGTATGGTCTTCCAACTATTAGGTTTCAATCTTCCTTGACCAGGGAGCCAAGAGGCAGGTCGTCAGGGCTGTGTTTCCTCCAGTCATTTATCATTGACAGTTATTCTGTCACCTATGTCCACGACATCCGGTTCTCCTAAGACATGCTGATTGTTTACAGTTGTCCTATTCTTTATGACACCGGTCTTCATACGGTGACAGCCTACAATAGCAGTCATGGTGTACGCTGTCCCTGACGGCCTTTTTAGATTGATTAAATGTAAAAATATCCTGCTGCGTATTTAAGCAAAAAAATAGATTGTCTGTATCTCATTTGTTTTTAAATTTATCTATCGAAATAGATTTATCCTCACGACTTGGCCCGATGATTTCAGTCTTTGTCTTTTTAAAATAAATTAGGCGGTGAAAGCCGATTCAACAACATACAAAATGGATTAGAGATAATTATACAGATTTGACAATGCATACAACTAAAATTAGTCTCAAGGAAATGAAAATAACTCTTTCATTAAATGTATAATATATTAGACATTAACGACACACAGAATAAAAAGAAAATTGCCAACACATTTTTGAAATGACCAGGGTGAAGCTTAAATTAGGCAAGAAGAGACACGATCAGAAATGAAGATACATTTAAAAAAATAGTGCACGGAACCAGTGCTAAATCAAATCACGAGACAACAAAACAAATGGTTGGTACATGTGAAAGGATTACCACAACACAATGCAACATAGACAACACTGTCATTAAGAGACAACGAAAGCAGAGCTTACTGTCGACGACGGAAGAGATTTATAGCTATACTAACAGAGACCATGAATACCACCAGTAGGTAAATTGCACACATGAACACTGACACCATATGCCTGCCTCCTTCAGACATTATGCTGAGAGACAGATCAGATCGTCGCATGTGATCGTCCTTAAATTAGTGACTCTCTTTTGTCAGGAGCCGAAGACAGAAAATGAAATCTAGCAGAAACGAAAATGAAATTAAGAAAATCGATGATTGAAAAATGTCCACTGAATTTACAATTAAAAAACATAAACGCAACATCGGACTGATAGTTCACATTTATGAAAATCAGTGAAGGTTATACTACAAATCAATCTTTTTTTTTTATGCCAGAGTCCACACATTTTGGATTACAGCCTAATAAATATCATGCTGCCATTCGATTAGCAAGCTAAAATGCGTGCTGTTCTAATAGCCTGATACCAATTACAAATGCCTCTGCATCCCGAAACACTGCCTGTTTTTGCATCACCAGTTGCTGTTGTCTGACTGATCAGCTACCTCTACCGTTGATGGTCAGATGCGATAGAGTTTATGGTTGCATGCCTAAGGCCAATCAAGTCAGTTACGTTTTGTATCCAGGTCTGAACTGATCTGTCTCTTCTCCTCTTTCCCTATTTTTAGCCGTGTAGTGTTTTTTTTTTTTTTTAAGAGGAAAGTAGATCTTATTACATGTCCGTATCATTGCATTTTTCGTCTGTATACTGTTGCTGAAACCGTTTCAAAGTTGCCTATATGCTGGGTAATTATACAGCGAACCTTGTCATTCGTGGTGTGGTCTGTGTATAATATGCCTAGAATTTCATGAGAGACATAATTTCCAATACTTGTATTTTTTTTTTCTAGTTGTGCTGTTAAAGTTTACGTTTCACAGCCATATGTAAACTTACTAATAGCTAGTGCTCTGAACAGTCGTTGCCTAATTTTTACAGAAATATTTTTAGATCTCCGTAATATTTACTGGTTTGGCAAAGGACTGATACTGCTTGGACAATCTCAGACATGATTTCTGCTCTGGATCCTTGGTCACTAACACATGAATTCGAAATATTTGGAATGATTAACTTATTCGTATATGTGACCTTTAACGTAAAGTTTCGTAGTCATGACAGCTGGATTTTTTTTTTTTTTTAATTTTTTTTTTGGTTATTACCTTAATCTTTTCCTCGTTTATTTCCATTCCATACTAGGTCGAAGTTTCACCAAGGAGGTTTACGAGTTCGAATAGCTCTTGTTCTTTCCTGGCCTACCCCTCTGTCATCTGCAAACATTAAGTTTTTTTACAGTTCGTCCTCCTTTAATAACTTTTACATGAATTTTTTTTTCCAGAGCAATAGTCATAATTCTTTCTAAAAATCAATAAATACATTTCGTGCTGGTTGTATTGCTCTGACAACACGCGTATAATAAATATCTATTCACTAGTGCTTCTTCCAGAACAGAAACCCGCCTGTTATATGCTATTGTTCATTCTGCTTGTGGCTTCAGCCTGTTTAATGCATTAGATTACTTAGGTGATTGATGAGACCTATGGTCCAATAATTCCTCTTGTTGTAAGTCCCACTTTTTGGGATGGTAATGATGAGTTATTTGTTCCAAAATGTTGGTCAACTAATAGTCTAGCAAATTAAGTTAACAGATTTATGTGAAGATATCAACACTTTCCACTCAACGCCGCAATATGAATCACAGATGAGATGGTTCCAATTCGCCTCGTTTTTTTCCCTCCATTTTTCTTTCCGATGGCTAGTTCTCCTATGTCCTGGAATATTTCAAATCTCCCTCTGTTTAGTTGTTATCAAGAATGCCAGTCTTGTTATGTACTTGTTCGTTATACAGCGTCAAAAAGTATGCAGGCCATATATTTAGGATGTCATTACTTTCTGCGAGGAGGTTACATTCTCTTTTTTCTTAAATGGGTTTACTTCTCAATGTTCTCTAACGGTTGATGTCTTATAGTGGGTCCTTAGAAACACAACGCATAAGAGACAACAACAACAGAAAAACGGGTGTGATTAGAGAATATACGAATGATACAATTATGACTTGGAAAATATGATAGTCATATCAACATCCAGTTATTTCACTGGGCGAAAAATGAATGTCCTCTGAATATACGCACTAAAAAAAAAAAAAAAAATCAGAATTTATAATATATCTCAGAGTTACGAAATCTGAACAAGAATTTTAAAGAAAACAAAAGAATGTACCGACACACAAAGATAAATGTAAAAAGAAAACAAAAGCATGTACCGACACACAAAGATAAATGTAAAATCCAACTCATCATGGCTTATCAACCGTTGACCTTTACCCAACCATTGGATATATTTGATAGCATATGAGAATGAAACATCAATTTTTCGATAATCGCACACAACAACAAAGCACATTAATGAGAAAAGTAGTGATAGAAAGTACATAGGCCCCACTAAACAAATATATTTTCTTGTCTGTCAAGATAACATACTTGTCTATAATGCAGGTTGGACACTTTTCAGAAGCATATAGATACAACTGCACACTTTCAAGGGGGTCATTTTCAGGTCTCATTTTATTTCTAAATGACACACGTCACAATATACAACTCACCGTTTTTGGGTTCTGTAGAAAGCGATTAAAACAAAATGGTAACATATCTGCATAGTTCTACACTAGCTTTATTATATTTGGCTGCTGTGTGATCATGAATCATTGTTTCAATATTCGGTTGCACCCAGGTCGATTTTTATTCAAAATCACTTCGCATTGATTCTGACATTGTTTAGAGCGTCAGTCGTTTAGTAATCAATGACACATTACTGAACGTAAAAGTACCAGAACGTCAGCTGCTTTATAAAACACTGCTTCAGCGCAGATATGCACCCTTTACATTCATCTATGTCCAGATTTGTATTTTTAAGTTTTGATTTTGCCATTTATCTAACCACATAGTTGTGATGCAGGCTCATATCTATGAGTAGGTGTGTGTTGCCAGTCTTGACGTTGTTATGTATCTACTATCATCACTGAATGCCTTGCCGACTGACTTGGGTGATCATGCCTCTCCACAATCTGCGATCTTCAACTGTGTGTGTTGACACCCTTACATGCCATGACAAAAGACTGTCAAGAATCGTATCATGCTGTCTTCCTCTCTCTTTCCATAGGTATTTCCAGTGGTCACAAAATGGTAAATTTTCCCTCTTCTCATAACATGACCAGGAAATGATGACTGTCTCTTTTTGATGTTTGTGATAAGTTGTCTTCGAGCATTCGCCTCTTTCAAAACGTATGTGTTACTCTTCTACGCTTGAGCATAGAGGCATTTAGAACCAAATAATGCAAAATGTAAATAACGGGGTTGGTGATATGTTCTTCTTAGATGTGGCAGAAGGAACTGGTAAAACTTCGCTAATTATATAGATTTCGGCAGCAATTCGATCCAAAAATAAGATAGCCTTAGCTCTTGCGTCGTTCGGAATAGCTGCGACATTGAAACCAGGTAAAAAAACTGCTCATTCCGCTTCGAAAATGCCACTGAAAATGCACTTCATTTAAACTCCCACGTGCAACATTTACAAAGGATCTGGCACTGGACAATTATTGCAGAAATGCAAACATTTTGTTTAGGAGGCATGCACGATGGCGCACAACAAAATCGCCTGAGGTTATTGAGCGAACTGTGCGAGGTGGCAAAAAAACAGCATATTCGTTGGGAATATCAAGGCTCTTACTAGGTGCCTCTTAAGAACTTGACGCTAAGGTAGAACAGGACTAGTGAAAACAAAGAAAGAATGATTTTAAAAGAACATTGCTTGAATAATACTATAAAGTCTTCATATTTTATATCTGCGAAAAGTGATTTCAACAAAGGCTACAATGTGAAAGGTAGTGACCAGGGAATCTGCCTAACGCTTAGCACTCAGAGAAAAAAAAAACAGGCAGTTAGACTTACTAGTGACATCAAAATTGGAATTCTGCGTCTGATGCTGACGATGGGGACGGAGCGCTTAAACGAATATCCTAAGGTTGTGTGGTCTATAATTAATTCAATATTTATGAGACATGTGATCTTTAATGAGGGAAGACAACGAAGAACAAATAAAACATTTTATCACCGTCTAATGGTGTTACTTTACCTGAAAAGGACTGAAGGTTACACATGGCTGGTGTAATCGTTATGGGGGCCCTACTTCTTTGTTAGCTGAGCGGGATATCTTGGATCACCCATGTTGGACTGCAACCATGACTGAATAGGTTTTTTTTTTTTTAAATCTTAGGGTGGCATGACAAATATTTCTATAACATCCTGGAGTGGACAAATCTATCCATCAGTAGTGCTATGTTGGCTTCTTAGAGTGCTGTGCGGTGAAGCATTTGTCGATGGAGAATATAATCTGCACGAACCCTTGCCAACGACTTTATTAGTCACAAACAGTTGCAGTGACATCGAACATGCACAGATATACTGCGATAGGGCATTTCAATCTACTACAACAGCATACCTGCAGTACTAGAGGCCATACCTAGCTACTAAGTAACTGTTGGTTTATCTTTAGCAAAGTCACTTTTACTCTTTCTATACTTTCAGAGGACGCCACGCTGATGTGTTTGTTAGTAAATGATGTTTGTGATATCCCAAAGATAATTGTAATATGTGTATACAGCGACGTCGGGAAATCAGTTTCAGTATTAAGCCTTTACTGACACACTTGAATTGAGCAAGAAGGCAAAACTTTCAAAAAATCATCTTACACAAACGCAGGCAGGATTTAGTGTCACTAAGTATACAAATATCTGGACTGAAGCTGGTATGCTAATACTAAAATGGAGGGGGAAAAGCAAGAAACAAGTGATGACGACAGAAAGATTAAAAAAAAAAAAAAAAAAAAAAAGAACCAGAGCATAGATAATAGCCTAAAGAAGAGTTGGATCCCACCTTAGAGATGACTGTCAGCTAAAGTAGGCAACGCACATATATCTCACATCTGGTGATGGGCAATCAGTTGTAACAAGACATATTTATCTGACGTTTTCAACTTACCAAGAGGTTAAACTGGTGAGAGAAAATAAAAAAATGATATTTAAAATACATTTAATTTAAGCTACATATTCTACAATTTCTAGAAACTTCTTTTGTACTATTGTAAGTTAAATATTTCGGTTCTGTTGATGGTAACCGTGACGTTGACCATTCATTCATAGCTTCTTGGACTCTTCTGGGTCACAGGGATGTGAGCCTATTCCGGGACATCTGTCTGTGTCAAGCAAGCAATTTACCCCCGCCCTCTTCACTCTTCCCCGAACCATGGCAACTCACATCGGTCGAGAGCGTACTGCCGAGACTCGCGGGGTGGGTTACAACAACCGTTTACAGCTCTTTTCTCTTTTTGTTTCTGGATGGCGCTAAAAAGCTCCGTAGCTGTCTTGGTCAGAGCCAGCCGTTAGGGCGGCGTGTCTATCACATTACAGAATCAACACAGCTACCTCAATGGGCTGGCCCACAATCTGAACACCCACATAATCGTCGTTGTAACTATGATATCGGATGGTCCGACCGTAGTTACATAGTTCGTTTGTTGTGGGGGAGTCCAGATGTGAGAAATCTATATAAATCACTCTTAGATTGTTTCTTTTAGGCGGTTAGTGTTAATTTGCATGATAAGACACATTTTTTACGCCCGTTTAAGATTATTTGTGTGACCGCTTGACAGTGTACTTGAGCCATATTCTCGCACCAACTGTCGTAGATAGGGACTATAATTTTATACGTCACTTCTTCGTAGTCCGTTCAAGTGAGCGAACGTGTTGCATTTTTGTAGCCACTTGACCCTTAAAAAAGACAAGCTTCTTTATTCTCTTTATCCATTGTCATGGGATATTGGAAGATCCAACAAGCATCCGTGGCGTAGTCGTGCTCTCCCACCAACCAACACCGGGGAAGCAACCGACCTGCGTTGATTAGCCATTGCCTGATATGTTTTACTGTCTGTGAAGCCTCCATCCACCAGTCTCTGGGAAGTTGATTGTCATTTAATCAATCCCAGGGGTAATCTCAATCGTGCGGAGACATTCTGAGAAGCGGGACGTTGCAGAATTCCACCTTCCGGCACCGTGAGGAGCTGCAGATAAGTCAGAGAAGCACTACATTAGCGGCTTGAGTCCAGATGTGCCTTCATAATCTGTCTCAGACCTCCACGCTATGATGATACTGGAAATGGATGTAGCCATATAGAAAGACTTTTTCTCTAGCCACTATTCTTCAAAGACTTGAACAATCATGCTAGTTATTTGTGCAACTTTTAATCTTTCTTGTTATGGAGTATTGAATACATTGAGGTTTAGTTCATAAGACTTTTTGTTCTTAGAAAGGTTTGGTCTTAGTGGAATCAATTATCGTAGTCAGAAAAGTGTTCATGTCTTGTCATATTCACTGTTGTCTATATATTTGACTGTGTTCACGTTGTTTACCAGTCTGGGGTCAAATTTAGTAATGGGGATGTCTGACCGAGAGGTACCCAAGAGTTCATAAAAACCCTGTGGAGTCAGAGCTCGAGTCACCTCATTCCTGAGACAGGTTAAATGGAAGTTTGAACCGAGGGTTAGGCCTCTAGACGAACGAGAGCCACCATTCAAAACACCCCTGTCTCAGAGCACCTGAGGGATTTGCGAAAATAATCCGTGAGTAAATGTGCGCGACAAAACTGCCATACGACGGTGTCCTAAAAAGAACAGAAAGTGAGCTGTGATAGCGTTCAGATTTTCTGCTGTAGACAAAAGAGGACAAGTCGTGACTTTCGCCGTGTCAGTATATATCCGAAACAACTGTTGTGCCAGGACGAATACATGTCCTTATTATAAGTAGCGGTGTTTCCCCGCTCTTCTTTCGGTGACGCAGAACATGAAACAGTCGCGTATATTCCGGCAGATGCCACCGAACACCCATTGCCTCGGCAAGACTCGACCGACTTCATTCTTGCGTCTATAAGAAGAAACTGCACAGGGGAGCATGCACAGCAGTAGTCTACCCATCGTCAGTAGAAGTAACCTCTCGTCGACAAATGTTTCGGCCAACGAGCTCCTAGACATTTTCAGAGAGTGTGACCAACTGAGTTCATAAAGCTCAGGGTTGGTTTCTCCTGCCGCACGTAATACCGGATGTTATCGGAGAGGGACAAAACGAATTGGTGATTTTGCAAACAGTACTGTGAGATAAGAAGTCGTTGCGGTAGCAAAATTGAAGCTGTCTGCTTACCTGGACGACCAAGTGGCAAGCTTACGTTTGGTTTACCGGATACATGTTGGACTTTGTTGGCAGGTGGCAGAGGGACATTGGCAGACAATATGGACACGATGGACTTTGAGGGATAAGACATTCTTTTCCACTAGACACCCCCACCAGTAACCGAGGCCCGTCCCCCACGATGTTCCGTTGTGTCCAGAGCCAGCTCGAGGCCCT
This sequence comes from Candidula unifasciata, assembly GCA_905116865.2. Classification (NCBI taxonomy): domain Eukaryota; kingdom Metazoa; phylum Mollusca; class Gastropoda; order Stylommatophora; family Geomitridae; genus Candidula; species Candidula unifasciata. The sequence continues at coordinate 432,160 of CAJHNH020006623.1, read as the reverse complement.
CTCAGCAACCTCGCTGTTTTAGTTTTCGTTTGCGTTCATTACCTCGCAAGCCTAGTTGTTTAATCACATCGTAGAGTGAAGAGGAAACGAGACCTCTTGCGCCTACATCGACTGCGAAGATTCTTACTGTGTGCGCTTCGTCTCTCCTCAGACCAGCCGCTAGGTCACTGTACTTCTCGAGCTTGTACATAAGGCTTTCGTCCATTCGCGACTCATACGGCACAGTCAGTTCAATCAGGATGAGCTGACGTTTCTCCGAAGAGCGGAGAACTATGTTAGGTCGCAGGCCAGTCTTCCGGATTAACTCAGGGTACTTTTAATGACTAGACAGGTCAACCGCCAGTCCTTCGCAAAGTCTAGCATCGATGGAGCGTATGCGACTTCGTTGAATTTACCTTTATGAATCTGTACAGCCGTAAGGAAGCGCACGGGGGCGACGGTAGGACTGGCATTCGTATTGGCCCTATTGCATAGATAAAAGCTTTAAGAAGATTTTGATCACACCATAGAGATGATTGACAGCTAAAGTATGCAACACACATATATCACACATCTGGTGATGGACAATCAGTTGCAATAAGACATACATATTGGACGTTTTCAACTTACAAAGTGTTGAAACTGGTGAGAGAAAAAAAATAAAATGAAGTTTAATGTCTGTCTGTGTCAAGCGAACAATTTAACCCCGCCCCCGAGAGCGTACAACCGAGACCCGCGGGGTGTGTTACAACAACCGTTTACATCTCTTTTATCTTTTTGTTTCTGGATGGCGCTAAAGAGCTCCGTAGCTGTCCTGGTCGGAGCCGGTCGTTAGGGCAGCGGGTCCTAATAAGAACCGACAGTGAGTTGTGATTGCTTTCCGATTTTCTGCGGTAAACAAAAGTCGACAATTCTTCACTTTCGCCGTGTCAGTATATATCCGACACAACTGTAGTGCCAGGACGAGTGCATGTCCTTTTTATAGACGCAGAACATGAAACAGTCGCCTGAATCACGGCAAATGTCACCGAAAATACATTGCTTCGGCAAGACTCGACCAACTTCCTTCTTGCGTCTAGTAAAGAGGCTCTCGTCGATATTTCGACCGTCGTATTCGGTCACCCAGATCACTGCAGGATTCGTTATCATCCGCTTATGTGCACAAACTTTCTCAAGTAACTAGTGCAGGTAACCGTTGTCTAATGTGACATCCCCAGCTCTGACTGACTGACACAACGAGATGGCTCGTCTAGTCCCCACTCCATCAGTATTCAAAAATTATCACCCCTGTCTGTCTGAAACTCAGACGTGCGCGCTCCAGCCACGTGCCTTTTCTAAGAGCCACTTTCCATCGACAATCAGCATGACAGCATCTCCAATAATCCTCACGATCGCCGCACAGAGTCAGGACTATGAAATGGTGATTTTTAGATAAGCAGCGTCTAGACGAAGATGGCAAGATGCCGCCGTGGTCCTGCGGGAATGTAACACCTCTCTGCTTGTTAGTGCTGGTTGGTCAGCGCTGACACTAACTCCAGAAAATGTATGCCGCTCACATCGGCAATTCAAACAAACCGCCCACAGAGCGGCTCAATGACCAACGTGTGATACGCAACATCGCACGTCACTGGTGATGTCCCCTAAATAATCTAGACTAAGCTCACACCCTGATGCCCCAGAGCAGTTCCATGATTTATGAATAAAACGGCGCGCATGATTACGTGAAATGAACCCAAATTTCAAACTATTCGAATTATATGCTAAATTACATTAAAATGTGTGATTTTTATAGACTGTGATACAACATTATACATGTTTTTTTTTTTTTTTTTTACCAAAGTTGTTTTCCTTAGAATTCCTCAGGCTCAGGCTCAGAGGAAAGGGAAGACGGAAGTTTAATCAGAATGCTGCATTAGTATCGGAACTCTTCGCTGGCTGCTAAAGATGGGAAAGAGCGCTTAATTCGCCCCGAGTGCTCTGATATCGGTTCTTGAATAAACTCTAATGAACTCTGTATCGACTCTTTCGTTATCGCTTTTATAGTACAACATATTTTATAATTTCCGGTTTTGTGGTTTTAAAAAACGGATCAACATCATGGCACAAGGGATAGTAACCCATAAGTGCTCCGTTCTTCCTCTAACTCAAGTCCAAGTCCGAAGAAGCTCAGCGCAGTGATGTCATTTCCCTAACATTTAATAATTGGATGCCCCCAAAAAATTCAGTTATTTTAGTATAGACTTATACACACCCTCTAGTATATCATGATACCATCATGATTATCAACATGAACAACAACGAAACAAACAAAGCTCTGTGAATACAGAACCACCCAAAAGTGTGCAAGGATTGAGAGCAGTGTTCAAAATCCAATGATACTTTTGTAAACCTGAAAACTAACACAAAGAACCCTGTGGCATGGTCACTGAAAATAAGCAACCTTTGCAGAACAGTAGGTCTTTTGTAATTCACAAATATACACTCACATATCGCCCTTGATGACTTATCGGCAGTTTAAAATAAGGAAACAAGTAAAACAAAGACACGCACACACGCACACACACAATGTGCAGGTTGAATAATATTGTGCGAGGAGAGGAATGGGCCAAAGAGTTAGTGCAATAATCTGACTAGTATAGGGTCATAATCACACTTAGCTGCGAATGCAGAATCAGAAGTTCAACAAATGATTAGAAACAATTCCCCTCTAGGTGTTATGATTAGATGGCTCTATACTGGGAGTATACCAAATGCATAGAAAACGCGAATTGATTTGGTCCGTTGAGTTTTTCCCAAGGGAAAGGCGAAAGAGATATTTCTGTCTATCTTCTTTAACCCCACAAGGACATCACACAAGCGATAAACATCCAATGACACAAAGTGCCACCATGTGGATGAGGATCACCCGTGGAGAGGTCCCAGAAACCGCGTTTAGCATTTAGACCATATTTATGACCGAGCTATATTGCGGCCCCTGGCAAAAGCCAGAGTAGGGCTTCAAATAACGAAAAATCGCATCATAAAAATAGAAGACAACAGAAGCTGTTGAAGACAGGAGTCGAGCACTTATTGAATGTCCCGAGTGGTGTGATGACGTTTCTATTTTGGCATTCAACATGTATCAGACATATCAGCTTTAAAAAGGCAAACGGGAAAATGCAAGGAAACAAACACAGTGTAACACACGTCGTCTTTTCGTCTAAGCCATGTGAAGTTGGTAATCGTCTCTAATCACAGCCTTCTGTCTCGAGAACTTTATATCATTTATGCCACAGGTGATCTTGTCATGATATAAAACTGTCTGGCCTCATCTTCCTAGGTCTCCCTCTGCTTAGTTTTCTCCTTTTCCGATCATCCCCACTGTCACGATGTACTCCGATTTTCTCTTTATCATGAATTAACCAACAAATGCAAATTGTCTCCTTCTGACCATTTTCTTTGGAGATATCTTCTATACTAGTTTTGTATGTTTCCTGTGTCTATAAAACGACACATCTTCCACTTTATTGTTTACTTATCGGCAAATTATCAACGATTTACCTCAGTAGATCAGGGTAGGAGTTAAAAAACTCTTGCTAATTGTTTTGGCCAGCTAAGTTGACAGAGACATTTACATAATGTATTCTTAATTATGTGAAGTGAATCAGTTCTTTGTAACAGAATACATGTCTTATCACCGTTAACTCATCACGCAAACGTTGCGATTTCACAGAGACAAGAAATGAACAACTGTTCGAAATTAGACATAGAAAAACTAAAGCGTACAAACTGAAGCACACAATTAGATACACTGGCACACACAAAAGACCTACACACAAAAAATTAATTTTCAGGGCAATACATGTTTATATTAATCAAAGTCAAATATGCACATTTTTAACTTACAGGAACGTTTAGTCATACATACAATGATTTTCTTGACATTACACAAGTTCTAGACTCTACAATATAGACGACCATAACTGGAGGAAACAATCTACATAACAACACATATTACAGACTTACAACACAACTGCAAAGCTGTAAATAAAATGTGAATTCATAGTTACAATAAGGAAAAAAACATCACAAATAGGAAACTTGCTAGAGCAAGTTAAGCACAAGTTCTCCAAAACAATACAGGCAGACTATATGATTACTACATTCAAGTAAATTCCCACACATTAACTATCTTATATGTGTGTGCAGTCGCCCGTGTGTCACCAGGGCCCTCACGGGAAGCAAAGAATAGTGACACTGCACCCTGCCAGGCATGTCGTAAGAGGCGACTAAGGGTAGGGTTGGGCTCGAGGTTGGCTACCTCATCCTGTAAAAACCATAGCCACAAAAACCAACCAACCATGGATAAGTCAAAAAGAGAAGACAATAAAATCCAGCCAACCAAGATGAGGGAAGGCTCTTCAAATAGAAGAAGTATGACACGGTGTGGAGAAAGCCGTAAGGAGTCCGGATCGTTGACGTACCTCCTCTCAGCTAGGAAAACCTCCAGAATTGGCACCTGGAATGTTAGAACTCTCTATGATATAGGAAGAACAATGGAAGCAGCAAAGGAAATGAAACATTATAGAATTAGTATTTTAGGGTTATGTGAAACTAGATGGACTGGGGCAGGGAAAAGTATTCTAAATTCAGGAGAAACTATTTTGTTCTCAGGACACACAGAGGAAAAATCGCCGCACAGTGAAGGAGTGGCCCTGATGCTATCAAAAGAAGCAGACAGGGCACTAATAGAATTGGAAGCTGTGAGTCCCAGAATAATAAGAGCATCTTTTAGAACAGTTAAACAGAAGGTGAACATGTCGGTAATGCAGTGTTATGCACCAACAAATGATAAAGATGCATCTGTTAAGGAAGAATTTTACATGCAGCTTCAAAATATTATAAATAATGAAAGAAAGGGCAACTTAAACATTTTGATGGGTGACTTGAATGCTAAGATAGGATCAGGCAACACAGGTTATGTAGAAATTATGGGAAGACATGGTCTAGGAGTAATGAATGAAAATGGAGATTTGTTCACCAATTTTTTACGCAGGTAACCAGTATGTTATTGGTGGAAGTATTTTTTCCCATAAAAGTATACACAAGGCAACATGGGAATCACCAGAGCATAAGACGACTAATCAAATTGACCACATATCTATTAACAAAAAGTTTAGATCATCCCTTTACGATGTTAGGGCTTTCAGAGGTGCCGATGTATTTACTGACCATTTCTGGTGGTAAGTAAAATCAAGTTGAAACTAAAAAGATATACAACATCTTATAATCATAGAAACCAATATAATGTAGGCTTTCTCAGAGATAGAGAAATTAAGGAACAGTTCTCAGTTACGGTCTCTAATAAGTACCAGGTGTTGCAGCAGTTAGCTGAAGATGTCAACACAGGAGTCTGCTGGGATCAGATCAGAGAAATCTGGAATGAATCTTGCGTAGAAGTTCTTGGCAAGAAAGAAAGGAAACATAAAGCATGGATAACACCAGAAACCATTAAACTGATTGAAGATAGGAAAAGTAAAAAGGCAGAATTAAACAATAGCAAAACTAGAGCTGCTAAAGCTAGAGCTCAGGAGAAATACATAGAAGCCAACAAGGAAGTTAGGAGGCATATAAGGGCAGATAAAGTGAAATATCTAAATGATCTAGCACAAGAAGCAGCGACAGCAGCAGCAAAAGGAAACCTCAGAGAACTTTACAGTAACACAAGAAAATTGGTAGGTAAATATATTCAGCCAACTGGATCAATCAAAAATAGTCAAGGAAAGGTACTTACTAACACTAAAGATCAAATGGACAGATGGGTTGAATATTTTGAAATGCTTCTAAATAGACCAGGCCCAGAGGTTCCCCCAGATATCCAGCCTTCAGAAATGGAACTGGATATCAACTGTGAGATACCATCCAAAGAGGAAATAAGAAAAGCTATAAATCTTCTCAAGGAAGGAAAGGCGACAGGCCCAGAGGTTCCCCCAGATATCCAGCCTTCAGAAATGGAACTGGATATCAACTGTGAGATACCATCCAAAGAGGAAATAAGAAAATGCTATAAATCTTCTCAAGGAAGGAAAGGCGACAGGCCCAGACGGTATCCCAGCTGAAGCCATCAGGACCAACATAAACACATCAACAGAATTGCTACATAGATTATTCAGTAAAGTCTGGGAGACCGGAGAAATACCAGCAGACTGGAGAGAAGGATATCTTGTGACACTGCCCAAAAAAAGATGATCTACAGGAGTGTGAAAACTATAGAGGAATTATGTTGCTGTCAGTTCCTGGAAAAATATTAAGTAGAATTATTTTGGAAAGATTAAAAGATGCTATTGATAAAAATGCTAAGAGATGAGCAGGCAGGTTTTCGGTCAAACAGATCCTGTACTGATCAGATAGCCACATTACGTATTATAATAGAACAAAGCATTGAACTGAACTCACCACTTTACATTGGATTTATAGACTATGAAAAAGCATTTGACAGCATAGATAGGGAATCTCTCTGGAAATTGATGGGGCACTATATAAATCCCACAGAAAATTATCAACTTAGTAAAGGCAACATATAAAGACATGAAATGTCGAGTTCTTCATGAGGGAAAGCTAACAGATGCATTTGAAATAAAAACAGGTGTGCGACAGGGATGTCTTTTGTCGCCTCTCTTATTTTTACTGGCTAGAGACTGGACTATGAAAACAGTAACTGCTAACACCAAGAATGGAATTCAGTGGACCCCTACAAAACAGCTTGATGATCTGGACTTCGCTGATGATATTGCTCTTCTGTCCCATTCACGGAATCAGATGCAAGATAAATTAAATATACTTAATGCGAGATCACAGAAGCTTGGTCTGAAAATCCATAAAGGAAAGACAAAGATAATGAGAATAAATCAGGCAAATAGTAATGTGGTTTCTCTTAATGGCACCCCACTCCAAGACGTGGCGTCGTACACCTATTTAGGCAGTAATGTAGATACAGATGGAGGAACTGATAGAGATATTAAAATAAGAATACAAAAGGCAAGAGGGGCTTTCATAGCACTAGGGAATTTGTGGAGGTAAAAAGAAAAAAAAAGAAATACTAAACTAAAAATTTTTAATTCTAATGTCAAATCAGTACTATTGTATGGGGCGGAAACATGGAGAACAGACATTCATTAACTGGTGCCTGCGCAAAATAGATTGAATAAAATGGTATGATAGAATAACTAATGTAGAACTTTGGGAGAGAACTAAACAGGCTCCAGTGGATCAGGAAGTGAGGAAAAGACGCTGGCGTTGGATAGGGCACACTGAGAAAACAGGAGAACAGCATTACTAGAATGTCTTTGCATTGGAACCCACAGGGCATAGGAATAAAGGAAGGCCAAAAAAACACATGGAGAAGAGAGCTGGAGAACGAGGTTAGAAAGATTGGGAGGACATGGGGAGAGCTCCATGCAATGGCGAAGGATAGAATGACTTGGCGTGAGTTGGTTGAGGGCCTATGCTCCATTGGGGGATAGAAAGGCAGAAGAAGAAGAAGAAGATATGTGTGCAGTGTGCGCACACGCGCGCGAGGTCACGCGCTTTTCGTCCATCATAAGTGAAGGGGTTATTATTCTTTCTTCAGTCATGAAACTTTAACAGTTATGTGAACCCAGAAGATTTATATTGGTATGGAAGGATCTAGGACAGTGATGACAGGGCACAGGATCTGTATGTCCTTCTAGCTTGCCTCGGCTGTTGAGATGTCATTTTTCTTGAAACCTCGCAGGTGTCTGTCCCTCTTCAGATAGGCGGTCGTCGTATAGTCCAGTCTTGTGCAGCAGCCTCTAAAGTGTGTGGTCTGCATTAAAGGCTTCAAGTGCCTTTAGTGTGCCATTGAATTTTTTTTTAAATTTTTTTTCCTGTACATCATGAGATTGTGTACCCTCCTGTATCTCACCATACACGATTATGTTTTAGAGCTGATGGTCTGGCAAGCGGATGACGTGACCTGCGCATCGAATCTGTCACTGCATCACAATGGTATCGATACTGGGAATGCCAGCGCTATCCAGTACAACAGTATCCAAGGCCTTGTCTTGCTACTTGATGTTCAGTATTTTCTTAGATTGTGTGGAATGGTTTTGCTTTTTTTGCCTATGTTTCATAAGCACACAAAAGCACTGGAACCACTGCAGCTCTGCGTACCTTTAGTTTAGTTTGCAGACTGATGAATACCTCCAGTCTGGTTTGCTGACTGATACCACTTCGGTGCAGACATTGGTGTATAGTCTTCCAAATGTGCAGCTTGTTTTGGGATCCTGGTGGTTACCTCATCTTTGCTAGTGACATTTTTAGACAGTGTACTGACGGGGGACGTGAATCAATTCACATTCCCAAATGTTCTGCCATTTACCAAAATGGTCGGTACAGTATACATTTTGCCTGCTGACGGCTGGTACATGATTTCGGTGTTTTTTTCTTCGAGTTGATGCTAATCGAAACTTGACACAAGCCTAGGAGAATCTGTCTATGATATACTAGAGATCCGCTTCCGAACCATCATTAAGAGCGCAGCTGACAGTGAACAGAAGATCCCTAGTAATGCATGATTTAACATTGGTTTTCGCTTTCAGCATCTACAGTTTTCCATTGATGCCGTTGCTGAAATCAACTCCTGTTTTTCCCTTACGAAAAGCTTGAAACAGAAAAACTGAGAACCTAATATTGAATAGAATAGTTGTCAGTACACACTCTTGTTTCCCACTGTTTGTGTGCATGGACCAGTTCATATAATTATCCATTATCTTGCATTCGTGCATTCTATCATGCATTTGCTGCACAATGATGATGATCATCCATAGACCCTCTCCGGTGACTGAATTGAACGCTTTTGCCAGGTCAATAAAAACCGTAAACAAATCACATTGCTGTTCATGATATTATTCTTGTAGCTACCTCTCGACGAACACCATGTCTAAAGTTTGACGCTCTGTCCGGAATCCAAACTGGCTTTCAATGTGTGTCTTAGTAAATATAAAATATATAATATTCAGTATCGTTTCGCATCAGCTTGAGGGTGGCGATATTAGGTTGGCTTCTTCTTAAGACTGATAGTTCATGTAGTGGGAGAATAACAGGCAAATGTGATACAAAATCAATCGATTTAAAGAGTAATGAGAACCGTTTTAAAGAAATTAACTCACAATGGGATGTGAATAGCCTTACACTTGG
>CAJHNH020006623.1:415000-422966 GCA_905116865.2 Candidula unifasciata | reverse complement strand
TATGTCCTTTTTTTAAATTCTTTTGTTTGTCTGAAACACCCTAAAAAAAATTTTTTTAAAAAAAAAGAAAAAGTAAAGGCCCCTTCTAAATGCCTTTTTGCCTATTGGGTATACGCTACAAATTTTTATAGACCAGTTGGCATCGGGGGTGATGGCCAGGACTAAACCCTGGTACCCTTTTAAGGCGGGTCAACCTGGGAGCTGAGGAATTTTTGAAAGAATTTTAATTCCAGCAGGTCGCAAACCCCACGCCCTTTTTTTTGATCTGAGGCGACATCTATCTAGCCGATAAAAGGGGGGGGCTCAATACCCCATAAGGCGCAGGACGCAGCTTGGGGGGAAAGGGGGGGCAGAGGGCATGAATTTTTTTACAAAATGGAAGCCCCAAACCCCACACGGAATTGATTGCATTAAAAGTTGAGGTGTGTGTGATACGTGTAGGCGTTTTGCATGTGTCTAAAAGATGTCAGACCCTGAAAATTTTGTTCTGCGCCCCCACAAATGGGAAAGACGCTGTATATGGTTCCATCTATACCAATTGCTGCCTAATTTTGGTAGGTATTTTTTTTCTTTTCTCCCTTTTACCCCCCCAGTGAAGCATAGGCTTTAACCACCCGTGTAGATCTCCTACTTTCTATTGCATGAGTTAGCCATGTTGCTCCTCTGTTAATTCACTCTAGCTCCCAGTATGTTTTTGTTGTTGTGTTTTTCACTTTTTTTCTTTGCTTATATGGGTTCCATTTTAAAGCCCTTCTAGTTATTTTTTACGGGCTTTCTCAGTTTGTGTCTTATGAAATGTCAGCATTTTTTTCTCAGCCTTGTTTCATTAAATTTGTTAAGTTCTGTCCCAGAGCTCGCATAGCTTTTTGTCAAAAGGTTTTGATTCCATAATAAATTAGCGATACCCCTTTAATAAAAATTTTGTTATACTTAGTAACTGTTAGTTTTTTCCCTTTTCCTTTATAAAAATTTTTTTCAGAACTCCCCCCCCTACCCAAAGGTTTTCACTTATACTCTGTAGGTGCAGATAGAAATGCAGCCATCAAATCTTGTTTCTGAACTCCGCGCCGAGGTCACCCATTGGTGGGAAGACCTGCAGAAACAGCAGCCCAAGCAGTCGACCTCGACCTCCAGCCCCGGGATCATGTCCCCGTTGTTGGGTCACATGCTGGGCGAAGGGCCTCTGAGAATGATCAGTTCTGGGCAGGAGCTGTTTGTCGATATGGACGAGAGGACCCTTCATGATCTTCACATCAGCGATGGACAGGTGGGTTATATTCGTTTTTATATAACTTTTACTATTATTTAACTTTTATTTTTTTAAATATGACAGTTAAAACGTGTAGGGTCTGTGGTTATATTCATTATTTTGGTACAGATCACCTTTACCTTATGGTGTGTGGTCTAGCCCTATTTCTGTGCCCCTTTGAGTTCTAGTGTAAATTGTTTTATATTTTCTCAATCTGTGTCAAGAGTTAGCCATTTGCCATATTATTACAGCCTAATTTCAAAGAATACATGCATGTGATTTCTTGACTCCAGCATGTGTTTGTCTCAATCGGAGCTAACCGGCAACAGAGGAAAAGTGATGGGTCCATTCCCGTCCTCCGCCCTGCCCATCCCAGACAGAAAGAAGCTGCCCATGAATCTCCTTATTGCTGAACCTCATTTTGATAACCTGTTCAAGCTTCTGGAGCAGCTCAGTGACCTCAGTTCACAGCTGGACAATGTGGTATGTATACTTTGCTTATTCATCCCCACTGAATTAATGGTAATAATCAAAGAACAGATTAGTGCCCTAATATGTATTTAAAGTCAAAGCCTGATTGTAGGACAAGTACAGCAATTTAAATATCTTGGCACGTGGATAGCATTCAACAGAAGATTTATCGCAGAGATAAAGAACACAACAATCAGATGACTACTGGTACCATCAGAATTGGAACTCTTCACTTGCTGATGAAGATGGGGGGACTGAGCACTTATGGGAGTGTCTCAAGTGCTGTGATGTCGATTCTTAATTCAATATTCAACAGATAAAGAACAGAATATGACAGGCTAAAACTGCATTATATAAAATGAACATTTTATGCAATAAATTCATGTCGGCTTATATAGTGAGCACAATATTCTGTGGGTCTAAATCCTGGATTTGTACCCAGGACAATCAAGAAAGTTGAACCTCGCCTTCCTTAACCATATGAGATGTCCCGAGACATCCGGCGTGATCATCACCATTTTTTCTGTTGGATGATACTTGGCCCCTGCCCAGATAGGCCTGAAGAGAAAATTTTGCTTTGCTTATATCTGCAAGAACGGCACAATAGGACAGGCCGAAACTGCATTTTGTGCAATTAATCCAAGTCACTGAAGGTTAGGAAAAGAATTGTTGCATGCTATATTGAACCAGTTTTATTAAATGGCTGTGAATCCTGGACAATTAATAAACAAGCTAAATAATATCTTGAGGCAGTCAGATACGGCTTTTTTTTTTTTTATAAAGAAGAATCATTAAATTCCCTCCGGGAAGCTCAATCAGAGCACTTAGAATCAATGGACGGAGTTGAAAAAGCAACCCAGCGAGGCTTCGAATATAACTTATTACAAACATTAGAAAGACCATGTTATGAGAAAAGGGAAACGAACATGTTGTGACCACTGAAAAGATCTGTGGAAAGAGAGAGAGTGAAAGACAGCAGGAGAAGATTCTTGACAGTCTTTTATCTTGGCATGGAGGGGTGTCAAGACACAAACTGATACACAGGTACTTAAACGCAGATTTGAGGCATCACGGTGTCACTTGTGGACAAGGCATGATCACCCACACTAGTATTTTCACCTTGACTGATGATTCGGGTTAGAAAGAATATGATTGTAGAGAATCAGAATTGAATAATTAAAAACAACATTCTTTCATTTGTTCTACACATTTGTTCTTTGCATCTGTAAAACAAATATCGACCCAAAAATAAAAGGGGGGGAGGGGCGCTAAGTAGGTCGCATGTTGCATGGCTAAATCTCTTCAAACATTTTGCATTTCCCAGTGACACCAAGAGTAGAATTTGAAAAATAAATATTGATATGGGTGTCATTCATTATGGTGTTTATTCTTTTTCAAGAGACTTGAAGTAAACTTTCAGACGGTTCATACAGAAGATTGTGGAAAAAATAATAAATTCCATGACAGGCTCTTAAAACAAGTGTGGGAAATAAAACTGAACAGCCCATATGCTCTGCTTCAGTGAGCTGAGCTGCTGATGTCAGGTGGATAATAACTGGGCTGTTATTCAAGAGACCCATGTTTGAATCTTTGGTATCCCCAGGTGGGTTCAAGAAACCCATCGTGGGGAAAACAAGAATAGACCCACTGCCTCCCCAAAAACATGTTGTAGGTGTCGGTTTCCTTTGAAGTCAAGGGTGCATCTGCCTCAGAGGCAAGGGGCCAACAGTCTGCATATAAATCAGTCAGATCTCTAAAACGGATGTGCATGCATTACTTAAGTTCTGGAACAAGTCCAGACTAGGGTAAACAACCAGAACTTTCTGCTGGAGTTTACAGCCGGTGACGACGAAGAAGATGAAGAAGAAGAATACCCACTAAGGTGATAAGTTTGTGTTTTGTAAGGGGCAAAAACAAAACTGGAACCTGCACTGTCCGTGACCCCTGCACTAATCATGCGACCCTTAAATCCTGAGGCTCAAGGCCCCCCCCCCCCCCCCCCCTAGTCACTCCCCCCCTTCCCCTTCCCAGCCCTAAACGTGCCTTTAAAAAAAAAATGGTATATACAGAAAGAGAGTGAGTGAGTGAAATTGGACCCCACTAGGATCATCACATAGTGAGCGATTAACACCCTGTGATGCAAAGTGCAATTCATTATTACTCTGGCGAGAATCCCTGGGTACACCTCCCTGTTCAGCTTTTAGATTATTTTACAGCCCTTGACAAGTAACCTGGAGTCCAGACAGGGTAGGGTTATATGTTTTGTGCAGGAAGTGAGGACAGTTAAGCTTCAATCTGAGGTCTTTCACAGTTGTTGACATGGACATGTTTATTCTTGCAGGAGAAAGAAAAGAAGCCCAGCCTACAGGCCGAGGCCAGGCGCTTGTCTCGAGACGTCTGGGAGTTGCTGATGATGCTGCCGTCTAACGAAAGTCTGCTGAATGGGTTCTTGAAGATCTCCACAGACCAGGTACCTCCTTGCAAATATCTCTCTAGAAAATTTAGTCACGTTTGTTTCCTTGACCATGGCAGTTTTAAACAACTACAAGATTTTACAGCAGTACAATATATCTGGTTGAGGTGGCCAGAAGAGCAGGAAGCAGAACCTCATGTCTCCCCCAGCACTCGAAGTGGTGAAGAAGTGAAGGAGGAAAAAAAAGTGATGTCACGTATATTATTTAATTTATTTTCTACAGGAGGTGACTAAAGAGGAATGGAACCAGCTTCTTCCACCAAACAGCCCTCACAGACTGTACTACTCTCTACAGACTGTGGAGTTCTTAGCTCATGGTACCCGACTGGCACAGAAGAGTATGGTAAGTAGTATGTTATGCTTGCTGCTCATTAGTTATTACTGCTGAGCATTTTATACGCCTTTGGCCATATCCATCAAAGATAAATACCCCCCTCCCGACTCCATGGGGTCTCTGGGACCCCGTAGTGTGTGTGGGGGGGGGGTGGGGGGGGGGGGGGGGGGGTTACGGAAAGACCCACTGCCACCCTAACAATCAGGCTGTAAGAGTTTACTAATTGGTGGTTTGCTTTGAAGTCGGAGTGCATTTGCCTGAGAGGTAAGGAACCAGCAGTCTGCCTACAAATAAGCTAGATCAGTAAAATGGATGTGCACTCACAACTCAAGTTCTAGAACAAGACTAAAGTTCAGAAGTTGACGAACAACCAGAACTTTTTTTCCAGAGTTTACAGCCGGTGAACCTAAACAGTAGAATGGGAACCACTGTGGATAGACCTGCGTATCGAAAAGTTGTGGGTTTAAATCCGAAGGAAGCTTAGCCTTTTTTTTTTTTTAAATGACCTTGTCTTTGAGCATGTCACGTTAAATAAGTACCAGGTAAAGTTCTGGGAAGTAAAGGTGACTGGCATGATGTTAACCAGATCCCCCATCGAGTTCAGATTGGTCTGTAAAATACAGGTCCAGCCCTATATGCCCAATACGCCCGAAGATGTGGACAAGGGATCCTTTTATGTGTGGGCTGATGTTTTCAGTCAGACAAGTGCTGTCTCTAAATGGAAAGTTGGCAACAGTGGATCTCTGGCCCTATGGTCACCTTGGTTGTATCTCTGTATGGTTTCCGGGGCCTCAGTTTTGGGGGGAAGATAAGTATAGGCACACTGCTCCCCCCTTCCCTTTTGTACCTCTCCTCCCTCTGAATCAGCATGTGGTAAAAGGCGGCTAATTAAGGGCTCTTGCTTTGAAGTGGGAGTGCATCTGCATGAGAGGCGAGGAACCAACAGTCTGCATACAAATAAGTAAAATGGAACAAGACTAAAGTCCAGAAGTGGACGAACAACAGAACTTTTTTGCCTTTTTGTTTCCAGCAGGTGAATACAAATACTTTAAGAAATAGAAATCAGAACACACAGGAAACTTTTACCCAAATACAATTTTTTTGATCTTGTCCAGATGCGCTCTGGGGGAGGTGATGCATCTGATGACAAGAAGTCGACTGGTGTCAGCAAGACCCCCTGGTGTGTCAAGGTACAACATGTTTGTTCTTTAACTCTGTTGTGTATTAGTACTCACCACAATGTTTAAAATAAAGAGTGCAACTATTCACCACACAGTATCTTATTACAGTAGCTCTGATATAATGATGGCATACAGAAAGGTGCCAGTACTGACAAAAGAGCCCTGGTTTTTGTGTCTTATGTGTGTAGTTTAAAAAAAAAAAAAAAACCTGATGTGTAACATTACAATAACCAGCATATCTCAGATGTTGTAATGTTACATAGCAGATTTTTTTTTAAACTAAAAAAAGCTGAAGGTTGCTGAAGAGTATTATAATCAGTTTGTTGTATTCATAACTTCTTCATGTCTTCTTTGAATTCACTAGATGTAAACTTTGGCACATGCCTTCTTTGAATTCACTAGATGTAAACTTTGGCACATGTCTTCTTTGAATTCACTAGATGTAAACTTTGAGACATGTCTTCTTTGAATTCACTTGATGTAAACTTTGGCACATGTCTTCTTTGAATTCACTAGGTGTAAACTTTGGCACATGTCTTCTTTGAATTCACTTGATGTAAACTTTGGCACATGTCTTCTTTGAATTCACTTGATGTAAACTTTGGCACATGTCTTCTTTGAATTCACTAGATGTAAACTTTGGCACATGTCTTCTTTGAATTTACTAGATGTAAACTTTGGCACATGTCTTCTTTGAATTCACTTGATGTAAACTTTGGCACATGTCTTCTTTGAATTCACTTGATGTAAACTTTGGCACATGTCTTCTTTGAATTCACTTGATGTAAACTTTGGCACATGACTTCTTTGAATTCACTTGATGTAAACTTTGGCAAACGTCTTCTTTGAATTCACTAGATGTAAACTTTGGCACATGTCTTCTTTGAATTTACTAGATGTAAACTTTGGCACACGTCTTCTTTGAATTCACTTGATGTAAACTTTGGCACATGTCTTCTTTGAATTCACTTGATGTAAACTTTGGCACATGTCTTCTTTGAATTCACTTGATGTAAACTTTGGCACATGACTTCTTTGAATTCACTTGATGTAAACTTTGGCAAACGTCTTCTTTGAATTCACTAGATGTAAACTTTGGCACATGTCTTCTTTGAATTCACTAGATGTAAACTTTGGCACATGACTTCTTTGAATTCACTAGATGTAAACTTTGGCACATGTCTTCTTTGAATTCACTAGATGTAAACTTTGGCACATGTCTTCTTTGAATTCACTAGATGTAAACTTTGGCACATGTCTTCTTTGAATTCACTAGATGCAAACTTTGGCAGAAAGTCCTGGTTGTCTGTCTACTTCTAGGCTTTCTTTTTTTCAGGACTTACGTTTTGCCTGCACATCTATTTTACAGATCTGACTTACTTATATGCAGACTGTTGGTTCCTCGCCCCTCTTGGATACGCTCTGACCTGGAAGGAAATGTCAGAACTATTGGATGACTGCGGTGTAGATAATTCTTTTACAGTCTGTGCCTTGTCCTGGTAACATGCTTTGGAAAATAGAAATGTACGTATTGTGGGGTGCCGCTTGTCCCACCTGGCAGGACTGAGGTCAGAAACAGGGGTTTTCTGCCCAGGATGTTTATGCTAGTGTCTGGGGCATTGAGCAGGCTGATAGGTTGACTGTCACCTCTTTTATTAACTGTGCTAATTTAAGATAAGCAGACGTGGTGATGACTGGGGATTCAGTGAATAGGGACACAGAACAGATTATCCACACCTGGCGAGATTGCTTGTTCCTCTTCTTTTGTTGTCCTATTTTTACACCTGCTCTATTGCCCCCGTCTCTTGTTTATTTAAAAGGAACAAAGGCCAGTTGCAGATCTTTTACAGTAGGTTGCAGAATCAACCCCAGCATGATTTGGCTGTTTGTGATTTTGCTAAGTAGTTTTACATTCAGACGTTTGAGAGTTCTTCCTGAATGGTCAGTGCCTTATACTGTTGTTGAAATCAACATGGTCTGCTGCCAGTTCCCTTGCAGCTGGAATCCAACTGGGTATTTTGGAATTATGAAATCTTCTTTTTTGCTTTCACCAGCTGTAAACTCCAGCAGAAAGTTCTTGTTGTTGTCCACTTCTGGACTGCAGTCCTGTTTCAGAACCTGAGTGTTGTGTGTACATCCGTTTGACAGATCTGACTCATTAGTGTGCAGACTGTTGGTACCTTGCCTGTCAGGCAGATGCACTCCAACTTCGAAGGAAGCTCCCAATTAGTTGACTCCTACGACAGGCTTTTGTGTAG
>CAJHNH020006623.1:262500-410000 GCA_905116865.2 Candidula unifasciata | reverse complement strand
TTCTCATGCGATAGAGTGCTTGACTACCTCTGCAATGCAGACAACTTTCACATCTGGCTGAAGAGGCTCACTTTAGAAGCTCCAGAGGTAATCTAAGGCGGTGGTGGTTTTTTGCCTATAGGTCCCTGCTTTGTATGTGCATGTATGTGTTTGTATGTGAGCATCAGAGTAGCATTGGAGTTGAGATCTTGTTAATGCGGTGTGCATTCAGTGTCAGAGATAAATATTAGGAGTGTTTATTAGAGTCCTGTTTGTGCAGTACCACACGTAATTCCATGTGTCGAACATGATCATGTCATAACTGTGTGATAAGTACTGACTAATGAATAACACAGAACAGTGATCCCCAAACTGTGTGCCCCGGGGACCTCTTCACACGGGCGCCACGAAATATTTGAGGATACACAACCTTTTTTTTTTAATCTCTTACATACGAATACTTTTACTTAGGTTAGGACGCCATGGACAATTTTTTTTGTAGAAAAAAGGTGCCGCGACTAAGAAAAGTTAAGGAAATACTGACATACAACATGCTTATTATTCCATGATACATAGGTTCTGATTCTGACTTTTGATAAAATGGCTTTGTTGGTCCAAAATCTGTCTAAAAAAGCTCAGAGAGCAGTAATTTGATTTTTCACTAGAAGGAAGAACCAGTGGACATTCATTGGAGAGGATAGGCAGCATACAGTAACAGATGTGTGGTAGACACATGGTTCAGTGATCAACCACATTCCTTTTTTTTTTTGCAGACAGCATTCATTGCCTACCTAAGCAGTGGGGTGCTTGCCTGAATGCCTACGTTGACCTTTTCTGTTCAAAATAAATGATTTGTGCCGTACCTGTTAATGTTTGTTGTAGTAAGAGGGGGGAGGGTCACTTAGAGAGTCACAAAGACACATCATGTACATCTGGTTTTCTCAGGCCCATGTGCGCAAGCAGGCCTGCCTCGGGCTCCACCAGCTGTGCCTCGGCAAGACCAAGCAAGAGAAGAAGGGGACACCATTCCTGGCTCCAGTGTTGGAGCAGCTTCTGACCTTCCTGTCTGATACAGAGCTCTTCAAACCAAAGAAACACGAGGTAACTTGTCACTGCTTGCTTCATTTATCTTTTTATTTTAGTGCTAGCATATTATATTTATCTTCTAACTCTTTTTGTCCCAAACAATGCACTATGCGTGTTTGGGTAATATTCACCTGTACCAGTCAACACGTTATGTTTGTTTTTACATCAGATATTTAGGACTGGACTCTGAAGTACTCTGCAAGGGTTGTATATATGGACCCCTCAGGAAGTAGCATACCCATAAGTTTAGTATTGTCATCCTTATTCACTCGGAGTGATGTCTTGTGAAATTTTTTTAATAATGAAATCGTATTTAACAGTTATTTGTAACTACTCATTTTTACAGATTTGTTTTATTTTAACTGATTTTTTTGGAGTTGACATACTTTAACAACTTTAAGCAGTTTTTCAGTAGCTCTAACTTGATATGGGGCCAGACTTTTTGCAGAAATGACCTTGGCTACCAGGTTCACCCAATCTTGAATGGGTACTAGGTCCAGTCCTGGGAAGTAAAGGCGGCTGGCATGATGCTGGCCACATCATCCACCAAGTGCTGTTTGGTCTATAAAATTTCCCCGTGTAGTTTCCCGGGTCCCGTTGTGGGGAAAACAAGAATAGACCCACTGCTGCCCCAACAAACATGTTATAAGAGTCGGCTAATTGGGGCTCTCTTAAAAGTCAGAGTGCATCTGACTTAAAGATAAAGAACCAACAGTCTGTAAATAAATAAGCAAGATCTGTAAAACAAGATGCACATGCAAAACTCAGATCCTGGAATAATGCCAAAGTCCAGCAATGAATGAACAACCAGGGTTTATAGCTGGTGAAAGTAAACAACAAACAACAACAATTGAACATTATTGCTGTTTTTAATTATGTTACATTTGTTGCCGATAAATTACATTTGTTGCCGATAAATTATGAAATTTCGTGTCTCTTAGATGGACTTCACCAGAGAAGATAAGGAGATCTATGGAGCCGGTTGCCACGACTACTTTATCTTTCTTCCCATGTGCCTGGACGAGCTGGACCCTCAGCAGGTAGGCTGATGGTTTTATCTGATTTCCATGATTTATTAAATCATATTTTCTTTATCATATTTTCATGATTTTTAGAATCATATTTTCATGAAATTTTTTTAAATCTAATTCCCATGATATTTTTTTTAATCTAATTCCCATGATTTTTTTAAAACCATATTTTCATGATTTATTTTATAATTTTTCCATGATTTTTAGAATCATATTTTCATGATTTTATCATATTTCCATGATTTTTAAAATATTTTCATGATTTTATCATATTTCCATGATTTTTTAAAATCATATTTTCATGATTTATTTTATCATATATATATATATATATATAATTTCCCAACAGAATAAGAGTAAACAAAAGTCACGAATGTAGCAGAGAATTAACTGCGTTACTTTTTGAGCTGAAACATTTATATTATGGCTCATTCTTGACCTTGTGACCTATTTCTATTTATAGGAAATTCTGGCATCATAGCTTCTATTTAAAAAGCCATTTTCTCATGAAATCCCAGCTAAATGCTATTTTTTTTTAAAGCAAATATAATCATTCGCTGTGCTCTTAAATGTTGGCACAAGTGTTAACAATACCAGGTTTCTCTTGAGCAGGCCACTGTAAAAAGGCATGTCGGTAAAGCTACATTTATGGGGGAAGTGTCATGTAACTGAAAATGTCATTTTTGCAGGTTCTCTGGGGGAAAGAGTTAAGAAAAATGCAACAGTTTAGCCCGTATCAAGACACAGGCAGCTGTTGATTCTGTTTTCACCGTCTTCAAATTTGTGTTGTAATTTTCTGAAAATATTGTTCCTGTCAGCAACATTAGAGAGAAACAAGCGTTTTTACCATTTTCAGACGAACATCAACATGGATGCCCTTCTGAAGCAGGTCACGGACGACATCCTCAACCGGCCCTACTATGAGACGCACAAGGGTTATGAGGAAGATGAAGGTTTGATTGGATTGTTGAATGTTGCAGCAGCCCTGTACAGACACAGGCCTTCTTTTGTGCAGTCGGATGAGAATGTAGTAAGTTGCCTGTGTTTCTCGTTCTAGCCTTCTCTTTTTTCTTTTTTTGCGGATCCTCTTTCTTCTTCTCCTTTTTCTCTTCTAATTCTGTCCTCCATCTTCTGTTCCTTCCCCCCTTCTTCTTCTATTCTTTTCCTCTCTTCCTGTGTGTTCTCCTCTTCTCTTATTCCTTATCTCCCTCCTCCTCCTATTTTTTTAAAAAAACTCATATCCTTCTTCTTCTGCTCATATCCCTTCTCTTCCTTCTATTTTTTTTTTGCTCCTGTCCCTTCTACTCCTTCTATTCCTTCTATTTTTTTTTTAAATGTTGACTTAAGAATTGAACTCACAGCACTCGGGACACCCCCATAAGCGCTCCTTTCCATGTTCAGCAAGAGCCGAAGAGTTCCAATTCTAGTGACACCAGTAACTGTCTAATTGTATATACATCTCGCTTTTCCCTTAAGTGTGGAGTGTCACTGGTAGACCTGAGGTTGCCCAGCAGGCATGTCGAAAAAGCTGACTAATCACAGGAGTTTAATTAGAAGTCAGAGTGCATCTGCATGAGAGGTGAGGAACCAGCAGTCTGCACACAAATAAACCAGATCTCTAAAATGGATGTGCATACAAAACTCCAAGTTCTAGAACAAGACCAGAAGTGGACGAAGAATCAGAACTTTCTGCCAGAGTTTACAGACAGTAAATGCAAAGAATAATAGTTTTTACTGAACTTATGTAGGATTCATATCATGCCAGTTTTGTTCTAAACCAGATTCTGTAGTAACGTGTTGCAGCTTCAAATTGATGAGATATTGTTCTTCTTCTTTTTCTACCAGCGATTTCTGGACTCTCTCTTTGACTTCCTGTTCCAAGTTCCCAGTCCCAGACTGCCATATCTTCCCAAGTGTAAGAGCCTGAAGACACGCCAGGCTGCATACGACCTCATTGCCGAAATGTGTAACGGGGTCATGAGAAACTATTCCAGTGCTGTCGACAAGTTCATGAACCAGAATAAACGAGGTAAGTAGTTTTTCATGTGTCATCATAAAAAAGTTCCAGACTTGTAATTGAATTATATCCTGTTTTGCTGAGATGCATTATTGATAAATTAAAAAGTTATATTTTTTAAAATTCCTTGATACCTAACCCTTAAGCCCCAGGAAGCCGCAAACCCAGCACATCTGGTAAGTTTCCACACACACACGCACACACACACACCACCCCCCCCCCCCCCCCACACACACACATACACACAAATGCGGCTTACAGCATTTCTGCAGTGACCTTTTTATAAGATGCCGAGGTAACGTAATTGGTTGTGTTTGCAGTTTCACAGTGATAAGGTCAGGATATTACTATATCCACTAAATATAGCATTTAGAGGGTTTTTCTTGGCTTTTAGTTTGATATTTAGTCTTGTAACATTTCAGGTTTATGTGTGATCCTGTAACATCTCATAGTTTTTTTGTGGGATCTTGTAACACCTCAGGTTTATATGTGATCCTGTCATCTCATAGTTTTATGTGTTATCCTGTAACATCTCATAGTATTATAGATGATTCTATCTCATAGTTTTATGTGTTCTTGTAACGTCCTCTAGTTTCATATATTATCTTGTAACATCTCAGGTTTTTATGTTTTTTGTAAGTTTTATTTGTGATTCTGTATCATCTCATAGTTTTTCTTGTTGATCTTGTAACATCTTATAGTTTTAAATGTGGTCTTGTAACATCTCAGTTTCATATATAATCTTGTAACATTGTGTAGTTTTGTGTGTGATCTTGTAACATTCTGTAGCTTTATATGTGTGATCTTAGGATATCTCATAATTTTATGTTTTCTTATAACATCTCATAGTTTTATGAGTAATCTTGTAATATCTCATTATTTTATATGTGGTCTTGAAACATCTCATAGTTTTATGTGCAATTTTGCTAATGCGACAGTTAGTAGTTTCAAAAGTGATCTTCCAACACGTCATAGTTTTATTTGTGATCTTGTAACACCACAGTTTGTATGTGTGCTATTGTGACATCTTATAGTTATTTTAATGATTTTGTGACACCTCACAGTAAGCATGTGTCCATAAAAATGTTCTGTCTGTCTCTCTCTGAGCAGAAGCCCATTCCCCTTATGCCTGGGACTATTGGCCACAAGAAGATGGTAGAGCCAAGTGTGGCTACGTGGGCCTGACCAATCTGGGAGCTACCTGCTACATGGCTACAGCCATCCAGCAGCTGTTCATGATCCCCAGGCTGAGGCAGGCAGTGCTGCACTTCCAGGTAGCCTTGTAGCTAGTTGTTAAATGATTGAAAAATCAAGAGTTGATAAAAAAAAAGTATAAGAGTGATTAGTATACTGTAATAATACATGTATATCCTTGCCTTAGGAACAGTGATATCAGTACTGAACTTTATCTGTAGACAACAAATCAAATGGTTTGGCCATGTAACAAGACTGGCAACAAACTGGCAACCACAGAGAGCAGTGTTATACAGATACAGCGGTAACAGCCAGAGGCTGACCATGAAGAAGATGGACCGTCGCAAAATCTGGGACAATGACAAGTACTATATATGAAGCGAACAGAAGGGCTTGTTCCTGAGATCTCTTCTTGCCCTGATGCTGTGGAACATTCCAGGAGTGGAGAAAAGAAGAAGACCACCGGTTTTTTTTTTGTATGGACTTTATGTTCGTCCTAAGCAGAGTTTGTGTTAATGAGGTTTTACTGTATTATGTCGCCTGAATATAGTTTAAGGATTTTAAAGTTTTTTTAAATATCCCCTGCAGCTGACCTATCAAGCCATCAGGATATTATTCTACTGCTTGTTAGAATGTAAGAAAGTAAAACAGGACACGGAGAGCAGCTAAAACAGTTGAAACTGCAAACATTCATTCACTAATGCCTGCTCAGAATAGAGGAAATTAAATAGAAGGATATCGCCATAAGTGTCGACTAATTGGGGGAATCCTTTCAAATTTGAAGTGCATCTGCCTGAGAGGCAAGGAACCAACAATCTGCATACTAATAAATCAGATCTCTAAAATGGATGTGCATGCAAAACTCAGGTTCTGGAACAAGACTAAAGTCCAGAGGTGGACGAACAACCAGACCTTTCTACCGGAGTTTACAGCTGGTGAACGTAAAGAAGAGAAAGAAGAAGAAATGTTACTAGAATCACTCATGTTGAGCTTTGGAAGAGAACTGAACAAATTCTAGTGAATCAGGAGGTGAGGAAAAGATGCTGGCATTGAATTAGACACATGTTGAGAAAACCTGAGAACAATCTGACTAGAAGGGCTTTACTTTAGAACCCACAGGGACATAGAAATAGAGGCAGACACAAAATACATACATCGAGAAGGCAGTTAGAGAGGGGAGTTAAAATATGGGAAGGAGACTGGATGAGCTGCATGCTATAGCAAAGAATAGGATGACTTGGCATGAGTTAGTTGAGAGCCTATGCTCCACTAGGCGATTAGGGACAGAAGACGAAGATAACTGGACTGAGGTGAATGAAAATGAACCTGGCAGTGTCAAAGGAAAGGTAAACAGTCCTTGCAAACCCATGTATGTGAAGTACAGAGTCACCAGGTGGGTTCCAGGAGCCAATTGTGGAGAGAAAAAAAAAAAGGGAGGGGGGTGCATGGAGAAAATAGACTCTTTGTCCCCCAGCAAGCAGATTGTAGAGGTGACTAATTAGGGATTTTTTCTTTAAAATTAATCTGCCTGAGAGGCAAGGAACCAACAGTCTGCATACACATAACCTATATCTGTCAAACGGATGTGCATGCAAAGTGAAGTTCAGGAACAAGACTAAACGTTCTGAAGTTGACTAACAACCAGAACATTCTGCCAGAGTTTACAACCGTTCAATGCAAAGAAGAAGAAGTAGTTCACTAGAGGTACAGAAATG
Source organism: Candidula unifasciata (assembly GCA_905116865.2). Lineage (NCBI taxonomy): Eukaryota > Metazoa > Mollusca > Gastropoda > Stylommatophora > Geomitridae > Candidula > Candidula unifasciata. The sequence goes on along the minus strand of CAJHNH020006623.1, from coordinate 402,978 downwards.
TAGAGTTGACATCTGATAATCTTCCTTTCAGGTTGATGACTCTGGGCCCCACTCCCCTATGATGATGGAGCTCCAGCACATGTTTGCATATCTACAGGTAAGTTTCTTTCAGAGACCCCGGAGTTACTATAGACCAGCAGTTCTCAGTCTGTGGGTCGGGACCCCTTTGGGGGTGGAACAACCCTTTCACAAAGGGTCGCCTAAGACCATTAAAAAAAAACCAGATATTCACTGAAGTTATGAAGTAGCAACGAAAGTAATTTTATAATTTTGAGTGGCCACAACATGAGGAACTGTATTAAAGGGTCGTGGTATTAGGGAGTTTGAGAACCTCTGCTATAGACTGATATATAACTACCATTACTGCCTGTGTTTACTGTGTTTGAAGTGTAAACAAAAAGGTGGGGGGGGGGGGGGTGTTTGGAGGTATTTGAACCTGAGGATTTAGTTTGCAGGGTCGACATGGATTGTGCAGGTAAGGATTTTAATTTTGACTTCACTAACAGCCAAAAAAAACTCACCACAGCCTTATTAAAGATTTGAACCGGGTTCTTCCACATGAGTCAAGCCTTCCTACTGTTCTGCCAGTTGCTCTAGGACAATTACAGAAAAATTTCAGACCAAACGAAAGATAGAACTAGTCTGCTTCAGAATATCACAGTCACGAATGGCAGAATTAACGTTGCAGCTAAAGAGCATTCATCAGTATGCAGCCCAAATATATTGGAAACAGCAGTTTATAAATTCCCTTATCTGTCACAGAATCTCTAAAACTCACTTGAACAGTAGATACATCTGGATACCCGTGTTGTTGTACGATTAAAAAGTCCACACACTATCACTGAGTCTGACCAATGTCAGAGGGAAAGATGTTACATTTTCATGGACACAGTATTACATTTGAATACACTTTCTGTTACTTAATCAATTCATACATTTGAATAGGCACAATGTTACATTTTCATGGAAAATCTCAGATCAAGGACTGGAAGAAGCTTGTCAATGCATTCTCAGAGAATGGTGTGGGGGGGGGGGGGGGGGGGGGGTGTCAGACTCATCACTCTAGGGAGAAGACACTTGATGATTATGATGCAGTATTCAATTTAGCACCATAAATTTTGTTTGGGGAGATCACCTTAGTTGAAGTTTTTAAGGTCACGTATATCCTTCTTCCTTTCATTCTTCACTGCCAGTGGTTTTTAGATGAAAAGGCCAAAGGTCTTAGTGAAGGCTGTGGTCTGGCATGTCTTCCACTCATCCATACAACTTGGTTTCCACTGGAATGCTAAATGACCAGACCTGGGGTCTGGTATGTAGAGAGCATACATGCAGTACATATTCAGTATTCTGTGGGTGCTTTTCCATAAGGACACAGTTTCGAGTTCCCCAGTTTTGAATTTCTTGTACATTTAACCTGTGCAGTCTGTTGTGTCCAGCTTACCATCTAAATACATTAGTCTGTTTCTTTTAATGGGATTCTGGATTAAATGTTTTCTAATGACTACCTTGATCTGAGTTTTTCCCTCATAAATAAATACATGCTACATCTAGCTGTTCTCTATTGCTCCAAATTGTTGCTGGGTTATCTACCTTTTCATATATATTATACCATTTTAGTTCATTGTCCAGGGCCCAATGTCTAGTGTCCAGGGTCTCAAGGATGCAGCGGTCATTGCAGGCAGGGTGCTGACTGGAGCTAGATGGAGCTGACTGGGGCTAAACTGGAGCTAGATGGAGCTGACTGTGGCTAAACTGGAGCTAGATGGAGCTGACTGGGGCTAAACTGGAGCTGACTGGAGGCTCCAGTCTAATCAAATACCACATTACTTACTACTACATTATATATTCAGTAGATACGGCACTATAGAAAACACTTGTCTTGCAGGAGAGTGAGCGGAGAGCATACAACCCCAAGAGTTTTTGTAAGACGTACACCATGGACAGGTGTCCTTTGAATACAGGGGAGCAGAAGGATATGCAGGAGTTCTTCACAGACATAATCACCAAGCTGGAGGAAACATCTCCAGATATGGTATGTCTCTGTGCCTGTTAGTGAAATGTTGATTCAGAGGGCTACAGATTTGGTTATATATTCTGACTACTTGTCTTTTTTTTTTTAATAACTCTTCGCTGGCTGCTGAAAATGGGGACGGAGTGCTTATGGGAAGGCCCCAAGTGCTGTGATGTCGGTTCTTCAATCAAATCAACCACTTGTCTTTTGTTCACCACCTTATTTATCTTTGTGTAAGATGCCTCCGTATATAAGAAGACTGTTCCTTTCCCTTTTTTTTTGTAACAAAATATTGAGAAATCTAAATTTTAAACACATTCTCTGCAAAAGTAAAGGACCCTTTTTCCATGCCTTTAGGCATATAGGGCTAGCCCTACATTCTATAGACCATTCGGCTCTTGGTGGGGGATGTGGTCAGCGTTACGCCAGCCACTTTTACTTCCCAGGACTCCACCTGGTACCTATCAGTGCTGGGTTGACCTGAGAGCCAAGGCCAGTTTTGAAGAAGAAAAAAAAAGTCCTGTACCGCCAAGACCCGAACCCACGACCTTCTGATCCACAGGCGAGCGTCTAACCACTACACAACGGTGACTCTCTTCCCTATATAAAAGGACCCCAGCTTGAAACTAAAAAAAAAATTTTTGAAAACGTATCGTCTTATATAGGAGAAATAAGATATACATTTAATCTGACAGTATCTTGTTCCACTTGTGGTGTTGAAGTAAAGTGGGAACAAAATTCCCATTTGTTTGCTTTCAAGTATCAGGGTTTCCAGGCACTGTTACTCTCTCTGTCCATTGTTTACCTGGTCAGCCTCTGTTTCGATTTCCACTTGGTCAGTTCAGTATTGCTCTTTGAGGGGCACTCTCACTTGGAAGCGGGTTTCAATGGCCGAACGATTTCATTTATTTTCTGATAAAATATGGTGTTACCACTCCCCTATTTTCTTTATGATTGAATAATTTCTGATTTTCTTTCTGCTCAGAATGTTTAGTGCTTTTCTAAGGTGATATCTTTGCGTTTAACATGATGATTGTTAAAACAGTATATTTATGTATCTAATATAAACACATAGTTAATGATTTTTTTTATTACTTTTTAACTTTTTTAAAATTTTAATTACTTCCACATTTCAGAAAACAACAATTAAGGAAATGTTTGGAGGAGAAACAACAAACAATGTAGTGTCCTTGGTAAGTATTTTAATTTCTTTTGTTTTTAGTATTTCACTATGTGATTTGTGTTTTTTTAAAATTGGTCGAACAAATAGACAGCTTGGAAATAGTGCGGCAAATCATATACCCCCCAAAAAAAGGGCTACATGCATAGTTCGGTGATTTGTCAAGGTTGTCGAGATCAATCAAGGGGAAAGAACCCACTTCTTCTATAGGACATCATTTACTTAATTCCAGACATGTTATTGACAAGGACAGTGTGTTTACCACACACCGAAAAGACAACTGCTGAGAATAGCCGAAGCTTTAACAATTAAAATCAACAACCCCCTCCTTTGTAAGCAGACATAATTAATAGTAAATATTAAGTTACCCTGGTAAGTCACGTGACTACGGCGTAATTCCGGTGACTAGACAAACACGATGCATCAAAAGAAACCATTCACATTTCAGTTAGATTTATTATGTTTTTTAAATTTCTGCACAAGATGATATGTGTTTCTTTAAAATTATATACTGGTAATTATTTATGTCTATAAATTTCATGTAAAATATGTCTGGCAACACAAGGTTAACTTAATTAGATTTATGATGAATTAGACTGCAATCTATGTTTCGACTCTGTCCACACAAATGCATTTTGCTGTTTGAAACATAAGCTTCTGCTTTCTTTCAGGACTGTAATCATGTAAGCAGAACATTTGAAGAGTTCTACACAGTCAGGTGTGGGGTTGCTCATATGAAAGACCTCTATGTGAGTTGTTTAATTAGTTATCAAGTCAGTAGCAAGATGTTTATATATATAATGATATGTTTGATATAGTGTAATGTTGTTGCGTTTGTTTATATAAATTATTAGACTGTATAGAGGTTTTTTGTTCTCTTTGAAACCTGGAAAAATCTTTGAATTGCAACTTATGTCTTGAAGGTTGGGAAAGGAAAAAAACCAACCTGGAAATTGAAGAGAACAAAGACCAGTCCTTGAAATTTACTTGCCAAAACATGGAAACTGAAAATGAGAGCTAGTTGAAAGAATGTGACTGTAGGCAGTTGGGCCTGTTTTCAGCAGTTTGACTTGTTTTTGTTGGTTCCAAAAACTTCCAGTCATTTCTGGTTGTCAGCTGTGAGCAGAGTGCAGACATGGGGGAAGGAGTCATACTCAATATGTATAGTTATTTATGGGAACCATATGGCACTGTTTATCGTTAACATTAGGGGAAGGTTTGGAGTGGGCAATGTAGGTCATTTAGATTTCCTAACTCTTTGGGGGGGGGGGGGGGGGGGGTGCTGTTCACGTTTGTAATGTGTTTGGTGATAAGCATTCTCTGTGTCATTTTATCTTGGTCTCTTTTTGTGTGTACTGCTCATGTTTATAACTGGTTTGAATATTTTTTTTGCATGTCTCAGTCTCTCCCTCTCTGTGTCTGTCTGTCTCTCTCTCCCTCTCTGTGCCAGTCTCTCTCTTTGTTGGTCTCTCTTTCTGTGTCTATCTTTGTTCATGTGTTATATTTATCTATCTTTGTACCTGTCTACACATACACACACGGACACCCACCCACAGCAAACATGCCTCCCTCTCCATCTCCTTACTATCTTCAATCCCGTCTTCTCTCACCATTCTCCCCCTCTCTACCTTCTTCCCACTCTGTCTCTCATCTTCTCTTCCCTGCCCTTTTCTATCCCTCCTTCTCCTCTCTTTTTTCTCGCTTCCCTTGCTGTTTTATTACTGCATTCTTTCTCCTTTTTCTTTCCTTCTTTTTTTCCCTCTCCTGTCTCCTTTCTTCCCTCTCCTCTGTCTCACTCATCTACCTTTCACCCCCTCTATCTCCTCACTTATTTCTCTTTCCCCTGTATGTCCTTTTCTGTGTCTCCCTCCCCCTTTCCATCGTCTCTTCTTCTTTGCCAGTGGTTTTGATCAGCGCAACTCTGAAAATGTGAACATTTGTTTTGTCTGTGGGCACTACATTTTTTGTTCTGAACTGACACAAACCCCATGAATGGTTGGTTGGTTGGTGTGTTGCTTGCAGGAATCCCTGGATGAGGTGACGGTCAAGGACATGCTGGAAGGGGACAACATGTACACCTGCTCCCAGTGCCACAAGAAGGTCCGAGCTGAGAAAAGGTGAGCAGCTCTACCACAGTCATCACAGACACGCACCAATACACACATAAACACTCGCACACACATACTTAGTTAGTTGTTATGGTTCCAGCATCACAGCGAGCTTGGCCCATAATTGCTCAACCGCCTATGCCAGTGATTCCAGTCAAAAACTGAGTCAGATACGCTGGATACTTCAAATGAAGGCTGTAGCCATACAGAGTATCCACAGTCAGCAAAACACACACGATTTGATCTGGCAAAACTATAAGGTGCATGCCTCCTTAAACACACTGCGAGACCAGGCGCCATCGCTGAAAATCAACTTCATTTGACAAATAGCTGGAAGATGAGTAGATTAAAACTATTCCTGACCATTCTCCACATGTCTCCGGCCAAGTTGCAGCCAGGGCCAGCAAATAAAAAGCAGCTATAGCTCACGCCTTGTCCCAGGAACACAACAAAGAAAAATACATCACCCATCATTGCCATTATGAGCGAATCTGGAACTCAGTCAATAACTGAAAATCAAAGCTCATAGTGCCACCAGGAGCACTAAGCTCAGTAGCTCTGGCTGCAAACCGGACTTCCACAATCTTGCAAAATCGAAACTGGAGGAGAAACGGCGATGAGAACGGTCAACATAAGCCAAGTTCTCAACCGTCATCCATTCCCTATCAAAGTCGGAACTGGAAGTACACACGCATGCAGAGACCCATTGGCACGTGCACACACCTTGGCCACTCTCACAGCTCTTCTAGGATTCTCAAAGGTGCAGCACCTTTAGGTGAGAACCTTTAGATAGTTGGTGTGGAAACAGGCATTGTCACTGCAGTGTGGCTAAAAAATGAGTTACTGAGCAGAAAGAGGAGGACCTAAACAGTAAAGGTGGATGTGTTGGTCGGATGGAAGAAATATTGCAGCTTCATTCATTATATATAAACTAAAAGTTACACTTTTAAAAATTAGAATCCTAATGGGAAAAGAGAGGGGGGGGGGGGGGGGGGGGGGAGGCTTTACTAAAACATAGTTAACTTTTTGTCCTTTGCTCATCTGTACAAACTGATAGGTGTTTGGAAACCCCATATTTGGGCCCTAATTCACTTTAGCTCATGTATATACTGTGTGAATAAATTAACATAAAATGTTACAAAACAATCGACTTTTTAGGTAAAACGCCAAATATGCCTTCTCCTTGACTTACGACTTATGCAACTTACGGCCATAAAAATGAGATATATAATAATAGTAAATTGATAACTATATGGTTAGGGTCAAAAGTTTCCAGAACTGATGCAACAGAGTACATTAAACATAATTTTACATGCTTATAAAAAAGTGTTGAAAAACAACATTGGCAACTATGAACCTCTTTTAACTACAGTGAAAAGGCGGAAAATGCAATGGTATGGAGATGTAATAAGATCTAACAGCCTCTCAAAAACAATACTGCAAGTCTCAGTAGAGGGAAAGAGGAGAAGAGGCAGACCAAGAAAGACCTGGTTACAGAAACTGACTGACTGGACAGGATTCAAGCATGCAGTCACAAAGTCCATCGCAACTGACCGCCAAAGGTGGAGAGAGATGATCAGACAGTCAACAGAAACTGGTGACCCAACGACACGTAGTGTTATGGGATGATGATGATGATGAAAAATAAATAATTAGACTTACGAACAGATTGATTTAGACCTGTTAGTCTCAATGGAATTCATTCTTAAATTGAGACCATGTACACATTTCTGTGTTTCAGTGTATGTGTTACCATGGTAGATTTATTCTGACTACTATGTCCACATTGTTTCAGAACATGTTTCCGCAAGCTGCCACAGATCCTGTGTTTCAACACCTTGCGCTACTCCTTCAACATGTTGACCATGATGAAGGAGAAAGTCAACACCCACTTCTCGTTTCCAGACACCCTGGATATGTCCCGCTACATGGAACATAACCTCATCGGCAAGGACAAGATACAAGGTAGGCCTTCGCACATGTCATATCTTGTCAGACATGATTAAATAAACCAAATATTAAAATATACAGTATTGCAATGAAATTGTTTTGCCCATCTTATTATGTCACCCGCATACAACAAGTGTAGAGAGGTAGGAGGGGGAGAGTAGAGAAAAAGAAGAGATATAGCTAGCTAGATACATTATATAGAAAGTTTCTGCAATCATCATTTGGCGGTTCGATTACCAGTACGATATCTATAGCTTTCGATTTGTATGTCTGGTATGTACTTCTAGCTAACTTCTTGAGTTAACTTCATTTAGTTAAAAAAAAAAAAGAAAAAAAGTTGAAAATTTTTGTAAAACATATTGTGCTATATGTAGAAAAATACATTATTTAAGTCATTTGATTATGAAAGGTAAAGAAATGTTGTGTCCAAAACAAATATTTATGTTCTTCCTGTCTGTCTGTCTGTCTGTCTGTCTGTCTGTCTGTCTGTCTGTCTGTCTGTCTGTCTGTCTGTCTGTCTGTCTGTCTGTCTGTCTGTCTGTCTGTCTGTCTGTCTGTCTGTCTGTCTGTCTGTGTCTCTCTCTCTCTCTCTCTCTCTCTCTCTCTCTCTCTCTCTCTCTCTCTCTCTTTCTCTCTCCTCTCTCTCTCTCTCATTCTCTCTGTCCCTTTGTTTCCCTCTTGTCTCTGTCCCTTTGTTTTTGTCTGTCTCTCTCTGTTAGTCTCTCTTTCTTGAAGGAAACACCCCTAATTAATCACCTTCTAAGACATGTTTGCAGAGGGGTAGTGGGTCTGTTCTTTGTTCTCCAAAATAGAACCCGGAACCCTCATGGAGAGAATATTTATATTCAGGTGTGAAAGTGAATGTTGAGGTGTAGTAAATAAGGACAGTGTGTTTTCCTTATAGCAAAGTTGAAGATAATGTGATATTGAAAGGTGAAAGGTTGATGTGAAAGATAAAGTTCATAATTGTTTGATTATATTCAGATGTCAAAGATGAAGGTGACACCGAGAGAGAAGACGAGCAGTCATACGAGTACAGTCTGATAGGGGTCACAGTTCATGTCGGAAGTGCCGAGGGCGGACATTACTATAATCTCATCAAGGACACACAGACCAACAAATGGTACATATTCTCTGCCTGTGTTTTTCACTTTATGTTCATGCATGGTCTGACTTGATTTTAGCTGGTCCTAGCAGGAAGTTTCGACAGAAAGGCAGACAGAGCACTGCTCTTCTGATCCAGCGGCTTCTTGAGCGTAAAGTAAAAGTTACAAAAGTAGTAAAGATCCCTATTCATGCCTTTAGGGGCATCGGGCATATGGGAAGAGCACCCATATTCTTACAGACCAATCGGCACTAGGTGGGTAATGTGGTTAACATTACACCGGCTGTCTGTACTTTCCCAGGACATGCATCCTGGTACCCATTTTAGGCTAGGTCAACCTGCGACGCCCCATATGATAAAAATCCACGCAGCCAGCAGTGGGTTTCGATTACGGTACGTTGGAATTACGAGTCGGACTCACAACGCCGCATCCACGGACGCCGCTTCTTGAGCGTGCTTTGTTTAAAATGTTTTGGTAATACCTTTCTCTCTTGTGGAGTAAAAATTAGGCTGGTCGAGATTGGGATCATACTGCATGGGCAACACCTGTCTCTACAATACTGCCCAGGCTTTCTGTTCTCTGAAGCAGTAATAATGTAACCTGTCATTCATGTGTGGGGAACAAGTGGGGGGGGGGGGGGGGGGGGGGGGTCAGGAATAAATGGAAATAAAGGAAATGATCGTGGTTAGGTTGAGAGTTGAGCATTTGCGAGTGAGCACACTATACAGATGTAGTGGCAGCAACAGTCCTGGAAACACAGTCTTATTGTAGATGGCTTTTCTTAAAGAGGGCGGTTACACTTACTATTGCCATGTAGCACAGTATGACACTGTTATCTATAAAGTTGGAAAGATGCCATAAGAGACGACTAAGGAGGGTTGGCATGAGACTGGCAATCTCTTCTAATAGAAAAGTCCTAGCTGTAAATCCAGCCAGTCTGGCAAAAGTCTACAAGGGCTTGATGTAAGGTGGTTGAGGGCTTATACTCCATTAGGAGATCAAAGGCAGAAGTAGAGGAAAGAAATTGGAGTAAATGTTAGGTTATCACAGGTAATTTCAGTACACATTGGGCAGTTTCCATGTGTCTTCAGTCATGAAGTAAAGGTCATATACACAAATGTTCAGTTAAATTTAAATCAAACAGTTGCACGACCTCTCAAAATAAAGGAGCGGCTGCACTGAACACCCAAGACTCTTTTTTTTTTAATAGTTGGAATGAGACAGCACATCTTTTAATCTTTCTGCTGGTATCACTGACTGCCTCTGCCACATTCTCAGCTGCCTTGCATGTGTGCTTGTCAATGACTTTACAACATAACAATCAGGAATGTTCTGTAAATTATACTTCTATCATTCCATCGTGTTGCAGGTACCATTTCAATGATGCTGATGTAAAACCGTTTGATGCCAGTAACATTCCTCATGAAGCGTTTGGAGGGGAGATGAATGTAAGACACGTTTGGTAACTTCAGAAACTATCATCACCCTCATTCATCATCTTTGAAAACACATGAGTTACTCATATAATACTACAGGGGCTATTCAACTGGCGGTCCTAGGGCCATATCTGGCCTGCAAAGGCCTAGCAGGTGGCACACGGATCATTGTCAGGTTTGTTGTATTAATGAGCTTTCTATGCTGGGAGCTTGAGTTTCTGGCCAGTGATTCTCATTTTCATAATTTATATATATATGAGAGAGAGAGAGAACACACACACACTCACGCTGAGAGACAGAGACAGACAGAAAGAGGGGGAGGGTCAGGCCTGTTGAGTCGTTGGGTTAACAACAACAACAAAAAATGTCCTACACATAAGAAAAAATGTACTATGTTAAAGAGATAAATTCATGCATAAATCTGATGCCTTTATTACATGAAACATTTCAGGGTAAAACTTATGATACAGTATCTGAGAAGTACCTGGACTTTCCCATAGAGAAGGTATTGTATTTAACTTTTTATATTTAAGAAAAACTATACATGTAGAATTCTCTGTATACACTGTGGTCTGATTGATAGAATATATGTTTTATGCCTGCTATTTTTGTGATATTGTTTTTTAATAATGGGGCTGAGAGATTAATATGTCATTATGTATGTGTGTGCTCGCATGTGTGTGTGAGAGAGAGAGAGAGAGTAATTGAGAGGGAGAGAGAGCAGAAAATAACTGATTATTGATTGGTTGATTGGATTTGGAAGAGAAAAAAAACTATTGTGAAACCGAAACTTTTCTTGATTTCTGCTATTGGCTACTTAGTTTCACACTCTGAGAATGCCAGCTGGGTGCACAAACTTGTTACCACCAGATTCAAGTCTGAAACATTTTGTAATTATTTACCTTAGGTAAATATTTCTAGAGCAGTCGCACCAAGGCAGGACATGTGGCTTCTGATAGGATTAAAATTAGAGAAGGGAACAAACTGTGTATAATGTATGCAGAATTTTCTACAGGACAAGTGACTGAATGTTACTTAACCAGGAAGGCTAACTTAGGCAACAAAAGCCTGCAGAAGTTGGATGTGTCGGCCAAAAGACGCAAATAACACAGCTATGTGTGACACAGAAGAAGAAGAATGCTCAGTAACCTTTTGGTCGACTGTTTATGATTTCTAACTGTCAGGGGATATAAGGAAAAGCAAGAAGATAGCAAGGGAAATTTAGGTTAGAATCTAAACAGAAAAATATGGTCACACCCTTTTAAAAAAAAAAAGCAAAATTTGGAGTTAAAAATCTACCCAAAGTATTTCAGGGTCCTAGTCGGTGCAGTGAAGTTCATGCACTGTTCTGAGATTTTTTGGACTTGGGCTTGAGTTAAAGGTAGAACAAAGCACTTATGGGTTACTACCATTGTGCCATGATGTTGATTTGTTGTTTAAACGTAAACCTAAGCGCAGAAACATATACCTAAGCGCAGAAACGTAAACCTAAGCGCAGAAACGTAAACCCAAGCACAGAAAAGTAATTCTTGGAGAAAACATGTTGTAGCTTGTTGCTCCATAGGGAATGTAAATATGCATGTTGAGGAAAGAATAACTCTGTCCTCTTGATTCAAAAAAATTCTTATTCTTATATTCTGTGGCGTTGATTGTCAAATATATCCACAACCTTTTGTCTCATGTACTTTCAGTCACTTCTGACACAGATCTTCTATGCCTTAATGTCAGACTTTCTAGCATCTTCTTTCTTCGACTCTCCCTCTACCTCTTTTCTTCTTTAGCTTTCCCACCATCACGTTGTACTCCTGTTTTCTCCTTCTCCTGACATGAATTACTTGTAGTTTAACAACATCGTCATGACTCTGTGCAGACCAACAGTGCCTACATGTTGTTCTATGAAAGAGTATCACCGAGGCAGGCTGAGGTCAAGGAGGAATTCAACTTTGTGCTCAACCCTGAGTTAGCTAATGTAAGTAGCCTAATTTTGTTTTCTGATTTTTGTTGAATAGCGATTAGTGAGGATTATCCTTACAGTGCTCTGGACAGATCCCTAGGTGCTCTGATCGCCTCCTCGGTAGCTCCATAAGATTAGAACAACTGATCACACTCAGTCTGTGTTGATTAATCAGACGTCTTGTGCCCTTGGTGAAATGTTTATGTCTGGTTACTCCAGGCTGCTCCCCCATGTCCGCTAACCTGGAAAAGGTTACTGAGTTCTCCTTGTCGTCATGGTCTTCTTCGTATTATGCATCTGGCAAGGCATTCGTGACATCACATCATTGTAGAATACAATTTTTTAAATGGAAGAAAGATGAAGAGAGGAACTTTGATGGCACAGTGTCTGCAGGCTTGACTATTGGCCTGAAGTGATGTTGATCATTTTTCTGTGATCTGGGAATCTCAGGTGAGTCTGGCCTATAATGGGCACCATGAATTGGTCAGAGAAGTAGAGGTACATTGGGCATATCACACTGAGTGCAGATAATTGTTTTTAAAAAAAATGAGATCATCATGTGCCTTGCCAAATGGCATGGGCGATCATGCCTCTTCACAGTCTGTGATATCCTGCAGCATGTATTAGTTCGTGTGCTGACACATCTCCATGCCATGCAACAAGACTGTCAAGAATCTTTTCCCTTTGTCTTACCTTCCTTCCACAGATCTTTCCAGTGATCAAAACATGTTCCATTTTTCCTCTTCTCATAACATGGCCAAAAAATTATGACTGTCTCCTTCTGATGTCTGTGATTAGTTGTCTTTGGGCTCCCGCCTCTTTCAAAACCTCTTGGTTGCTCTTTAAGCACCATATATCCTCACAATATGAAAATGGGTCTTTTACCAAAAAATGAGATGGGGGGGGGGGGGGGGGGGGTGCTACATATGACCAGTGTGATGTTCGCATCACCCACCGAATGCCATTTGGTCTAAACAGATTTAGGACTAGCATCAAATGGCTAACATTCATTAACCCTTTATCCCAGAAACCTTTGGGGTCAGTCAAAAGCCAAGAACCCAACAGTTCCAGGGGAAAATCGTAAAAAAAATTTTGTCTCACATGAATTACAATTTTAAAACAAATATATATAAATTGATGTAGATTCAGCAAACAAAAAATCAAAACACACAAAAAACCTTTAGAAATTTAAGGAGAAAGTCATCAATAAATATTAATGGAATGGAGAATTAGATGGAAAACATCCACTTGGGTCTAAAAACGGTTATTATGACTCCATGCGACCTCTAAGACTAAATGCAGATTAGGATAATGGCTTTAAAAAAAAGCAAATGTTATATTTAGTAAATCTATTCATACTCGGTCCTGCTGAACAGCTGTGCAGGTGCAAACAGAACCAGTGAAGTTAACTAAGCTTGTTGGGACAGGCCAGTGCTGCAGTATCCGTAAAATGGCTCTCCCAGGCATTAGTTAGGGATCACAGTGCCAGATTAGCTGCGACTAACGCGCTGAAGAGTTGAAGCTTGGAAATGGAATTATTTCATTTTTTTTCACACAGAAATGACTCTAGATCAGTATATGTTATTTTATCATATGATTGCACAAAAGTTATGAAAACACTGTGTATGTGACATATGGTATAGGCACATTCTTAATTTAATTTGGTCTTCAACTTGGCAGTGGATTTGGAATGACAACACCCAGTTCCTGAAGGATCGAAGCATCTTTGATCGCATGTATTTTGAGTAAGTGATTGTGTGTTGTTACATATAGCTAACAGCACTGTGTATGTGTTTTAAAAAGTACTTCCTTTGTGGGTTCCAGGGCTATATTTTGGGGGGGATATATACCCAGTGCTACCCTAATAAAAAAATTGAGATACTGAAAAGTACTACACATGAAGTGAACAGAAGGGCCCATTCTAAAGATGTCTTCCTGCCCTGACGCCACGAGGCATTCCTGGAGAAGAGTAAAGAAGAAGAATAGATACAGAGGGCAAGCAAGAAAGAGGAAGTTTGTCAAAATCGTGTGGGGGGGGGGGGGGGGGGGGGGGGGGGAGATAGAAGATGGGTAAATTTAATTACCAAAGAATGATATGATGAGAGAACAAAAATGGAGTATTATATGCCTGGGAAGAGAGAAAGAGGAAGGCCAAAGAGAAGTGGAGGATGTGACGGATGATCTCCAGACATGTGTATCAGACATGGGACATCTTGCTTGTGATCGAGAAGTTTGCCAGAGGGTTGTTATGGGAGCAAGGTTCTGCAAAGGACATGCTACTGACTGACTGACTGACTGACTGACTGACTGAAGGAATGAAATACATGAAAAAATTAATCTTCTCCTTCCTCTTCTGGTAAACTCTGGTGGAAAGTTCTGGTTTTCGTTTTTGTTGGGGTCAACTTCTAGACTTTGGTCTTGTTTTAAAGCTTGAGTTTTGCATGCACATGTTTTACAGATCTTGCTTTTTTATATGCAGACTGTTGGTTTTTCACCTCTCAGGCAGATACTGTCAGACTTAGAAGGAAATACCGCTAATTAGTTGCTATTTACATCGTGCTGTTTAAAAGGGCAGCGGGTTTTGTCTCTCTCCCCCCCCCCCCTCCCTCCTCCCTCCCTTTTCCCCCTGTAATGAGACCCTAAAATCTACATGAGAATAAAATTTTATAATTTTATGTGTTAAAGTAGACGAGGTAATGCAGCAGTTCTCAGCCTGGGGGTGAAATGACGCATTCACAAGGGTCGCCTAAGACCATCAAAAAACACATATTCACTGAAGATATGAAATAGCAACACAAACAATTTTATGTTTTGGTGGGGGGGGGGGGGGGGGGGGGTCACCACAACAACTGCATTAAAAGGTGGCTACTTCAGGAAGGTTGAAAACCATTGAGGGAATTGGACACTGGCCCGGCTCCTACAACATTAGACAGTCTCAACCAGCACAGTGAACATCTCATACAATGTAGATTCCTCCCCACCATGTGCTACCAGTGTTACCACCCATAACCAGCACAGTGAAACATCTCATACAATGTAGATTCCTCCCCACCATATGCTACCAGTGTTACCACTCATAACCAGCACAGTGAAACATCTCATACAATGTAGATTCCTCCCCACCATATGCTACCAGTGTTACCACTCATAACCAGCACAGTGAACATCTCACACAATGTAGATTCCTCCCCACCATATGCTACCAGTGTTACCACTCATAACCAGCACAGTGAAACATCTCACACAATGTAGATTCCTCCCCACCATATGCTGCCAGTGTTACCACTCATAACCAGCACAGTGAAACATCTCACACAATGTA
Source organism: Candidula unifasciata (assembly GCA_905116865.2). Lineage (NCBI taxonomy): Eukaryota > Metazoa > Mollusca > Gastropoda > Stylommatophora > Geomitridae > Candidula > Candidula unifasciata. The sequence continues at coordinate 387,911 of CAJHNH020006623.1, read as the reverse complement.
GATTCCTCCCCACCATATGCTACCAGTGTTACCACTCATAACCAGCACAGTGAAACATCTCATACAATGTAGATTCCTCCCCACCATATGCTACCAGTGTTACCACTCATAACCAGCACAGTGAAACATCTCACACAATGTAGATTCCTCCCCACCATATGCTACCAGTGTTACCACTCATAACCAGCACAGTGAAACATCTCATACAATGTAGATTCCTCCCCACCATATGCTACCAGTGTTACCACTCATAACCACACAGACAAGAAATTTTGTAACTACTGAATTGGATTGTCTGAGAAATTCTATGGGGGGGGGGGGGGGGGGGGGGGGTATAAAATCAGGAAGGAGATTATAAGAGAAAAAGTAGTCACAGAATCAATACTGAAATACAAACATGCAGACAATAAAAGGGTTTGCCCACCTAGAGAGAATATGTTTGATGCGCATGTTTGCCTCATGCCAGTACCCTTTTTTTTTTTTTGTTAAACACATGATCTTAGCTTGATTACTTTGCCAGTAATTTTTGTAATTATTTAACCATTTTTTAACTAAATCTGCAGCCACATTTGGCAGATGTGCTCTCATATTCCTGGCACGTTGCCAATAGAGTATACAGACACTGCTAACCACAAGGCTGTCATTTTGGCCTCCTGTTTTGTTCTGGAGTCATTCATTCATGCTAAAGAGAAGGTGAGTGAAGAGCTCTCTTTCTGGGCTATCTCCTCTTATGTCTCTGTCCCCTCATCTTTTTTTCTCATTTTCCCCATGTCATTCTATTACCTTTGAAAAAAACTGATTCTGTATTTTAGCCTTCCGTCCCTCCCTCCCCCTCTGTCTCTTTCTTTCTCTCTCTCTCTGTCTCTTCTCCCTCTCCCCAGACTCTGTCCCCATCCACTAGGTTTTTTTTTCGACTTTTCTAACATTTTTGCATTTGCTAACTTCCTCAATCTAATTGTAAAACACTGATTAAATATATATATAAATTGTTTATGTCTTCCTCAGACTGAGCGATATCTTGATGGTCGCTATCAGTAGTATAAACATATGTTACTGTATATAACAGAGAGAGAGAAGGGGGGGGGGGGGGGGGGGGGGGGTAAAAAGACATAGACAGAAATACTTTGAAAAAAAGAGAGATAATGAAAGTGGCAAACATAGAGAGAGAGAGAGAGAGAGAGACACACATACACAGACACACACTCACAGACACACACACACGCAGAGAGAGAGAGAGAGAGAGTGGGGGTACAGTGAGACATTGAGACAGAAAGAGTATGTCTAAAGGAGAGAGAGATTCAGAGACAGACAGGCAGAATTGAGAAATTAAAAGATAAATTCAAACACAGAAAATGTGTGTATATGAGAGAGAGAGAGGATATTTCAAGAGATACAGAGATATTCATAATGAAGACGACAAAGATAAACAAATGCAAAACTATGGAGAGAGACACAGGAAGAAGAATAGAGAGAAAGGGAGGAGAAATAAAAAATGTCATTAGATCACTGTTTGTCAACTTTCTCCTTCTGCAGAAGTCCATGCCTAATTGGATTGATTACCTGATGAAGAAATTCAGCAGCTGTTTGGGTCCCTGTGAGGTAAGTGGCCAGGAAATGATTTGTTTTCTGTTTAGTATTGTTTATATAGACTCTATAATTTACTTTAGTCTTATATTGTTTATGTGAATAGAATTTGTCTTATATTGATTATGTGAGCTGAGGTTGTTTTATATTGATGACATGATTGGTTTCTCGCTGGCTCAGTGGCTGCTGGACCACATGGCAGAAGATGATTGGTGGGTGCAGCACATTCTCATCAAGTGTCCCAACACAACCATCCGGCAGATGTTTCAGCGGCTGCTCATCATGGTCATCACTCAACTTAGCAAGGCTTCTAAAGAATACATCGCACTCGGGTATGTTCAATTCTTCTTTTTCTTATTCTCTTCTTCTTCTTCTTCTTATCCTTCTCTTCCTCCTCTTTTCCCTTCTCCACCTTCCTTCTTCCTTTTCTTCTTTCTTTTTTTTTTTTTTTTTCTCTTCATCTACTTCTTCTTCTTCTTTTTCTTTCGCTGCCGCCTCCTCCTCTTCCCTCCTCACCTTTCTTATTCCTCTTCTTTCCTCTCCCCTTTCCTTCTTCCCCTTCTTCTCTCTTTTCCCTCTCTTCTTCCTCTTCTTCCCTCTCTGCCTTCCTTTTTCCTCTTCTTTCCTCTCCACCTTCCTTTTTTTCCCCTCTCCGCCTTCCTTTTCTACTTTCTTTTCTTTTCTTTTTCTTCCTCTTCCCTCTCCACCTTTCTTATTCCTCTTCTTTCCTCTCCCCTTTCCTTCTTCCCCTTCTTCTCTCTTTTCCCTTCCTTCTTCCTCTTCTTCCCTCTCTGCCTTCCTTTTTCCTCTTCTTTCCTCTCCGCCTTCCTTTTTTTCCCCTCTCCGCCTTCCTTTTCTACTTTCTTTTCTTTTCTTCTTCTTCTTCCTCTTCCTCCTCTTTCCTCAGTGCCTTCCTCCTTCCTCTTCTTCTTTTTCTTCTTCTTCTTTGTTTGCCTTAAAAAAAGGTTGTTGACACTTTATGCTTGTAACATAACGCATTTGATCTCAGCAATTCATTAATTAGTTGCCCTGTACATACTGATCATTGCATACAAACTTGGTCGATGCACTAATGGCATGGACAAGGTCCTTGTATTTTATTCCATTTCAGTTACAAATTAGATTTACCTGCTTGACATTATTTCTGCCTTGGTTACATGTTTGTATGTATAACGCATGTTTCCCACATATATTTTATACATATGTTGTTATTTTGTAACATGTTATTCTGTGCAGGGATGGCATGGACACTGCGGAGCTCTGTGGCCACAGCTGTTTGACCCGTTTCATCACCAAACTGTTGTCTAATGTAAGTTCAAGTTTTTATTGGCAGTTCACACAAAGTTTGCATTATCAGTGTAGGCCCAGTTTAAATTAATGGTGTAGGCAAGTTTGGTTTATCAGTGTGGGCAGAGTTTGCATTATCAGTGTAGGCAAAGTTTTTATTATCAGTGTAGGCAAAGTTTTTATTTAGTGTAGCCAAGATTTGTATTATCAATGTAGGCAAAGTTTGTATTATCAGTGTTGGTAACATTTGTATTATCTGTAGAGGAAAAGTTACCATTACCAGTGTATAAACCATTATTAATGTAGGAAACATTACCACCATTACAAATGTAGGAAAAATTATCACCATTACAAATGTAGGCATAATTGTCATTAGTGTAGACAAAAGTTTGTATTGTGAATGTAGGCAGTTTTTGTCATCATGTAACACATCTGATGCACTTCCCACAGCTTGAGTGCGGCATGAGGCCCAGCAACAAGTACCTGACCGAGTACTTCACCTTCCTCTTTGAGTTTGCCAAGCTGCAGGACTCCAACGCCGACTTTCCCTCGGCCTCCTTCCTCAACGCTATTAACACCATCAGTATGGTGGTCAAGTTCTACATGGGCAGCAAGTCCGCCCAGTCTGATTATGTGAGTCCTATTTTTTTTTTTAGGTCTTCTTCTTATGTGTTCAGCCTTTGTCAGATCAGGTGTCATCTTCACAGTGTTGGTCGGCTGCATTTCCGACGTGCAACCTAAGTGATAAGCAGCTAGCAGAATTCAAGATAAGAGTCTTAGACTGAAAATAGCTAGGGGGAAAACAGATTTAAAGGTAAAGTCTGGAGGTGTGAACCAGCGTCATTGCACACATTTACCCCAGAGTGTTTACTCTGGTACCCATTACCTAGAGGCTTGGTGAACCCCCGGGGACCGCCCGGTTTCGAACACCAGCCGTGGGCTGCAGCGACTCTCAGGTGGATTTGAAAGCCAGTCTCCTATCGACTGCGCTAACACGGCCCCCTAATAACAGATAATTGTATCCTAATGGAAAGAAATGGATACATTTACTATGAGCAACTTCCCATGGGGCTCTTGCGGGGAGTGGGGGAGTTGAGCCACTGCATGTCATTGAAAAATACAAGTTTTATTGATTGATTTGGGCTCCCAGGCCCGCTGAACATAAAATGTTGCATTAGTTTTGTATTCTTTACAGGACATTGCAGAAACAGCTCAAGCATTGTTCTTATTTTGTGTGTGTGTGTGTGTGTGTGTGTGTGTGTGTGTGTGTGTGTGTGTGTGTGTGTGTGTGTGTGTGTGTGTGTGTGTGTGTGTGTGTGTGTGTGTGTGTGTGTGTGTGTGTGTGTGTGGTGTGTGTGTGTGTGTGTGTGTGTGTGTGTGTGTGTGTGTGTGTGTTGTGTGTGTGTGTGTGTGTGTGTGTGTGTGTGTGTGTGTGTGTGTGTGTGTGGTGTGTGTGTGTGTGTGTGTGTTTGTGTGTGTGTGTGTGTGTGTGTGTGTGTGTGTGTGTGTGTGTGTGTGTGTGTGTGTGGTGTGTGTGTGTGTGTGGTGTGTGTGTGTGTGTGTGTGTGTGTGTGGTGTGTGTGTGTGTGTGTGTGTGTGTGTGGTTGTGTGTGTGTGTGTGTGTGTGTGTGTGTGTGTGTGTGTGTGTGTGTGTGCGTGTGCGTGCGTGTTGTGTGTGCGTGTGTGTGCGCGTGCTGGTGTGTGTGTGGGTGTGTGGGTGGGGGTGCGTGTGTGTGTGTGTGTGGGTGTGTGGGTGGGGGGGTGTGTGTGTGTGGGGGTGGGTGGGTGGGGCTTTTTGTGATTCGGCCAGGCAGTTTTTCATTTGTTTGTCATTATTCCCTGCACCGTCAGCTGTCAATACCATTGTTGAAACCAATACAGAGTGGTTTGCTGCCAGATCACTAGCCGCTGGAACTGAACTCAGTATCTTGAAATTACACACATAAAATAGATACCAATTAATATTCTAGCAAATAAAGTTGATCAGTAACAATATGCGGCTGGACAGAGGAGACATTCTGAAGACCATTAATGAACGAATCCTGATTGATGAATTTGTAAGGAAATGTGTGAATGACGAATTAGGTGTGGATCAGGCAAGCAGGACAGATGAGAGGAAGAAAATTACAAGTTTAGAATCAGTATGCTACAGGAACAGTTAGCATCTACACCTTAAAACATATGCTTCGGGAGACAAAGCACCTGTGGGTATGACTGGTGTGCTATGGTGTCGATTCTTAGATCATTAATCAATATTTTGATAAACCGTTTCATTATCATCGTGTAGCATGCCAGTTATAGTTCACCACGTCATAAAAACGGTCTCTTATGTTTACCAGAACCATGGACCAGGTCAGTGTTCTTGTGGGTTTCATTGGTTGTTGGCTGTAGTCTGGTATTGACTGTATTCTTATCATTCCCAGGTGGAGATCCTGTCAGATGAAGATGATGATGAAGAGGTTCTGGTGATGACCCCTTCTGGTGTGCTATGGTGTCGATTCTTAGATCATTAATCAATATTTTGATAAACCGTTTCATTATCATCGTGTAGCATGCCAGTTATAGTTCACCACGTCATAAAAACGGTCTCTTATGTTTACCAGAACCATGGACCAGGTCAGTGTTCTTGTGGGTTTCATTGGTTTTTGGCTGTAGTCTGGTATTGACTGTATTCTTATCATTCCCAGGTGGAGATCCTGTCAGATGAAGATGATGATGAAGAGGTTCTGGTGATGACCCCTGATGAAACCCGACCAACAGCACTCAGCAAGATGGTGTCGCTGATCTCCTTCCTGGTGGAAACTTCTAGAGAAGGTCATGTGCTACATCTCAGCGAGTCGGACATGAACTATCTGATCCGAGGAAGGGTGAGTTTCTCAGCTTGTCGTTTGATTGGATACATGCATGCATCTGGTAATCCACCATATGCTCATCCATCCATCCATCCATCTGTTGTAACCCACATATGTGCAAGCACACAACCTCCACACAGACCCTAGCCACACAGACACACCACACAGACCCTGCCACACACACACACCACCACCACACACATTCACGCACATGCACACACGCTCCCACTCACATGCACACACAGATAAATCTGCCTTTTCTTTCCCATAAAATTCATTAGCATCTATTTTAAAAGGCTGTGCCAACAGGGATGTTGTGTTGATAAATTAGGGATCTATTGACTGTAGCACTGCAGATGATTTATGTGAACTCTTTCACTACCGTAAAAGGATATCAAACCACACATAATGTAGAAATAATCAGCTTTACATCAGCACAAACGACAAGTGAATGTTCAGGCAGAAAGCCTTCATCTGCACATTACATGGTAAGACATTGTTACAGTTGTGAACATAACCAAATAAAATCACTTAACTGAAATATCTCTACGAGAAATCACATTTGTTCCATTGCTGTGCTAAAAAAAAAACCTGCATTGCTGAAGGGGGACTTCAGGTTATAATTGTGACTAGGTAATGTGCGCCTTATAAAATGGGCTTAGCACTGCATGCCACCAAGTAGCTCTGAAAAGATCTATTGCAGTGTTGATGTGATCAAAAGAGACAGGCCCAAATACCGTCCCGACAGGCGATAAAGTCGTCTACCGGCAAGCCAATGGATGACCCGGTCGCCGATGGAGAAATCACATGTCTTCTGGTCAGTTAAATCTGTGATATGTGTGTGAACACAGGAAATGAATACAAGCCAGAAAAAAGCCGAGACACGCAAGGGCCATTCCTAAAAAAAACCAAAAAAAAAAACTTAAACCATTCTTTTAGCACTAGGTTTGTCAGCAGATTCTTAGGTAAGACAAGGAAATGATTAGCAGAAATGTTGTTGGAGGTGACTTTCAGTCAAAGTAGGAGTGCATCTTCCTGAAAGGCAAGGAACTAAGTGTACATACAGATAAGCCAGATCTGTAAAACGTGTGCGCACGCAAACTGAAGTTCCAGATTAAGTCCAAAGTCTAGGAGTGGACGAACAACCAGAACTTTCTGTCACAGTTTACCGCCAGGGAATGTTAAGAAGAAGATAAAGGTCATATAAATTCATTTAAATTTGCTGCTTGAGCTGACACATCTGATGAATGTGCTTGCATCTCCTAGGGCCAGCCATTTTTGATGTACCAGGTTCGAGACAACATCAACATAGAACACACATGTAACCTCATTGTCAGCTTGTGTATGTTCAACGAACCATTGGCTGTCTCTGTAAGTACACGGTTGCTGTCATTGCTCGTAGGGGTAACGGTCAGAGGTTAGGAAGCATTTGATTGGTTGGGAGTAAAAATAGTAATATATTAAAGCTTTTTAATGGGTTTGTAGGTTTTGATTGGTTGAAAACAATAGTAGCTTAATATATTCTTACTGTAGGTATTGATTGGTTGAAAACGTTAGTAGTTTAATATATTCTAATTGCTAAAAATTAGGGAAATAGGTATTGATATGGCGATTTCAGCGTAAGGTAAGGAAATAATAACTGTGATATACTATATAAATATTGGGGGGGGGGGGGGGGGGGGGCTAGAGATTGGTTGATTGATTGTTATATACTTTTCTGACTTTTTATATTTCTTTGTTCCCATTAAATTTGGCATTCGATACATCTTGCAGATTGTTTCCGCGATCTTCAACAATATCAAGAAATTGGGCGATGTAAGTGTTGTCTGTTTAAAACAATTGTTACCTTGACTCTATACAAATGTTTCTTATTAACTCTTTGAGTCCCAGAGGGTTTAGCATCAGAGGCCCAAGGGTTAGTCAAAAGAGACGTGAAATCGGCGCATCTTGCGTTCATTGGGCTTCTAGTTAGGAACCTATGAACGTATGATACGTTCCTTGGGACTCAAAGAGTTAATTACAGATACACTACAATGGAACCTCAGGATACGCATTTAATCCGTTCCATGACTGAGCTAATGTGATGAATAACTCATATCTTGAAACTGTTTTGTCCCATTAAAGTTAATGTAAAAAAATTATAATTCGCTCAGGCCCTACGTTCAGATGATGTAGATTTAAAACAAAATGACATTTTTTGTTTCATTAGCAGAGATTATGTGTGGCATTGCTGTTTTGATTTTGCCGGCAGCCAAAAACGGGTTACTTTCGTCCATAATGCTGCAGTACATCATCAAGTGCTTTATTGACTTGGGTGATTGTACCTTTCGAATCTGGAACCAGTTGTTATCTAATTCTTCCTGCTGCAATGTTAACCTGACCTAATCCATTAAAATTTATTGAGATTCTGTCTGATAACGCTAAGACTTCTCATCTCTCCAGCTTGCATTCCGGAATTTACTTCATATTCTGGGCCCATTGGGGGTAAGGGGGGGGGGAGACCTCATAACCTAAAAAAAAACTTATATCCTGAGGTTCCACTAAATTAGTGTTGCTACATCAGAGCTTCTATGTTGTTTAGTCGGCTTGTAGGAACATTTTTCAGTACCCAGTTTATAATCTGGATCAGTTCCCCAGAGCTGTGCTTTAGCAAATCTTTGAGTCATTTGTGTTTTTCTGTAGTCTTTCTCTTTTCTCCGTCATCTCTGCCTGCACTATTTCTCTCTTCTCTTTTTCTTTCTTCACTTTCTCACCTCACTTTTTTTTTTCTGTTTTCTGTCTCCATTTCTCTTTTCTGTTTGTCCAATTTCTTTCCCTCACCGTCTCTTCCCCTCCCCCTTTCTCTCTCTCTCTCTCTCTCTCTCTCTCTCTCTCTCTCTCTCTCTCTCTCTCTCTCTCTCTCTCTCTCTCTCTCTCTCTCTCTCTCTCTCTCTCTCTCTCTCTCTCTCTCTCTCTCTCTCTCTCTCTCTCTCTCTCTCTCTCTCTCTCTCCTCTCTCTCTCTCTCTCTCTCTCTCTCTCTCTCTCTCTCTCTCTCTCTCTCTCTCTCTCTCTCTCTCTCTCTCTCTCTCTCTCTCTCTCTCTCTCTCTCTCTCTCTCTCTCTCTCTCTCTCTCTCTCTCTCTCTCTCTCTCTCTCTCTCTCTCTCTCTCTCTCTCTCTCTCTCTCTCTCTCTCTCTCTCTCTCTCTCTCTCTCTCTCTCTCTCTCTCTCTCCCTCTCTCTCTCTCTCTCTCGCTCTCTCTCTCTCTCTCTCTCTCTCTCTCTCTCTCAGCTCAGCATTGTGTCTCTTTTGTCTTCTTTCTTGCTCTTTTCTCATCTGTTTGCTTTCTCATCATTTTTTTTTCTCACCCCCCCCCCCCCTCCTTTTTTTCTCTTCCTCCACTGTCCGTGTGTGTGTGCATATGAGTATTCTTTTTTCTCCACGCCTCTCTTCCTCAGTATATCTAACACAATATTTAATTTTCTTGTTCAGCACTGTCCTTTCTTCTTATAAGCAAAACTACTCTATGATTCCCCATATGAGTTCCAGGGCCCCATTGTAGAAAGAAGAAGAACAGACCAACTTCCTACCCAGAAAAAAAAAGCTTATCTTAGGAGTTGATTGATTGAGAGCTTCCTTCAAAATCTGAGTGCATCTGCCCGAGCTGCAAGGAACAACTAACTGCACCCAAATAAGCCAGTAAACAGGATGTACACACAAAACTCAGGCCCTGGCACAGAGCCAGAGTCCAGGTGGATGAATGTCCTGGACTTTCCGTCGGGGCTCACAGCCGGTGAACAAAGAAGAAGACTGCATTTAGCATTCTTTCTTCTTTGCTGTTTTGTTTACAATTTACTTAGTTTACAATTTACTTAGTTTAAAATTTACTTAGTTCACAATTTACTTAGTTCACATTTTACTTAGTTCACATTTTACTTAGTTCACATTTTATTTAGTTCACATTTTACTTAGTTTACATTTTACTTAGTTTACAATATACTTAGTTTACAATTTACTTAGTTTACAATTTACTTAGTTTACAATTTACCTAGTTTACAATTTACCTAGTTTACAATTTACCTAGTTTACAATTTACCTAGTTTACAGTTTACTTAGTTTACAGTTTACTTAGTTTACAGTTTACTTAGTTTACAATTTAGTTTTTACATCTGCTTTGTCATTCTCATCATCATATACTGCATATTTTACCATTATAAAAATAATGTTCTACCATTTGACAGCTGGCAAAACCCTTCTTTGACCTACTGACCCACATGACAGAATACTGTGGACGGGTGGCGGGATACCCTCCGTTTACCCAGCTCATTGTGTCGAGACTCTGGGATGTAAGTTGGTCTGTATGGTTGTGTTGTGTGATGTTTCTCTTGTTTATTTGTCAAGTTAGTGGCTTATCTTTTAGAGAACATTGCAGAATTGACCCCAAAATTTTGTTTGTTTGTTTATATGTAAAGTTTATTAGAATCCATCGACCCGGCTGCTTTGAGATACCAGCTAAGTGATTATGTGTATTTGTGTAGTATTGTTTGATTTGTATGTGCTGATGAAGGCTCCATAGCCGCAACGTTCACGTTTTGTTTGTATTTGTTATATTGTGAAGCTTGCTAATATACTTTTTGTTCTGTTTTATATCTTTTCTTGACACTTTATTAGAAAAAGATCAATCTTGATAGCAGTGGTATCTGTTGATTATCACACCACAAACTGTTGCTCTCCAAGGATGCTTAATGTTAAAAGAGGAAGTTGATGAAGAAAAAAAAAATTGTATCAAATGGTGCTCTTAAACAGCTTAATTTCGTTTCACCATTGTTGTGTTCTTGCAGCTGACCAAGGTGACCCCCAGACCCTGCCTGGAGTGGCTGACCCACAAGGTGACCCACAACCGACTTGCTCGGCAGTGGACCCTGGATTGCATGGACGGCTGGGTGGAACTGTATATGGTCGCTTACAACAGTAACCTAGTCAGAATGGGTAGGTAGTATTTGTGTCCTGCATGTGGTTGAGTGATAGCCAGCCTGCCTGCTAACATAGATGACTAGGATTTGACTCCTTGTGAAGCTTATCACAGTTCTGCGTCATCATGTATGACTTTAAAGAAGCATGTCAGAGATCTTGAACCCTTTTGCACTGAAAGAATATTTTAGCAAGCTACTTTTTCCCAAAGCATATTTAAAAAAAAAACTTCTTATAATTTTCCAAAACTCTACCCTGAAAAATGAGAAAGAAAAAAGCCAAAGCAGTGTGGAGTTTTGGCCTGTATTTATCAAAAATTTGGCGGGTTGAAACCTGTTGCCACTGAGCAGACAGGCATGTTTTGCTAGTGAGCTTTTGCAACAATGTAGCACATGACTTATTTTTTTTTTAAAGTTTTAAAAGACATTTTCCCCACCAGTTCTAAACCAAGGTAAAAAATTAGTAAATACAAGTTCAGCAAAAACCTTAACTGTTTTCACTGCTTTTGACCCTGAAAAATTGTTTTTGTCGACACAACCACACGAACCAATTTGATGACACGATGAATAAAGACCAAAAAAAAACTTCCCCCACCCCACTCGAAAAAATATCTCTGCATGTTTTTAGTATGTATAATTATACCTGCCATGTCTGGACACTGTGCTTTTGCAACCACTGCCAGAGCTGTTATGTAGGCAACAATTAGTGTTGGGTGGTGTTTACCTAGTTTGTGTTTCCAGTGTGTATCACATAGTTAAAGAATAGTCTGTTTCGTGTTTCCAGTGTGTATCACATAGTTAAAGCATAGTCTGTTTCATGTTTCCAGTGTGTATCACATAGTTAAAGAGTAGTCTGTTTCGTGTTTCCAGTGTGTATCACATAGTTAAAGCAGTCTGTTTCGTGTTTCCAGTGTGTATAACATAGTTAAAGCATAGTCTGTTTCATGTTTCCAGTGTGTATCACATAGTTAAAGAATAGTCTGTTTCGTGTTTCCAGTGTGTATCACATAGTTAAAGCATAGTCTGTTTCGTGTTTCCAGTGTGTTATTTAAAAAAAAAAAAAAAAAAAAAAGACCCAAATGAATATCAGATGAATTAAATGTATCCATACGAATCTTGTATCTATATTGGAAGAGGAATGATTATTTGGAACACAAATTATGAAATAAATGAATTTGTCTTCTCCTCCTCCTTCTTCTTCTTTACTTCCTCTTTTAGTGCTTTGGATATTGAGGGAGATATAAGGTTCTTCGTCTTGCTGTTGTGGCCGCCTCGAGCACAGACACATCGTGCTTTTGTAGATGTTATCTTTCCATTTTTGTTCTTGATCTGCCTCATGCATCCTTCTCTTTTAGTGTATGCCTTTTGTGGTATGGCGTCACAAGGCATTCTCTTTAAGTGGGCAAACCTTTTGATCTGCTGTCTTTGTATGTAATACAGAATTGGTTCTGTGCTAGCTTGTTTTCTCTTATGACTCCATTCGTGATTTTTTTCTCTCCTGGTCACTCCTGCAGTTCTTCTCAGAAATCTCATTTTCATGGTTACTAACACGAATCTGTGAGGATCTTTAAATTCTGTAACTTAAAAAGGACAGTGCTTAAATATGTCAATGCTTCAGTGCATAAAAAGGTTCGGTTAAAGTAAGGTTAATCTCCCCATGCCCCACCCATGTACACACTAGCTCACTTTTGATTGGTAGTTCCTGAACCTGCCACCTTGGCACAAGGTTACGGGGGTATTCCACAATGCCATTAAATCAAATGTTGTATATTTAAGTACGCCAGCACTTTTAACACTCCAAAACCATGGAGAAACTGACCCTAACACAACCCCCCTAGAGAGTGCTGCAACAAGCATTCCCTTTCTCGGAATGAAAACATAAATGCAAGACAATGCAGAAAGCAAACAACAGAGGAAAGTCCAACAATTGTGAATAAAAAGTGACCTACTTTGTTTAGGAGATTTACGTGAACCTAACCAAAGGTTCTTTATCCTCAGTTTATTTTCTTTTTTTATATATGTATTGTTGTTGTGCAAACTCCAACTGTTTGTTTCTCCACCACTTGCAGCAAGTGCACATCTGTTGGTCTCCCTGGTGCCGAATGAGATGTTCAGATCCTCGTACAGACCTCGGGTTATTGCCACATGTCCTTCGTCTATTACAGTAAGTAACCTCATTTGTGTGTTTAGAGGGTTTAACTCTCACTTTTAACTCCTGGGTAGTTAGCATTCCTTGGATATTGTCTCTGGTGCAGGCTGGAGTGTTGGCACATGAACAGGCAGACAGATTGGTTGGTTCTGCACCAATGGGTGGGTAAATTTTTGCATGACAAGCTAAATATGGTCAAGGCTTTGTGGTCGCAAGTGGAGAATGTGGAGGCATAATTGGATCATTAAGATCTGGAGAGAATAGTACAGCTAGGAGTGTCCAGGGGATTTGGTTGACACTCAGAGGAAAGGCAAGACGGACATGAAATCAAACTGTTACTAGCACCGTCAGAGCTGGTACTCTTCGCTGGCTGCTGAAGATGAGGACGGAGAGCTTATAGGAATGTCCCAAGTGCTGATATGTCAGCTCAGCACTCACTTAAATCACCATTTTTTAAAAATTCGTCTTAGCAACACTTTTAGTACCAGGTAAATCATAGGACAATTTTAATAGCTAACACGATATGCTTTACATAACTTGCTGTGCCTTGTTGAGGTGGTAGATTAACCCACCTTGTCTTAGCTATTACTCTACGTCTTGCTGTCTGTTAGGGTTAATGTTACCCAGCTTTTACGGATAGAAGCAGTAAATTAACAGATAGTTGTCTGGTGTGAAAGAGGCATTAAGGTAATTCTACAGGAAGGAAAGCGGTCTGTATGCTGTTGACCATTTCACGTATCCATTGCCGATTGGTCTGTAAAGATACAAGTCTAGCATTATATGTTCATGCATTGAAAATAGGTCCTTTACATACTTTTTTGGGGTTTTATAAATGTTTTTTAAGCTTATGCTAAACTGGATAATTTTTTAATGGTAGTCTTTGTGTTAAGTTCGTTAAGCGGAGCAAAATTATTTCTTCTTCTTTGTAAGGTTCACTGGAAATATATAATTCTGTTTATTCGACCTGACTGAAATGAATTATATTTTTTATATATACATGAAAAGAACAAAAATAATGGTTTGATATTTTTTTTTCTAGTGGAACAAAGAAGACCTTGCCATTATGCACAGAGTAAGTTTTGAATTATTTTCATTGTTTTCATTGGTTTTTTCCTTGATTTGTGTTTTCATCTAATTAACTGTTTCAGCCTTAGAAAGGCTGTCTACAAAATATCTTCATTTATTTTCATGAAACAGTCCTGCAGAAGCAAACTGTACAACCTGTCACATGTTACAACAGAAGTTACCACTGATGTAGTTGGGTTTTTTTTTTCTCTCTTAGTTTTTCCTTCCTTTCCTGCTGCCATCTGTTATCCTTCCTTTCCTGCTGCCATCTTTTATCCTTCCTTTCCTGCTGCCATCTGTTATCCTTCCTTTCCTGCTGCCATCTTTTATCCTTCCTTTCCTGCTGCCATCTTTTATCCTTCCTTTCCTGCTGCCATCTTTTATCCTTCCTTTCCTGCTGCCATCTGTTATCCTTCCTTTCCTGCTGCCATCTGTTATCCTTCCTTTCCTGCTGCCATCTGTTATCCTTCCTTTCCTGCTGCCATCTTTTATCCTTAGACAGAAGAAGAAAGGAAAGAAGTACAGATCGGGGGGGGGGTCAGCTCACTTTTGTAAATTGAGTAAATTAATTTTCCATAATTATTTGGGACGGAAAGGTATCAATCATGGAAACTGGTCACCTTACCAACAGTACACTGTCTAACAAAGAAGACACAAACAGTAGATTGCTCAATTTACTTCCTGGCATAATTTTGCTGTATCTCGTCAGGTTCATACTGCAGTAACAGTGGATTAAAATAAAGCAAATAAATGAATCCTCAGAACTGAAACACAACCTAGTCTCTGCATGCAGTATCTGCCATAGTATTTATCTTTACAGTCGTGTTCAGTGATTTGTTGTAAAGCATGGTCATTAAAAGGGAGCCGTGGTCGAGTAGAAAGCTGGATGCTTTCCTGTCAGCCCAAAGACCTTGGGTTTAAATCTGCATATCTCCCCTTCTGGGTTCCGCTGCCCTATGTTTTTAGAGGAAAAAAGAATAGATCCGCTGTCTGTATAACAAGCATGTCCTAAAAGGTGACTAATTAGAGGAGTTTCCTCTGAGCGCATCTACCTGAGGGGCTAGGAACCAACAGTCTGCATACATAAGCCAGATCTGTAAAATGGATGTGCATGCAGAACTCAAGTTCTAGAAAAAAGTCCTGAAGTGGATGAACAGCCAGAATATTCTTCAGAAGTTGAAGCCGGTTAACGCTAAGAAAAAGAAGAAGACATTTTTTTCAAAACGGACCATGGTTCCCAGGTCGACCCAGCCTAAAATGAGCGCCAGGTCAGTTCCTTTGAAGTAAAGGTGGCCCGCGTGATGTTGACCCCATCAGTCATCGGGCTGTCAATTAGAATATGCCCCTAGTCTCGTATGCCCGATCTCACCACTGGCATAGAAGGGGTCTTATATTTACTGTTATTGTATGGGCAGTGAAGGTAATGTTCATTGTTTGATGTTTCAGATCTACCAACACCTGCTGATGCTGCTGAAACGAGCGCATGTCCACATTGGTAAATACACCTGACAGGTTCTTCCATCTGATTTTGACACTCTTGTCCTGCTTTCTTTATATTTGGCCACCCAGCTTTCTAGTCTTGTCTTACATTTCTCTCTCTCTCTCTCTCTCTCTCTCTCTCTATTTCTCTCTCTCTCTCTCTCTCTATCTCTCTCTCTCTCTCTCTCTCTCTCTCTCTCTCTCTCTCTCTCTCTCTCTCTCTCTCTCTCTCTCTCCCTCCCTCCCTCCCCCTCCCTCTCCCTCTCTCTCTCATCCTGTCCTGTCCTGTGCTGTTCCAAAAACTTATCTTGCATACTGCAACTGTATTTTATAAAGTAAATGTTTACATACTGGGAATCTTACCTGGGCCACCTGAGTGAAAGCCAGGAATCCTAACCACTAGACCACATCAGAGAGCCACACCATTTATCCATCTCTTTGTTTGGTCTTCCCCTCACTTTCCTGCCAGATAATATCTGCTGTTAAAACCCAAAAAATGCAATCCCATATGCAGTTTGATCTGGCTGCTTTCTCACTAGATGTCCACCAAAAGTCATTCTTTGTCTGTCAGTATAATTGAGACACAGTGTTGTTTCAGCTTTCCCTCTAAATGCTTGCATTGGTAACTGTACTCTTCTATAATTCGTTCTTTCTTGGGTCAGGTTTAAGTAAGTCTTCCCAAACAATGTAGGTCACATTTTATTTACAAGTTTATTGGGCTGGTCTACTTTCCTGCAGGTTAGTGGTGTGCCGCTCTGTTGTTTGCTTTCTAGGTTGTCTTTACGTATTTATTCAGAGAAAGAGAATGCCTGTGACATAGGTTGCAGCACTCTCTAGGGGGGCTGTGTTAGACCCAGTTTGTCCATGTTTTTGTGGTGTTAAAAGCTCTGGTATGCTGAAACACACAACACGCGATATCAGTGGCATTGCGGAACACACCCCATAACCTTGTGCCAATCAGAAGTGAGCTAGTGTATATATGGGCGGGATCTGGGGAGCAAAACATAACTTTTACCCTTTCTTGTTTGTGTACCTGTTAATAATTGGTAACTTTAAATCGGAACTTGTATGCAAACTGACCTGACAAAGTAATTTGTCTTTACAGCTCACTATGACAGCAACCAGCCAAACATGGTGGGGCCATCCCATGCTAAACTGCTGTCTCTCTTCTCTGTGCTCAACTACTGCCTGTATTCAAGGAGAGAGAAATTAATGGTGAGTATTGTGGCTCACGAAATCCGACGAATGCTGGGAATAAAGCCAGTCTTACAGGTGATTAACTCTTTGAGTCCCAAGGAACGCATCATATGTTCATAGATTCCTGCCTAGAGGCTCAATAAACACATGATGCACCGAGTTTACGTCTCTATTGACTACCCCTTGGGCCTGTGATGCTAAACCCCCTGGGACTCAAAGAATTAAAGAACAACAAATAAAGAGTGTAGACACCTAAGAAGAGTGCCCTGGTACTATCTGCCACACTAAAATGTTACAACAGGTATAGAGCGAGTGGAAGACCTAGGAAAAGATGGAGTGATGTATAAGAACAGCCTTACAGAAGTGAATATCAGTCTTAATAGTGCTCTTGACAGAGCTCATCATCGAACATTACATCTCCCCCCGACACTTCACTGAGGTACAAGGTGGAAGATACGAAGAAGAAGAAGAATTCTGGTTTTTTTTTCAAAGCTTCAGATAATATGTTTTTGGTACAGTATCTCCTTGACTTATGACAGATCATAAGTCAAACTGTTTGTGAGTCACATTTATGTTTCTGAACACTATCTTTATTACATTAAAATAGGTTAGATAAATTGTACATAAAAAACACACAAATTCAGCCTCATTTGTGTTTTTTTTTTTTTACATAGTATAGTACTTTTCAATGTCTCTGCTGTTTCTGTGGTCCATCTTCTGCGGGTCCACCTCTGGCTCTGTTACCGTTGAATCTGTATAACATTGCTCTCTGTGGTGCCCTGCCTGTTGCTGATTGATTGTAACTTTTAATTGCTGTAGATTTTTTTTTGGGGGGGGGGGGGGGGGATTTAAACAATGCTAATTGGTTTTGCCTTTGTTATTTTTTTTGTTTCAGTTCACACCATATTTTCTGGATCTCTGGCAGTTGTTCCACCCGTTTATGCTGGAGCCCCAGGTTCCACTCAACCACAACAAACAGGTTTGTGTTTGTTACACATCATCAGGTGCCTTGCCGACTGGCGTGGGCGATCATACCTCTCCATAATCTGCGACATACATTTGTTTATTAAGCTGTTTTAAAAAGACAGATACGCATAGCTCCTGAAAGAAATATAATTTCAGCTTTGTTTTTTACATTGAAATCTTTGTATTTACTGAATGATATTGTTCAAATTGCACACAAGAATTCTATAGGATTCAACCAATCAGTTGACATTTTTTTTGGCATCTGGGTCAAAATAGTTTTTAGACACACAGGCTTTCCTGTCAACTAATAGAAATGTACAATCGGATAACTGCATTTCCTTTTTTTTTTTTTATTCTTGCCAGTATATTTGGCTGACTACCCAGTTTAAACTTTTGAAATGCCCGGCTCACTAGCGTAGTAGGTTAAACCTGACTGTGGGCGACCGGGTGACGAACTCCTAAACACATCTGGAGGTAGGCAGAAAAGCCACATTTCTCCCAGATTTATGATATCTACCATGGAATCAAGGCCGAAGGGTTGCGATATCCATAGTACAGAGCCAAAAGGTTAAAAACTCATGGTTTCTGAATATTTAAAAAAAAATTTTGAATGCACACATTTATCTAAATCATTATGAATCGCAAGTCCTGTTTATATGATTTAAAATTATTTTTTTTTCTAAATGTTTTTAATGTTAAGCCCCTTGACCATAACCTTTCACCCCTGCCTAACCTTGTCTGCCTGCCTGGGCCACTTTGTGTCCGTTATCTGACTCCTGCGACGACATGTGAGGGCACAACTGTTATTGTTCAAGTATGGGTTGAGATTGTGACAGGCTTTACCCAACAGCCATGAGGAGACTTCTGCAAAAAGACTGTGTCTGTTCTAATTATTCGTTCTATTTTCTTGGGTGGTTAAAGGCCATGTTTGACACTGATTACACACTTTTTTTTTTTTTTTTTTTTAACATAAAAAATTAAAAAAAGGTGCTTTTACTATAATGGAGGTTGGCTGTAATAAATCCACTCCTAACTCTGACAATATTTAATATCAAATCCTAGTTCTTTATTTTTCTTCATATTTACTGTCTGTAAACTCCAACAGAAAATTCTGGCTGTTTGTCCACTTCTGGTCTGCAGTCCTGTTCCAGAACCTGAGTGTTGTGTGTACATCCGTTTGACAGATTTGACTAATTTGAATGCAGACTGTTTGGTTCCTTGCCTCTCAGACAGATGCACTCCGACTTCGAAGAAAGCTCCCATTTAGTGACTCTTACGACATGCTTTTTGGGTAGTCAGTGGGTCTATTCTTGTTTTCCCTACTGGATCCACACAGGGGAAAAATAAAATCCTGTTGAGGACTACATTGTGTTGTTAACATTGTTAATGTCGGTTACAATAATGTATTCAGCAGTGTTCTCGTGATTTCACTAGTTACCTGACAGCGTAAATGTTACAAACTGATCACTTGCTAATCCAACCAGGCGTTGCACTTATGATTTCACTAGTTACCTGACAGCGTAAATGTTACAAACTTATTACTTGCTAATCCAACCAGGCGTTGCACTCATGATTTCACTAGTTACCTAACAGTGTAAATGTTACAAACTGATCACTTGCTAATCCAACCAGGCGTTGCACTCATGATTTCACTAGTTACCTGACAGTGTAAATGTTACAAACTGATCACTTGCTAATCCAACCAGCCGTTGCACTCATGATTTCACTAGTTACCTGACAGCGTAAATGTTACAAACTTATTACTTGCTAATCCAACCAGGCGTTGCACTCATGATTTCACTAGTTACCTGACAGTGTAAATGTTACAAACTGATCACTTGCTAATCCAACCAGGCGTTGCACTCATGATTTCACTAGTTACCTGACAGTGTAAATGTTACAAACTTATTACTTGCTAATCCAACCAGGTGTTGCACTCATGATTTCACTAGTTACCTGACAGTGTAAATTTTACAAACTTATTACTTGCTAATCCAACCAGGCGTTGCACTCATGATTTCACTAGTTACCTGACAGTATAAATGTTACAAACTTATTACTTGCTAATCCAACCAGGCTTTGCACTCATGATTTCACTAGTTACCTGACAGCGTAAATGTTACAAACTTATTACTTGCTAATCCAACCAGGTGTTGCACTCATGATTTCACTAGTTACCTGACAGTGTAAATGTTACAAACTTATTACTTGCTAATCCAACCAGGCTTTGCACTCATGATTTCACTAGTTACCTGACAGCGTAAATGTTACAAACTTATTACTTGCTAATCCAACCAGGTGTTGCACTCATGATTTCACTAGTTACCTGACAGCGTAAATGTTACAAACTTATTACTTGCTAATCCAACCAGGTGTTGCACTCATGATTTCACTAGTTACCTGACAGCGTAAATGTTACAAACTTATTACTTGCTAATCCAACCAGGCGTTGCTGATGTTCTGGTATAATGTCAGCCAGGATTGTCCCGAGAACCTGCAGCAGATGGTCTCCAACCAGCACGTTTGCAAGAACATTGCCTTCAACTACATCCTGTGAGTACACACACTCTTGTTTTTGTTGTGTTTTATTGCTGTTTTATTTATTTTTGTTACACAGATTTTGTCTTAGCTCACTGTTAATGTTAACTCTTTTGCCAGGAAACATTTAAAAAAAAAAGGGTTAGGATCTTGTTAGATTTTCTGAATTATTTTCGTAAAAAATAACCTTTTTAGCCAGGTCACTAATAAATTCTGTGAAAATTTATAAATCAACATTTTCAAATTAATTGTTGAAGTATGTTAAGGATTTTTAAAGAGTAATGTAATGAAGCATTAGATGGAATACCCCCCACCCACTCACACACGCACACACACACACACACAATCTGGTTAATTATGCCCTGGCTCCATGACTTCTATCACTGAGGCTTACGGGGAAATCTGACGTCAACTTATTTCAGTATTTTCTCAAAGAAAAACCCTAAATGCTATTGTTAGTTAATGTATTCGTATCCTGTGCTCCTTAAAATTCGTGCAGGCACCAATAGCATCAGCTATGTGCCACGTAAACATGTCACTTTAGACAAGTCAGAAAAGTGACATTTGTGGGAATTGGACCTAACCAGAAGTGTTTTTCAACTTCTTTGGGTGAAAGGGGTAGATGATGTAGATAGGGCTGAGAAAAGATTCCCCTTTTCATTGCACCAATGGTGCTATGGTTTATAACAAACAGTTTGGGATGTGGTCAGTATCAGAGTGGCACATTTTACTTCCTAAAACGTTTCCTAAATATCTCTCATCACAGAATGCCTTAAACAAACTCAGCCCTCGCCAGCTCCTCTGCCTCGCCACTTTCCTGCCTGAAGTCTTTCTTATACTCTGTAGCCATCTTCATGCTGGTCAGCTTGTCTTTCTTACCTGGTACCAGTTTTTTTCCCAAGCCAGTGGGATTTTTTATATGGCCAAAGTATTTGTTTCCATGGCAAGATGATGTTCGAAAGCTAATTTTCTGTAATATTTAGATCTTTTAGAATCCTTATGGGTTTCAGGCCCTCATTATGTTTGTAAAGAAAAAGAATAGAATTCCCCCCCCCCCCCCCCCCCCAATTTCCTACTGTCATGATGTACTCCAGTTTTCCCCTTCTCATCACATGACCAAAGGATATAGATTGTCTCTCTCTGATGTGGGTAATCATTTCTCTTCGTGGGTCAGTTTCTTTCAAGACATCTTCACTATTCTTTTTATCTGTCCAGGGTATTCTCAACATTCAACTATAATAAAACCACATCTCTGCAGCTCCCAAATAATTTTACTAATCTACCAACTGTTCTGGATTCATGATTCACTTCCATATATAAAGATGGGATTTATTTAGCTTTTAAGCGTTTTGTTTCTCATCTCAATTGACAAAGAAAGATTACATGAAATATTCTTCATTTTGTAAAATGCTGCTTTTGCTTGAGCTATTCTACATTTAACTTCTTTAATGCATCTTCCATCTGATGTTATCACGATACCCACATATTTTAACATATCAATTTGCCTAAGGTTTGTCCAGTTTACTTTGATATTGCATTTGGAGGGTCAGTTTTCTTTGTATTGACCATTACTGAAGTTCTTTGAAAATATCAATATTTTTTATTCCTGGGCTGTGGTATTTTGAGAATCTCCCTGATATGTTGTCACGACTAAATTCACCAACACATTCTCTATGTCTTCAGTGCTGACCATGAAGATGAACAGAACATCCTCTTCAACCGAGGCATGCTGCCGGCATACTACGGACTGCTGAGAATGGCCTGTGAGTACTCCAGCCACTTCATGAGGCAGCTGGCTGTACATCAGAATCTACAATGGGCTTTCAAGAACATTCTGCCATACCCTCATCAGTATCTTCAGGTCAGTGGTCAGATTTAGTCTTTTAATGTTATTTTCCTGTCTTTCTCTTCTTATTTACTGCCTTTTGTTGTAATCCTTCCTTCTTTTTTTATTTTTTCCAGTGTGTCAGCTACTGCTGGCTTTCTCACTTATGTTTATTTGTTTGTTTTCCTCTTTGTCATTCTTCCTACCTTCATCCTTTTTCCCATCCACCCATGCGTGTAAGTAGTGATAGTAATTACTGCCTCAGGCCACTGCATTTTGAAAAAAAAAAAAATTTTTTTTTACAGAACCTCAGTTTCGTTCGGTTTTTGAAGAAAAATAATAAAATAAAAATTTAAAACAATAAAGGGCCACTCAATTTTATAAAAAAAATTGTCAGGTTTTTTTTTTCAAAACCTCTCTTTTGTTCGGTTTTTGAAGAAAACAGAATTTTTTTTTATATAAATGGACTTGCCTGAGGCTGTAATTACTATAACTACTAATGATGAATTTTTATTTTTCATTTTTTTCCCACAACCTCACTTTGCGTTCGGTTTTTGAAGAAAAATAATATAATTTTTAAAAAAAATCATTTTTGTTAGAATCCTAATTATCTATATCACTACTAATGATAGTTATTTTTATTAATATCAAAAAATAAATTGATTAAAAATATCAATAAAAGATATATATAAATTATTCATATATAAAAATGAGTAAATCTTGCAATATATGTTTTATCACTTAACCACTTAATTTCTTTGCTAAAGAAAAAACATGTCCAGATGGTCGTAGAGGAAGATGTAAAGAATGTGATAAAATTAGAAAACAAAATCACTATATAAATAACAAAGAAAAAAAGAACAAGCATATGATGAATTTATTATTAGAAATCCAGATTATCAGAAACAGCATATTAAAAAAGTTCTCTTAAAAAATGGCAAGTAAAAATACAAAATTATATTGTCCAACTTGTAAAGATACATTTGATAATATAAAAGAACTAACAAAACATGAAAAATCAAAAACACACAAAAAGAAAGAATTACAAAAAAGAATTTCAAACCCAAAAAAAAGAATTTTAAAAATGTTTTTGTAACTCACATAATTGTAAAAAGAGGAACAAATATAAATACTTATTTTAATAAAATATATAGTCGTGTAGAGAATATTTTAGACAATTATACATAAATTAAATTTAAGTTCACTATTGATTGTGTTTTCACTCATCCAATAAATTATAGTGATATAGTGGTATATTTTAATTCGAGTTATAATAATTTAAATTCAGTGAATCAATTTGATGAAATATTTAATAGAATAGAACAAAAATTTATTGCTTGGGTAGATAGTTTTCAACAAAAAGGAAGTGGATATATTTTTGATCATATTAATTTAACAGAATTAACTGTTGTAAAAGTAAAACCATTAACAGGATCATCTTATTTTAAACTTCCCTTTAAAAATAATAATATTTTAAAACAAGGATAAGAAATGTTTTTCTATGGTGTATTATAGCTACTGTTCTAAAAATTAAATCTCGCCCAGAAAGAGTATCTCATTATAGAGAATATGAAGAATACATTAATGTGGGCAAAATTGATTATCCTGTTAAAATAAAAGATATTCTAAAGTTTGAAAATAATAATGGTAATATAAGTATAGATGTTTATGCTCTTCAAAACCCAAAAAATGTAAAATCCCTATATCCGATATATATTACAAACCATTCAAATAGAGATCATATTATTGATTTATAATATGTTGAAAATGAAACACATTATTGTTTAATTAAAAATCTTGAAGCAATTTTATCTAGTAGAGGCAAGAGAAGATATTTATGTAAAAGATGTTTACAATCTTATACTACTTCTCAAGCATTAACCAATCATCAAAAGGATTGTGGAAATCAACTATTAGCAAAACCTATTCTTCATTATCAGCTTTTGATGATAAAAGATACATTTATGCCGATGGAATAAGAACATTACCACATGGTTTAAAAAATTAGAACCCTGTTTTCTGTAATTCTTTTTCATAAAATGATCCTATAATTTCTTTACCCTCTAAATCTTTTATTTTATAAGTAACAGGATCTGTATATAAAACTTCACTAATAATAAATATTTATGTTGTCCATTTAGGTGTGTATCCTTTTTCAAAAAACGTTTTTCATCTTTGTTATTCTTACTCTATCGCCTATTTTAAATTTAGGTTTTATTTCATCATATTCAGTTTCAGATCCATATAAGTTTTGTCTTACTAAATCTTCATTAGATTTTTTACTGCCTTCAACAGGAGTCAGTTTTATAGAATTATGATATGTGTTATTATAATCAGTAACTAATTCATCCAGTATGTTATAATATTTTGTTACACTATTAGCAGTAAAATATTTAAACATTTTCTCTTTCATAGTTCTTTTCCATCTTTCTACAACATAACTTTTTTCTCTTCATTCTCTGTAGAATACATTTCAATATTATTAATTGTTTAAAGATCTTTAACATATTTATTATAAAATTCACTTCCTTTATCAACCCATAGTTTTTCTGGTTTTCTGTTATCTCTAGAAAATATCTCTTTAAATCCTTCAGCAACAGTTATTCCACTTTTATTTTTTAATGGAATCATCCATCCATATTTACTAAAAACATCAATAACAGTAAGAATAAATTTATATCCATTATTTTGTTAAGAATAAGAAGATATATCAACTAAATCTGTTGCCCATATTTGATCTATTCCTCTTACAATAACTCTTCTTTTTTAAATTTTTTAAATAACTGGTTTATGTAATTCATCAGCTAAAAATTTAGATGTATCTGAAAGAACTTCAGAAAGATATTCTAATGATATTAATGAAATAATGTTTCAAAAGAAAAAAGTAAAAACAGTATTTAATCCTCAATACTGTGAATATTGTGATTTTATTTCAAAGAATAAATCAGTATTAAAAGCACATGAAAGAAGTAAACATTTAACCGAAATTGTAAAAAAATAACGAAGTCAACAACAAGCAAAAACAAAGCAAAAACAGTGTAAAAACAATCAAAAGCAGACATCATAAAAAACTTATGAAAAACAAGGATATAGAGATTTTGATGTAGATAAAGCGATAGAAGAAGTTTAACTTTTAATTTTTACTCGTATATAAAATGGAAAGTATTAAAGTATTGGTTAAAAAAAAAATTAACAGGATGAAATTAAAGAGGAAATTAAAGAACTTGATAAACAAAATTATATAACAAAAGATCATTTATTAAAACAATATGCTGTAAAAAATATCATCAATGAAGAAATGATAAAATTAGCAGGTGAACAAATGATTTAATATGAAGAAGAAATTGAAGAACAACAATGTTTAATTAATGAATATCAAATTATAATTGGTGATGAAAAATTAAAAAATGAAATAATGAAAAATCAAATAAAAAATATAATGAAATAGTTGATTCAACTAAATTGAAATATAAAGAAAAAGCAGCTAATAGATTATTAAATAAATTAAATAACAAAATTAAAGAATTAAGATAAATAAGATAATTTTTATAAAAATTATATTATATATAAACAATTTAATTTCGTATTTTGAAATTAAAAGATTTATTTTTTTATCTAATACATTATATGTTTTTATTGTATCCATTTTATAACCATTGAAATTTCAGACTCTTCTAAAAGATGGATTTTTTTAACCCACTTTCTCTTGGAAATAATTGTTCTGCTAAAAGTTTTATTTCTTTAGGGGATAATTTTTTTCCACCACTCCATTCTTGTGTGTTATTTGTATTAGAAGGATTAGATGGAGGAAATATTTTATTTATAACTTTTTCACTAGCTTTATTACCTAATTCTGTTGCGTTTTTTTTTACTAACATTTACAACTACTTCCTTTGCAGCATCTTGCACAACTTTCGAAGTAATAGTAGATAACAAACTATCAAAAAATCCTTCTCCTTTAAAATATTTGTTCCTATTATTTTTTCCAATTATTAAAGGCATTTTTAATATTTTAAATTTGTTTCTTTTAAGTTTCATATTGATCTTTCAAAAAGTTCATGTGCTATAGCATTAATTTCAGGAACAACATTACTATATCCATCTTCTTTACTATTTTTTAAGAGATTAAACCTTTTCATTAATTCACTGAAATCTATATCTTCAATAGGTAATTGTGGTTTTTGACTCATTATTTCTTCACTAAATATTTCTTCTCTTATTGGTGTTATGATCTTATAATATTTAACACCTGTAATAAGTGGTGTGTTTATATTCTCGTTGTCTAGGTGGTGTTCATGCGTGTGTCATGAATATTCTTCTCACACACTCTGCGTTACACAACTGGTACAAGCCGACACCAAGTCAGTCGTACGAGCATCGATTTATTGACATGATATAACTTACGGCAATGTCCAGTCGAAGTCCTAATACACAGCTCTTGCACACGAATTCACGCAGCCTTCGACGAACAGGTTCTTCTTGCACTCACTGACCAAAGTCGGCTCCCATGGATCAAGTTGAGGTTCTGGCCATTTCACAGACTGGCATGGTCGATCTTGGCTTCACACTTCGTCGTCAGGGTCTCCTTTCTCAACAAGTACTCTTACGTTGACATTCTCACGTTCAGTCGCACATCCTCTCGCTCCAACAGGTCGACACAAACTAAACTTGATCAGAATCAAGTCTGACTTATACCAGGGGTTAGTTTCACGTGGCAACATGTGGTGGTCCTTTACTTTCACGTGGCGACCTTTGGTCGCATTCTCTTGGTACCCGTGATAACTAGCGGTCATCACCTATCTCAAGATTCTCGTTTAATCCGAGTATCTGGACTATCTCGGTGTTTTAGGTCAGCTTTGGGCCTTTCCCCCAACCATCCTAATCTGGGTGAAAATATCTCTCATTGCATTCTTCCTCCCCGGTATTAAAAAAAAGTTCACTTTTTTTTCCTTATTATCGTTAATTGATAGGAGTATATTTTATGTAATGCTTGGGTATTTTCACTGGTATCAGAGGTAACAATTTATTCCACCCCTTTTGGGTAATTCATATTTTTCCTTTGGAACTTTGTCAGTTGTCATGCCCAGTGAGTATTATGTGGCGTAATGGAATCAACACCCCAGGCAATACTCTCTCAATTGCGGAAGACCATAAAGGCTCTACGCGTTTCCCACCTCATCCCACAGTCTGTCAAACGACAGAAAATCACCCCAGGCACTACTCTTTCAAGTGCGGAAATCCATAACGGCTATGGAACAATAATGTAAACCCGTAAAGTCCCACCTTTGCCACTACACTCACTGAACATCCACTGCGAGAGGTCCCGGATTCAAATCCCGGACGAGCTCCAATTGTAATAAGTGGTGTGTTTATATTCTCGTTGTCTAGGTGGTGTTCATGCGTGTGTTGTGAATGTTCTTCTCGCACACTCTGCGTTACACAACTGGTACAAGCCAACACCAAGTTAGTCGTACAAGCATCGATTTATTGATATGAAATAACTTACGGCAATGTCCAGTCGTAGTCCTAATACACAGCTCTCACACACAAATTCATGCAGCCTTCGACGAACAGGTTCTTCTTGCATTCACTGACCAAAGTCGGCTCCCATGGATCAAGTTGAGGTTCTGGCCATTTCACAGACTGGCATTGTCGATCTTGGCTTCACACTTCGTCATCAGGGTCTCCTTTCTCAACAAGTACTCTTACGTTGACATTCTCACGTTCAGTCGCACATCCTCTCGCTCCAACAGGTCGACACAAACTAACTTGATCAGAATCAAGTCTGACTTATACCAGGGGTTAGTTTCACGTGGCAACGTGTGGTGGTCCTTTACTTTCACGTGGCGACCTTTGGTCGCATTCTCTTGGTACCCGTAATAACTAGCGGTCATCACCTATCTCAAGATTCTCGTTTAATCCGAGTATCTGGACTATCTCGGTGTTTTAGGGCCTTCACCCCAACCATCCTAATCTGGGTGAAAATATCCCCTATTGCAACACCTGTACCTGATTTTGATTTTTTGGCATTTGGATCATTTTTAGTTGTAATTAGTATTTCCTTATATGTATTTCTGTCTTCTTCAGTATAATTTTGTGGTTCTTTACTAGTTATTAATTGTAACAAACCTGGAGTTAATGTATACGTAGCATCTCCTAGCATTTTATTGGTGTTTTGGAGGAAGCAGACTGTTTACTTGCTTCTTGCAATAATTGATGTGGTGATACACCTTTACCGATTATATAATCTTTATTTTTAAATACTTGAAAAAATGAAAATTTCTTTTGGTAATCTTTGTTCAAATTCTAGTTTTAATTATTTTATATTCTGTTTGAAAAATAGATTTTCCAATAACTTGAAGATTATCATAATCTAAAAAATCCTTTAGAAGTAGATTTAAAAGTAAATTTGTTTTTCCACAACCTGATTTACCAAAAATTAAAACCCTTATACTTCTAGGTGGTCGATAATTATTATTTCTGTTTGATGTATTTTCATTACATGAGAATTCTTCAATACTCATTTTTTTAAATGAATAATTTTAGAACCGCTGATTTGTATATTTTAATTTGAGTCTATTTTGAATCATTTCTGACGGTAAATGTTTTTATAAAAATTTTTATAACAATTTTAAAATGGGGTCTTTTTTAATATAAAAGTTTTAGAACCTCTTAAGTAACACGACATTTCTTCCTCGCATAAAAATGTCATTCCTCATAAACCAGTTTCTTTTGTAAAGATGTTTTATGGGATTGACACGCGGACTCTGGTTTTCTCCAAAAGAATTTATTTTGGTGTGTGCGTTAAAACGTGATTGTGTTTGAATACACACTGCAAACGGAATGATTTTGCAGCTGTGAAGCTGTGTGGAAAGTTGTCAATTGAAGCTGTACAGACGTCCTTAGTTGCAGTAAACAAGCCCTTGACGACACTTTTTATTTGGGTCAAAATAAATTTCTATTAGGGTCATGTTACATCTTAATATAGAAATGAAATAATCAATATATGTGTGTTAGTCAGATTTGTACTGTAGGAGGGTCTCCCTTTACCTGTAGAAACTACTAGACTAGTGGACTAAAGTTCTCCATGACTCACTTTCTCGTAAAGTCTGGAACATTCCAGTGTTGCATTTGTGTTATATAATGGAGTTACTTTTCGTCGGAGAGGTATTCTAAAATGGATTTATTTTAGATTAGAGCCACGCTTAAGAAAAAACTTAATGATTTAGATTGTTGTTGTTGTTATCGATCCAGCGGCGCATGAGCTTTCGCCCTTTGGCCCAATGCCATGTAGTGGAATTTGCATGTTTTCACAAGCTGTTCTTTTCCTCCGTGATTTAGATAAATATAATAATAAACTTAATAAAATTTCAACTAGAAAAGTTTTAATGGTGATTGTGTTTTCTAATTTTATCACATTCTTTACATCTTCCTCTACGACCATCTGGACATGTTTTTTCTCTAGCAAAGAAATTAAATGGTTTAGTGATAAAACATATATTGCAAGATTTACTCATTTTTATATATGAATAATTTATATTTATCTTTTATTGATATTTTTAATCAATTTATTTTTTGATATTAATAAAAATTACTATCATTAGTAGTGATATAGATAATTAGGATTCTAACAAAAATCATTTTTTTTTATTTTATTATTTTTCTTCAAAAACCGAACAAAAAGTGAGGTTGTGGGAAAAAATAAAAAATCATCATCTATTTTCTATTCTTTCTCCCTCCCTCCTTCTATGTCTCCTCCTCCTTTCTCAACTCCTCTCTCTCTCTCTCTCATTTTCTTCATCTGTCTGTCTCTCCCACTTTCTACTTCTTTTTGTCTCTCCTCTCCCCCTGTCTTTATGACTTTCATTATGCATGTCTCACTAGAGTTCCTACCTCTTCCTCCTCCATCAACACCCCCCCCCCCCTCCCATATGTCTAGCTGAATACCTTTTTATTCATGACAAATTCTATCAGCAAATTGTGACATCCTCTCCTCTACTGCAGGCCACTGAAGAGTTGATGTGCATGATGAAGATGATGGCAGAAAGAAAGAGGGAGCACACTCCAGAGGAAAACCTGGCTGTTGAGAACTTCCGTAAGACCACGCTCATTCTGGTTACCCAAGGACTTGACCCCAGGGTTATGTGGCAGACTCTGTGCTCGTAAGGTTTTCTTATATTTGATTCTGTGATTGTTTCTTCATTTGTGTTAAAAGTTTTGAGAATGGCAGTGAAGTGGTTTGAATACAAGCTTTTTGAGACAACTGGCCAAGGTTCAGGTGTTTCTTCATTTGTGTTAGAAGTTTTGAGAATGACAGTTAAGGGGTTAAAATACAAGCTTTTCAAGCCAGCTGGCCAAGGTTCAAGCCGCAGTGATAATGAGTTCTGTATAGATCTATTTCTAGTGTGATTTCTGGGGCTCTATTTTAGGGGGGAACAGAACACACCCACTGCCCCCCCCTGATGAGGATATTGTACAAGGGGAACTAATTTGGTGTTTGTTCACAGTGAATGCCCTTGCTCTTTGATTGACCGGGTGACTGAGCCATCTCTCTAAACTACAGCATTGTCTACACATCTGTTCTCATAAATCAGCGTGTTGATTAAATTGTTTTGCTGAAATCGGATACCTTGGGCTAAAAGACACAGAGATATTGCAGCCTAGCTGTGAACCACAGCATTTGTCATCCCATCCACCCTTTTAAGGGGAAAACACACACACACTCGCTGACACACATGCACACTCAAACTTACACACTTTTGCAGGTGCACTTGCGCACGTGTGCACACACACACACACAAACACGCACATACAGATGATGTAGAGATCTGTGTTTCTTGTTGCTGTTTTAGTTGTTCGTGATGAAGAACACTGTTTCTTTCATCCATCCAGAAACTATAGTTTGAGTTATGTGAGTCCGGAGGTGACCTATAAGCCCAGTACGGGCCACAAAGTATCTGGAAACAGTGAGGACAGGGAACAGTGTCTGTAGGTAAAAGGGCCTGTTATATGGGTCTTTCTGGTACAATTAGCACGACACTAGACTTGATTTGTGATGGATGTGAAGAAGGGAACCAGTCGCCCTCACCACATAATGCCATGAAGTTCGATGTGTCTGCTGAGAGATGAAAATTTGTTATGTCCAAAATAATCCAATATAATAGACACCTGAAGATGCATCTCAGTTTTGCCTGTACATTGCATAGCCAGATTTTGCTGTGTTCAAGTCCCCATGTGAGGGGGGGGGGGGGGGGGGTCACAGGCGCACCCTCACTCACACAGCCACACACGCATACCGACAGGCATGTCACAAAAGGCTTCTAATCAGGGGTGCTGCCTGCCGTCGAAGTCGGAATGCGTCTGAGAACCAACAAGGAACCAACAATCTGCACACAAATAAGCTAGATCTGTGAATGAATGTTCACACAACACTCAAGTCCAATAACAAGACTAAAGTCCAGAAGTGGATGAACAACCAGAACTTAAGCTTGAGTTTATATCTGATGTATGTGATGAAAAACAAAGAGAAAGATCTGCTTACTAAGAGGTGCAAATATCACAACTCTGTGAACAACCACAACACATCTATGTCCAAACCAAATTGTATAGGACAGATGGAGAAGAAGAAGAGTTGTAACTGTGAAAGTGCAGCCAGAAATGGCTCTGGTCAGTTGTGAGACATTTCCCAATGACATTTCCGAAGATAGCCGCTCAAGGTAACAAGTGACCGCTTGTTGTTTCAGGGTCTACAAGATCTTGGTAGTTACTCCAGAAGATTACATGAACTTGCTCTACCAGAATGGACTTTCAGTGCTAAGCCAGGTACATTTGTTTGTTTTCCTCTCATGGAAATGTTGAGTACTCACATTGACTGTGTTAGTAAATACATTCTGTTTGTATCTTTGTTCTGGGTGAAGAGAGTGAAGGACCCTTTTCGCACTTTTGGTGCATCAATCTTTTAGTGCTAGACGTGTTTTAATAGTTAAGTGGGTGATGGGTGATTTGGTTGTTGTCATGTCACTTGCCTTGACTTCCCAGGACATTACCAGCGAACCAAGGTGACACACACAAAAACTTGACCTCGATGCAGATTTTAACACTTGACCCTCGGGCTAGCAAGCGAGCATCTAGTGAAGCTTCCTTTTTGTATGAAATAAATCATTTGAAGACATTTGTTGGTAGCTGTTATTGTAAACATAATATAATAAACAATAAATCATTACACAAGTAATTTAGTTTATTGATACACTTTACAGATCACAGAAGTAGTAGATAGACCATGTGATCCTTCTATGATTTCCATGGTGAAATGTTCATTGTGGCATGTATAGATTTGGCTATCCTCCTAAAAACGGGCACAAAAGATGGCGGCCAAAAACAGGGCCTCAGTCATGTGTTAATTGCACACTTCCGGCGGCCTAATTTGCGGTTTTCCGGCGACTACCACTACCACCGAGAGTATCCCCACACGCAGCTCACACGCCGTTGATTGGTGCTAAACTAGATGGCTAGGACTCACGAGCAAAGCTGCAGGAGATGCGGAAGCTGCTGCTCGTGAGTCCCAGCTATCTAGTTTAGCCCCAATTTACGCTGCGTGAGCGATACTCTCGGCGGTGGTGGTGGTCGCCGGAAAAACCGCAAATTAAGTCGCCGGAAGTGCGCAATTGACACATGATTGAGGCTCTGTTGGGGTGTTTTTGCGGCCGCCATCTTTTGTGCCCATTATTCGGAGGATAGCCATAGATTTTATGATTTGTTTATTTCAGTTTTTAGGACATTTGAGGACATTTTATAGGATTTATTTTTTTGCTGCATGCTATCTGGAAATAAACTGAATTATTTGGCCACATAATATATAACAAACACTGGAGACAGACAATAAAAATACAACGGAACACGATAAAACAATGTGAATAGTTACGCCTCTTATCTGTGGCAACATATACAGGGTAAGTCTTGGACTATTTCTCTATAATTAAAGATGAAATCCTGACTTTTAAACTTTAAGTGTTACAGATTCTTAGAATACTGTTGATTAAGAAGAAAAAAAAGACACTGAAATTCTACAGTACTGGTTTCAGTATATAGTCGGTTCTTATTAGTTTGTGGGATTGTTTCAATAACATTTTTAATCTTGGTAAATGACATTATTGATAGTATATCATATAAATCAACACTGAATACGTATCTTTATTTCACAGTCGTTTTTTATAATCTACACCATGTTTCATGAGGCAACCGCATGTCACATGACTGGAGATCTCATTGATGTCCTTCAGCTGATTCATTCCTTGCTGATTGCTGCCAAAGATGGTGAGAGAAAAGGTATACTCAGCATATACTGTTTTGTTCAGTCTTTAACACTTCTCTTTAAAACCTGAAGAAGAGAATTTAGGAAACCACACCCAGCATAGGAACAAAGGCCAAGACAGTTTTAGAAATGCCTGCCTGTTATCTCACTTAGTCCGTACTCACTTAGTCCGTACTCACTTAGTCCGTACTCACTTAGTCCGTACTCACTTAGTCCGTACTCACTTAGTCCGTACTCACTTAGTCTGTACTCACTTAGTCCGTACTCACTTAGTCCGGACTCACTTAGTCCGTACTCACTTAGTCTGTACTCACTTAGTCCGTACTCACTTAGTCCGTAACTAAGCAAGATGATATATCCAGTTTTATAAGAAAGCACCGCTGCAACTACATTGACCATGCACTCATAATGGATAAGACAAGACTCCCTCATCCAGCCCTCATAGGAATTGAAAACGGGGAAGATCAAAAGAGACCCTGCGTAGAACCATCATCAGGGAAAGCTCAGCCATGGGCCTAATTAACATCCAAGTCTTAAAACAGGTGTCAACGAACTGCCAGACATGGGGCGCTATGACCTCTGCCCTATATGCAGCGCAATGACCTCTGCCCTATATGCAGCGCAAGGCTGAAGAGGGAATAACTAAGTCCATGTTTTGTGGCATTGGTCATTGTGTCTGTCCACAGCCTTCTGTCTCGTATACTCTCATTCATTTATAATTCTTCTTCTTCTTCTCGTTCACTGGCTGTAAACTCTGGCTGAAAATTCTAGGTGTTTGTTCCCCTCCTGGCTTAAGTCTTGTTGCAGAACCTCACTGTTGTGTGCGCACCTGTTTCACACATCTCACTTATTTGTATGCACTCTTGGTTCCTTGCCTCTCAGGCAGATGTACTCTAAGATGGACCTAACAGGAAGCCCCCAGCTAGTTGACTCCTATGACATGCCTGTTGGGGAGGCAGTGGGTCTATTCAAGTTTTCCTCACGGTGCTGCCCTGGAACCCACACAGGAAATTTATAATACATATGTTCCTCCCATTTCATGATGCTAGACTTCCCTTGAGGGTTCTGGGACCCAATTTTGGGATTGGAAAGAAAAAAGAAGAATGTTGGGAGGAGTCTTAAAGAGAACACAGCCACCAATGAACCTGTTAGAAATTATGTTTATATTTACTTTGTCATGTTCTCTCCACATACAAGCTGAGATCCGAAGCATGATCAATCAGTGGAAGGAGAGGAACGAGGTTGCCAAGAAACTGCTGACTCTGCTGAATTCATTTGTGCCAAACAATCTCAGAGCTATAGCTTTAGGTAACTATTGTAAATGATGAAGTTGCTGTGGTAACTGTCGTGTATGTACTAAGTTTTGTTGACCTATGGGGTTATCTTCTGTCTCTGCATGCTGTTGTTCTGTAGACTTATTGGGATTATTCTATTTGGTGTTATTTTGTTGACCTATTGGGATTACTGTAATTGCTGGTATTTTGTTTTAGGATTATTCTTCTTGGTGCTTTGCTGACCTGTTGGGATTGGATTATTCTTCTTTTCTTCTTCTTCTTGTTCACCGGCTGTGAATTCCGGCGGTAAGTCGCGGTTGTTCGTCCAAAATGGACTTTTGGCTTTTACCTTGACCTGAGTTTTGCGTGTACATCCGTTTTACTGGCTTATTTGTTTGCAGTACTCGTTCCCCGCCTCTCCGGCAGATGTACTCCGACTTCGGAGGAAGATTGGATTATTCTATTTGGTGTTATTTTTTTTTACCTGTTGCGATTATTCTATTTGGTGTTATTTTGTTGACCTTTTAGTATTACTGTATTTGGACTATTTTGTTGCCTTTTGGGATTACTGTGTTTGGTTTGTTGACTGTCTGGCGTTGCTCTATAGACCTGTTGGAGTTATCTTCTATTTCAGCATGTTGTTGTTTTGTAGAACTATTGGAGCTACCTAATGCCTCTGTGTTGTGTTGTTGACCTCTTAGACCTGTTACCAGTCATTTGAAATTGTCAAGTTTGTATGTGAGGATAATGTAAAGTTGACATTTGCTGACATGTCAAGTTGTAGAAAACATAGATATTTACTGTCTTATTATAGAGCTCTAGTATAAAGATCACTTTTACTATCCTGATATAAAGATTTGCTATCTTAATATAAAGGTGGTATTTGCTGTTAATGTAAAGTTGACATTTCTGCTAATATAAAGTTGAGATTTACTTTGTTGTCAACAAGTTGTAAGGTCAGGACTGGTAACAAGTTGTAAGGTCAGGACTGGTAACAAGTTGTAAGGTCAGGACTGGTAACAAGTTGTAAGGTCAGCTTGTTTATCTCTCGACAGATGTTCTTCACAAGATGGTTCTGGTGGTTCAGAAGGACATCACACAGTTCCTGACCACGGCACTGCTGCATGCCCACAACACTTTCCAGAACTCAACCTCTGCCAGTAAGTACCGTCTTTGTATTGTACATCATTTGCTGCCATTGAGTACTGTCTACTGTCATTGGATTGTCCTTTAACTTCTGCCAGAAAGTACCGTCTTTGTATTGTACTTCAGTTGCTGCCGTTGAGTACTGTCTACTATCATTGTACTGTGTGATTCAACTTCTGCCAGTAAGTACCGTCTTTGTATTGTACTTCAATTGCTGCCATTGAGTACTGTCTACTGTCATTGTACTGTCCTTCAACTTCTGCCGGTAAGTACCATCTTTATACTGTACATCAGTTGCTGCCATTAAGTACTGTCTACTATCATTGTACTGTCCTTCAACTTCTACCAGTAAGTACCATCTTTATATTGTACATCAGTTGCTGCCATTAAGTAGTGTCATTGTAAATTTTCTCTTGTGTTTTTTGTGTGTCAATGTCCGAGTCTGACACTGGTAATCTCAAGTCTGTCTAAAAATTGTATTTATAATTTGTCTTTTTGTTTCTATTGGGATAGCAGGGTGTTTCAAAATTAGAGCATTGTTATGTGACATTGCTGACTTGTTGGATTCTCGTTTACACTCTGAACCATATATTAGTTTTGGTAAACATGTTTACTTTTCTGCTCCCAGTGACTGTAGGTCCATTCTTTCCCACCCGGTCATATCAAGGCCTGCCCAACAAGGCAGAAGTCAGGTCCTCAAGGCCTCAGTTTCAGATGTATCTGCACGCTGGCCAGGTGGAGGTCAGCAAGGTAAACCACTTTTTGTGTTGTTTTTATTTTTTAAAATTTTAATTGAAGTTTTGACCATTGTTAATTTGGTCATTACATCGTCATCATGTTACTGTGACCACAGCCTAGCCATTCTTCTCTGTCCTGTTCGGGATCAGTTTTTTTTTTCTTTCCTTTTCTTCTCTGTTTACTCTTACTAGGGCCATTGGCACTTTTTATGGTAGTTTACATCCAGGCTGCAATATCTGCACTTTTTGGCACAACATTTCTGATTTCACCAAATCTTTCATTTGCTAACTTTTTCTTCTCGCTGAAATTGATTGAGCGTGGCTTTCTTTGTGGATACTTCTCCTCTTCTGAAATGTTTTTTTTTTGGGTGTGACCTATGCAAATGGATTGAGGAAGCAAGGGTGTCCAAAAGAAACCCTTTGAATATAAATGAGAAAAGGCAGAAGTACCGGACCAGATTCCGTCCACATTATCGACAAAGTTGCCAAGGATGTAACAGGCCCATAACTTACATTTGTAATTTCCTGATGATATTAATGGGTAGAGTACAGGGCCCTTTTTCACGCCTAAGGGTATATTGGGCATGCGAGTTCTTAGACCAGTCGGCACTCAGTAGTATGTGATATGGTCAGCATCACACCGACTGCCTTTTCTTCCCAGGACTATACCTGGTACCCACTCAAGTCTGGGTCAACCTGGGAGCCAAGGTCATTTTTGAAAGAAGAAAAAAAAGTCCAGCTCTGTCAGGGTCCAAACCTTTGACCTTGGGATCCACAGGCAACGTCTGGCGGCTCCCTAATATTGTTGGGTGTGTGCGACAAAAATGTTGTGTGTATTTTAACTCTTTGAGTCCCAGGGGGTTTAGCATCACAGGCCCAAGGGGTAGTGAAGAAAGACGTAAAATCGGCGCATCATGCGTTCATCGGGCCTCTAGGTAGGAATCTATGAACGTATGATGCGTTCTTTGGGACTCAAAGAGTTAACTGTATGCTGAATTGCTGTGCTTGACTGTATCTTCCAGGGTACGGACGAAGACTATGACAAGGCCCTGTGCAATTACTACGAACCTTACCACCGCCTCATTGACAGAATGTGCAGGATGGCCATCAATCTCAAAATCCTCAATGCCGATCTCATCAATTTGTGTATGTGCCATCTTATTTTCTTATTGTGCATGTTTTGATCCCCATCAAGGCGGATTCTAAATCCTTTTGCCCTAGAAATCCTTCTTGGGCCAGAACCTGGAAATCAAACAAACAATTTCAAGCAGCTATTTTGTACAGGCAACTAATTCATGTTTTAAAAAAACAAACATTCTTCAAGCTTCAGATGAGAAGAAGAAGAAGAAGAAGCCTATCACAGATTCCTATCATCACCATACAGAATTCCCTGTCTGATGTATATGTGGTTATACATGTGGCTCTGTGCTAAGAGGTGGAAGAAATGATAGAGTTTCATTGCAAAAATGAATGGACGTCACTTACTGCAGCAAAGCTTGGCATATGATACCACAACATCTAGTTTCATAATGGAGGTAGAGGCAGTCTTAGCAGCTTTCTGCTGGCATACGAACCAGGTGCACATATGTGTTGTGATTGTAGCGGGCTTATAAAAGCTTGCTGAGAAATGTAGAGAAAGGCATGCTCTATGTTGAGTAGTTAGCATTGCTCTAGAGCAGTGTTTCATCAACTTTTCTTAATCGAGGTGCCTTTTTTCAATTAAACTTTTTCCACGGCGCCCTAACCTAAATAAAAGTATGACTATTTGTTTGTAAGAGATTTTAAAAAAATTAAACTCGAGTATCTTCAAATATTTCATGGCGCCCCTGTGAAAAGGTCACGGCTCCTCCGGGGCGCAAAGTTTGGGAATCACTGCTCCAGAGGATCTGGGTAGTTAGCATCTTTTGGATCTTTTTACCAGGCACACAACTGTATTAGGAAATTTACAGGCAGACAGATTGGCTGGTTTTGCAGTGCTAGGTAATACATTGATGCATGACAAGATCGATGTTATCAAGACCCGTTGTGCGAAGGACAACAGTGCTAGGTGATGCATTGATGCATGACAAGATCGATGTTATCAAGACCCGTTGTGCGAAGGACAACAGTGCTAGGTGATGCATTGATGCATGACAAGATCGATGTTATCAAGACCCGTTGTGCGAAGGACAACAGTGCTAAGCCATGAACAGATAGATCATTGGTTGTTATGGTCTTTTAGGTGTTGTTTATCTTTCAGTGCTATTATACATTATAATCGCAAAGAGCCCCAGTGGTATAGCAGCTAGACCGGGACTCTCAGGTCGACCCAGCCTTGAGTGGGTACCAGGTACAGTACTGGGAAGTAATGGTGGCTGGCATGGCGCTGACCATATTACCCACCCGGTGTTGATAGGTCTGTAAAATATAGGTCTTGCCCAATATGCCCAGAAGGCATGGAAAGGGTCCTTTACTTTATTATAACAGAAAACAGTTTGTAGTGGGAATTGGCACCTTTTTAGCCACTGTGCTACTCAGAGGAAAGGCAAGACGGACATATAACCAGATTGTGACTGGTACTATCAGTATTGGAACTCTGCGCTGGCTGCTGAAGATGAGGACGGAGCATACATGGGAATGCCCCGAATGCTGTGATGTCAATTCTTGACTCAACTCAACTCAACTAGGCACTGTGGTGAGTTTCAGCACTTTTTCTAGGAAAAATATAGCCCCACATAAAACCAAACTGCTACTGGTACCACTGGCATTACAAATGCATTGGCATTTGAACTCTTTGCCGGCTGCTGAAGATAGGGACAGAGTGCCTATTGGAATGTCCTGAATCCTGATGTTATTTCCTAATTGAAGTCAGCTCAACTGTATAAACTGTTATCTATAGAGAAGCAGCAGAATGTGGAAGAGGCGCAGTAAAATAGAAAAATCTGTGAGGTTGAATGTTTAACATTAACGTAATGTGTATGTGTCATCACACAGATGCAATGGTTGCATACGAGGGAGTGCCCCTGCATCTGCCTTACTTTGCTAAGCTGTGGAATGAGATCATGGAGACTTCTCAGGTATGAGCTGCGTGTTCTTGTTCTTTTCCATCCCAGACAATAAATGTATATGCGAGGGGGTTTCAAATAAAGACCTTGAGGGTGTGATAGAAATTACAATAAATAAGCCATTGTCTTGTAACCTGTCAGTATTGTTGTTAGGGATGTCAAGAGTGTTAATCACAGAGGGGATGAACACGGTGACATCATAATGACAGCATAAAGATTGCCACTACACTTTTTACATGCACCAAAGAGGAGCAGTATTTTTTTTTAAACAAAAAAGGGGTAAAACCTATAGACATTCATTGGTGAAGATATAAATTCATCGTTAATTGAAGATCCAGCATGGTGATGTGTGCCTGTTAGTCCAGCAAGTGTTTGATTGGAATAGGACGTTTTAGAATGGAGTCCCTTAGGGACTCTGTCATCCTCCATTCTCCAGGTGTGACCCAGCCAAGCCCCCAAGAGGTACCAAAAAATATACAGAAGGTAACTAGAAAGGGAAGTTGAAAAGATGGGAAGGGCATGGGGTAAGCTGCCATGTGATGGCAAAAGACTGGATAACTTGATAAGTTGACTGAATTCTCTCCTTAGTTTAATATGCTGTCTTGCTTTCTTCCAAAACACTTAAGAAATCTGGATTGTCCATTTATCACTATTGCTGTTATATTACCACTTTGAAAGTAATTTATTTATGAATGTTAATTGCATATATTTCTTCATTGAAATATCGTCTGAAATAGTTAATAAACTGACTGATTTCAGTCTGAAACTTCCAGTTTCACCATTTTAATTTTATCTCAGCTTGTTACGGCAGCTGCTGTCCTAATGCATCTCTTGTAAGTAAAGTAAAGTAAAGGACCCTTTCCACGCCTTTAGGCGTATAGGGCATATGGGGCTAGATCTATATTTTCATAGACCAACGGCACAAGATGTGTGATGTGGTCAGCATCATGCTGGCCACCTTTACTTCCAGGGACTGCACCCGGTACCCACTCAAGGCTGGGTCGACCTGGAAGCCAAGGTCATTTTTTTAAAGAAAAGTTCGGCTCTGCCAGGGAGCAAACCCACGACCTTCTGATCCGCGGCGTGTGTCTAGCCGCTCTACCATGGTAACTCCATGCATCTCTTGACTATCATAATATATGTTTATTGATTTTTGTAAGGGTCCATGATTGATACTTGTTGCATAAAATTGGCCAGAATTTTTTTTTTATTAGATGTGCATTCTGTAATGCCAGTAATCTCCTTGCAGACTGCAGACCCCGACCACATGCTGGTGAACACGCTGTGCAAGTGCAACTCCTTCATAGACTACATCGAAACGGTCCTGATGGATGAGAGGAGGTCCCTCAACAATGACCACATCTACCAGTTCTTCAGGAACTACTTCCCTAAGGTTAGTCTTAAATCCTCTTCCTGACTTCACACACTTACCAGTGATACATGTTTGTTTGTTCTCACACACTTACCAGTGATACAGGTTTGCTTGTTCTCACACACTTACCAGTGATACAGGTTTGCTTGTTCTCACACACTTACCAGTGATACAGGTTTGCTTGTTCTCACACACTTACCAGTGATACATGTTTGCTTGTTCTCACACACTTACCAGTGATACAGGTTTGCTTGTTCTCACACACTTATCAGTGATACACGTTTGCTTGTTCTCAGTTTCATGAGACGACATATTCTTCTATTTATTCTTGAGAGCCTTTGTTCCGTTGGGAGATTGGTGGGGAAAAAATATATAGTCAGCCGATATAATCATCACCGGAGCTATGAAGTGTGTGCTGTGCGCATGAAAGAGCTGGCAACGGAGAGAGTAGGAAGGTTATGGCAGCATTGGTCATGGAGCAAAATAAAAAGATAGAGAATAAAGTTGAAGTTGAATGGATAAGTTAAAAGTTAAAGCAAAAAAGGTCAGTCTGAAGAGGTTATTTTTCTATACTCCTAGTGGTATTCTTTGCTCAAATTCATATTTTTTGCTCACACTGATATTCTACTGGCACTGTTCAAAAGTTGTTATATCGACTAAAGAGAACAAATATCTATTACCTGATTTTTGTGTGTGTACAATTAGGTTCATGAACACGTCATCACAGACGGTGGGCAGAACATCATCATGAACCTGGTGGCATCCATCCTGGCGGAGACCGATTCACTGAGAAGAATTGAAGCTGACAAGGATACTGTACCTGTACTTAATCGACTTCTTGGGGTAAGACATTCATTGAAGCTGATGTAGTTATTATTGCAAGTTTGAGAACCTCTAAAGACATGGTACAAAAGTTGAATGCATTCGAAAACAAATGTTTGAAATGATGAAAATAAAATGGGATGAATTTAAAAGGAGTGAAGAAATAAGAGAAATGTCTGGGCGGCCACAAGTATCAACAGTTATAAGACAGAGAAGATGGCGCTATATTGGACACATCCTGAGAAGAAGCCAGCAGATAATCATCAAAGAGGCATTAAAATGAGAAATAAAGGGATTAAGGAGTCGAGGATGCCTGAAAGAAACCCTAAGATGAACACTGATGAGAGAGGCCAAACCTGCTGGACTGGATTCCATCTATGATATTGAACTGATCACACAGGCGAGAACAGAATGGAGGAATAGATTGTGAGCCCTATGTGATGTATCAATGACATAACAGGGTGATGTATCATCATCATCAGGTGCCTTGCCGACTGGCGTGGGCTATTATGCCTCTCAATAATCCACGATCTCCTGCAGCATGTATCAGTTCGTGTGCCGACACACCTCCATGCCATGCAACAAGACTGTCAAGAATCTTCTCTCGTCTTTCTCTATCCCTCCTTCCACAGATCTTTTAAGTGGTCACAACATGTTCTATTTTCCATCTTCTCATAACATGGCCGAAAAAATGATGTCTCCTTCTGATGTCTGTGATAAGTTGTCTTCGGGCTCCCGCCTCTTTCAAAACCTCTTGGTTGCTCCTTTTTAAAAAAATATATGTTGTATATGGTTATATATCCTTTGAAGGACATTGCAAACCAGCCCCAGGATTTGTTGCCTGTTTGTGGTTTTACTAGGAAATTTTTAATTCCATAGTTTGCTATTGCTTTTTGAGCAGTCAGCTCTCTATACCATTGTTTAAATTCAATACAATGCGGCCCGCTGCAGAATGGCCTGCAGCTGGAATCGAACCAAGGTG
Source organism: Candidula unifasciata (assembly GCA_905116865.2). NCBI lineage: Eukaryota > Metazoa > Mollusca > Gastropoda > Stylommatophora > Geomitridae > Candidula > Candidula unifasciata. The sequence continues at coordinate 345,333 of CAJHNH020006623.1, read as the reverse complement.
TCTCGGAATTACAAACTGTGTTTGAGAATGGAGGTAAACACAGTCACAGCAGTTTTCTGTTGGCTTGAGTAAAGAACCTATTCTCCACGCCTTTAGGCATATAGGGCTAGACCTATATTTTATAGACCAATCAGCACAAGATGGGGGATGTGGTCAGCATCACGCGAGCCGCCGTTACTTCCTGGGGCTGCACCTGGTACCCACTCAAGGCTGGGTCGACCTGGGAGCCAAGGTCCTTTTTTAAGAAAGTCTGGCTCTGCCAGGGCGTGAAATGACAACCTTACGATCCACAGGCGATCGTCTAGCTGCTCTGCCATGGCGACACCCGCTGGCTTGAGTACCAGCTGCAAACCTGTTATGATTGTAAAAGACTCACAAAGCAATCTGAGAAAAGTGGAGAAAGGCATGCTGTGTGGTTATATGTCCATCTTGCCTTTTCTGTAAGTGTAGATTGTCTGAAAAACTCTCTGGCGACACCCCACTGCATTGTTTTCTCCAGACCCTAATGATTAATTATCTGCTCATGCTTCCCCACTGTTCACCTTCTCCCAGGAGACCTTGACCCTGTCTATGCTTATAATGCTAAATATGACACAAAATGTGGGAGGAATGGAAAAACACACAAACACAACCAAACCATTATGACTTTATCAAGGAAGTACTAAATACAGTACAAACTATGACTGGAAAACTCAACGGATGAGACAACAGAGCTAATGAAAAAAGTAGTACTTGGTACTCCGTTGATAAAGACTTTGGTCGAAACTTTTGGTTGTGTTTGTGTGCATCTTTTCCATTCCCTCATTTGAGCTTTCTAGTCACATGTTGTGTTATGTTTAGCATTTCTTGCGGTGTAATCACATATTTAGCATTTCTTGCAATTAGGTCGGCTGCAATCAGTCACTGTTTATGTCATCACTGTTGACCATATCTAGCTCGTCATGCATCAGTTTGCCTTGCAGAATAGCCGGTGCCTTCACAGATGTTATGTTTGGTATAGAATCCAATTGTCTGAATTTTCCACTTCAGACCCTGTGTGATTTGTAAATGGCACAGCAGGATGATGATTAAGTTGATTTGTTGTTATGAATTGCTGTGTACAGATTTATTGCCGGCAGATTTATTGATGGAGGCAGATTTATGATAAGGCGGGTATATGACTAGGCAGATTTATGATAAGGCAGGTTATTACTAGGCAGATTTATGACTGCAGCAAATTTATGATATAAGGCAGAATTTATGATTGCCTGCAGGTTTGTGATTGCAGGCCGATTTGTGATAAGGCAGGTTAATTCCTAGATGATTTATGATTTTAGACAGTTATGAGAGTTTGCAAATTTAAGTTTTGCACATGCAGATTTATAATTGCAGGTAGGTTTATGACAAGACAGGTTTATGATAAGGCAGTTTATGGCTAAATGGATTTATGATTGTAGGCAGATTTATGTTTTTAGGCAGGTTTATGATTAGGTAAATCTATGATTAGGCAAATTAGGGATAAGGTAAATTTATGACCAGGTATATTTGTGACTAGACAGATTCCTGATCACAGACAGATGATTATTGTATGATTGTGTCCAGGAACTACGAGCCATCCTGCTGATCCTGACGGTCCACCCTGAGCAACACCCCAGCCAGCTGCTTCACCGGGCCCTCAAGTCCATTGTCAGGACCTACCGTCTGCACCAGCAGCAGCGGGCGGAGCTGCAGGCTGCCACCCAGGCCAGGTCAGATGCCGAGGCTGCCCGCAGAGAGAGGGAGGAGAGGAAGAAGACTGAGGAAGCGGAGAAGAAGAAGCAGAAGCTGGAGCGGGTAGAGGAGGCAATAGATACGAGTGAGCAGGGGAAGCAGTCCGAAGAGGACGGAATTGCCTTGGTGTCCAGAAGGAGGAGGTCGATGAGCCCAGAAACAGGTTAGATTCCGGCATTTATTTTACTGGTCATCATCATCATCGTGTGACATGTTGATAAGCTTAGACTTTCATAGTTCGCCATCTCAAGCCACCCCAGAATTCTTGTAGGAGCTCTTATCTCAGTTATGCTAAGTGTTAGTGCTTTTATTAAGTTTTGTATAATTGACATTGGCTCCCACGTCGACCCAGCCTAAATAAGTTATTAGAAAATGTGTTCCTAAGGGGTTGAAGTGGCTGGCTCGATTTTAATCATAATGCCTGTGTTGTACTAATCTATACTATAAAGCACAAATGCCTTCCTGTAGTTTGTGTGTACATTTTAATTCACCTGTTAAGTCCTCCCAGACTGTTCACTAGATGGGTTAGATTTTCAATTACCATTATAGCTACAGTGTTTAATTAAGCAGTTACAATGGGAGCCAGGTATATATGCATTTTTTTTTATTAAATGCAACAATCAGTAGAATTAAACTTTCGCTGCAGATATTTCCTGTTGTATTTTCTTTTCTTTTATGTCCCTTCATTAATTTTTAAAAATTACATTCCATTGTTATCTCCTTTGAAATTTAGACTGTAAAATAAAGGCGTTTTCGCTTTATCTATCAGATATGGGGACTGCCAATACGCTGAATTGTAACCCTGAGTCCCTGCTCGAGTCACTGCGCGAAGTTGGCAGTAGCACTAATCCTGTGAAGAACTGGTCTAGGAGGCTCCTACCATTTCACCTCGAGCCATGACTCAGGGGCCAGCTACTACACCCTGTAAAACAAGGTGTTTGCTACAGATAAGAGACGAACAGAGAGTCACCAAACTTGCAATGAAATGGAATATTGATGGGTTCAGGAAACGAGAGCATCCAGGAGAAACTTAAAAATGGAAGTCTCCTGTTGTGCTCGTTGCTCTGTGGAGTTTTTAACCACATATACGGCAGCGGTTGAGACCAAGATGAGGTAGAGGACGGGAGAATAAAACCTTCTTTTGTTATCCCGGGCAATTAAATCTAGTTATTTATAAATAAAATGTGGGTTTAGCTCACAATGCCTGACATGCCACTGGCATGAAAATGATCCTTTAGTTACTTATGTGTTTGCTGTTGCCAGGTTGGTCCTATTGTAGGCATAGATATTTCATTGTCAAAATTGCCAAATCTGGTGTCCTTAGAAAGAAGGTTTCTTTTGCATTCTGCTTGTTTACCTTCTCTGCCTTTGATTGCTCAGTGCAGCATAGGCTTGCAGCTGTCTCTTGCCAAGGTCCTCTGTTTTCACATCTTGATTGGCTGTATTTTCCAGCTTCTTCTTCTTCTTGTGACTGTGTGATGTTTGTCTCTGCTGTTGACAAACTGTTGTGGTTTACAGCTGGGATGTGATATCTGCACCTTTCAACCTAACACACTTTCAGCAGATCCCTGGTAAGTCACCTTTTACCACATGCTTGTTAAGGAGCAGTGTCTTTGACCAAGTGGGGAATTTGACAGCCTTCATTTTCCCCTTGAAGAAATAATCACCTCCCTGGTTGTTCTTAAGTTATGTTAATGGAAAATCTGTCTGCTTTACTTATGAGCCCTGATACACTACATAGATTCACTATGGAAGTCAGTAAAAGGCCACTTTTGTAATCTTCATTAACCATAGGGTGGCTGTATGGTGTCCGCCTCAAGTGCTAAAAGTTCCGGGTTCAATCCCCGGTAAGGGCTGGGATTTTTTCATGTGGACTTGGACTTCTAGTAATTCGCCCTGATCTCTGGGTAGTGAGATCGGACGCCCGTGTGTATTGTTGTGACATTAAAAAAACTCTTTGCAGTTAGAAATCGAAAAGAGTAGCCTAACGGCACTGTCCTGGCAAAATTTGGCGTAAAAATCTACCCAGGGTATTTCAGGATCCTCGCCGATGCTGCAGAGCCCGTGCACTGTGCTGAGCTTCTTCAGACTAGTTAGAAGATAAACGGAGCATTTATGGGTTAATACCCGTGTGCCATGATGTTGATCTGTTGTGCAAACCTCAAACCTCATTAACCATATGATGTGGTATCTCTGCTGTGAGTTTCATTAACAATGCACTGTGTATCTTTGCTGTGATCTTTATTAACAATGCACTGTGTATCTTTGCTGTGATCTTTATTAACAATGTACTGTGTATCTTTGCTGTGATCTTCACTGTTACCTATGGTAATCCCCAGATATACCCTTGAAGAAACCCCGCAAAGGTCAAGGGGCAGAAGAAAGTGTAGTTGACTCATCGTCACCGACCAGTAAAGAATTCACCAACTCACCGAAGCCAGATCAAACCACAGGAGACATCACTCCAGATGACAGAACATCTGAAGCAGAACCTAAAGAAAAAGGCAGCAGTCTAGAGGGTGTGCAGGAGTCTCGTGTTCAATCGGCTTTAGATAATTCTGCTTTACCCTCATCATCCTCATTGTCATCATCATCATCATCATCATCGCCTACTCAGCCATCAACATCCAAACCACTAGTCACCACAGCCAAGAGCTTCATTTCCCTTGGACAGCCTGTCTCTCCTCAGCCCTGCTCATCGTCATCAGTAGACCCTGAAGACAGCAGCATCGAAGCTGGGACCAGAGACAGCAGCCCATCCCTAGATACCTCCTCATTACATTTCAGCAACGCCGAAGTCTCTTCAAGCACAGAAGAACAACCAGAGGATATTTCCAAACCCTCAACCAGCTCTCAGAAATCTGGCGAACAGACCGCAGTTTCCAGTTCTTCCCTGGCTCAGCCGTCCACTTCACAAGCTGCTGGCACAGGGAGAGCGGGAGGAGATGGCGCGGCATCAGGTATACGGTCACAAGGGGCTGATATCTACGATAAGGTTGTGAAGAGTGCCGAAGCAGTTCTAGCTCTCTTATCAAGACTGTTTGAAAATAATCAAAGCTAATTTTGCATTTCTTTCCTAATTATTTTATATTCCTACATAACAGGTTTCATATGTGTAGTTGTTATTCTGAAAGTGGTCAAAGTAATTGTGCAGTATTAAATAACAAGCAACAGTAGAAAGAGCAGTGTACCACTTGTCATGGGTAACGCCAGATTTTTCTACTTTGATAACTGATTGTGTAGATATTCTGTTACAGTGAGTTACCATAGAAGAGGTTTGAGAGCAAGGGGGAAAGGATGGGGGGGGGGGGGGGGGGGGGGGGGGGGGGGGGGGGTCACGTTATAATCCTACAATGTGGCAGTGTATGCATCTCAGTCAGCGTACATTGCTGAAGCTGAAAGAGAAATTACCAAATAATTCCAGAAATTTAGTTAATCGTACACATTTTACTTAATCATTTAAGGAAAGTTGTTATTGTTAGATCATTCGACCCAGCCTTAAATTTGTACCAGCTAAAGTCCTGGGAAGTAAAGGTGGCCGGCATGATGCTGACCACATCACCCACCGAATGCTGATTGTTCTACAAAATATAGGTCTAGCCCTAATGCCAAGTATGTCTGAAGGCGTGGGGAAAGGTCCTTCTTTTTTTAATTGATAGTTACTGTTAGATCATTAAGGTAGATAATTGATAGTTACTGTTAGGTCATTAAGGTAGATAATTGATAGTTACTGTTAGATCATTAAGGTAGATAATTGATAGTTACTGTTAGGTCATTAAAGGTAGATATTGATAGTTACTGTTAGATCATTAAGGTAGATAATTGATAGTTACTGTTACTGTTAGATCATTAAGAGTTAGATAATTGATTAAGTAATATTGATAGTTACTGTTAGATCATTAAGGTAGATAATTGATAGTTACTGTTAGATCATTAAGGTAGATAATTGATAGTTACTGTTAGATCATTAAGGTAGATCATTGATAGTTACTGTTAGATCATTAAGGTAGATAATTGATAGTTACTGTTAGATCATTAAGGTAGATAATTGATAGTACTGTTAGTTCATTAGGATAGACATATTGATAGGTTCTGTAGATCATTAAGGTAGATCATTGAAAGTTACTGTTAGATCATTAAGGTAGATAATTAATAGTTACTGTTAGATCATTAAGGTAGATTATTGATAGTTACTGTTAGATCATTAAGGTAGATCATTGATGACAGATAAATCATTTGTGTGGTAGGTAAAATATGGTTTTAAAACATCCATTTGGCTTTGCACATGATCCAGTAACACATCTCTTATTGCAGATTGTATAATCATTCCGGGAAATGCGCAAGATTATTTATTATGTATTCAGTATAATCATTTGGTACAAGTAGTAGAATGTTACCTGCTCAATCATTCATAGCAACCTGCAGGATTGTGTATTTAGTGCAGTGTTTTTTAGTGCAAGTAGTATGATACAGATTTAAAGATAAAGCAACAAATTGACCATTAAATTTTAGTAACTTTCAGACGAGCGGTTCTATTTTATTTTGTTTAGTTAGTCAGGGGAAGTTCTCCGTTGCGTTAATTTTTCAGATGATTGTTTATGTGTTATAAAGATGATTGTTTATGTGTTATAAAGATGATTGTTTGTGTATTATAAATAACTTGTATTGTGTTGGATGCCTTGTGCTGTAGTCATCTTCACTTTTCAGTCATTTATATTTAGCAGATAATTTCAAAAAGCCACCATAACTGGCACATGATGATTAACATATTATGGACAGACCAGAGCAATTCTTAGAACAGGAAACAATCGATTTCACAGCCACATGTACGCAGTTTATAAAACTGGTGAATCTGCCATGTGGGAATGCCAATTGGCACGCAAGACAACAATGTCATCTAAAACTGTCTCAAATAAAACATAAGGCATAACTTCAGGCCATGAGAAACGCTGGTTGAAGCCAAACTTTATGGGTCGCTGAGTGAATTACAAAAGTACAGTGAAGTTCATACTAGAGACAACATTGCAGATATAGAAAATCTGTTTTAAGGGAACAAAAGAAGATAATTTCACTCACCTAACTTTTCTTAAAGAGATTCAGGGTTAGTGAACCTGTTCCCCCCCCCCCCCCCCCCCCCCATCCCCCACACTCTTTCAGTCCCAGATGTGTGTTTCTTTAACAGTAGTTGCTTTAACTCATTCAGCCTGAAGGGATGTTTTATAGGTTTCTGCCTAGAAGCCCAGTGAACGCAGGATGTGCTGATTTAACGTCTCTCTTTACTAGCCCTTAGGCCTCTGATACTAAACCCCCTGGTACAGAAAGAGTTATGTGATTTTGATTAGATCTGAAAATTTTCTGATAAAAACACAATGAGACAAAAGGTACTGAAGTAATAACTGGGATATAATGGGTTAAAGCTATGGCTAGATAGAGAACAGGATGCTTAGAATGGCATAGCATGATAGACAGCTCTAATAGATACATGGTGATTTGATTAAGAGTTAAATGTCAGTTACCTAACCTCTGATAACAGTTTTCCACATGTGCGTTCTGGGATCCCATTGTGGGGGAAAAACAAGAATTGACCCACTGCCTCCCCAACAAGTATGTCGTAGGAGTTGACAATTTCGGGGACTTCCTTCAAAGTCGCAGTGCATCTGCCCCAGAGGCAAGGACCAACAATCTGCTTACAAAGGAGTCAGGTCTGTAAAACGGATGTGCATGCAACACTCAGGTTCTGGAACAAGACTAAAGTCCAGAGGTGGACGAACACCCAAAACTAGAAGCACGTTGTAAAGGGACAACATATAACAACCCTTGAAAATGCAGTAAGGGGATAATTGCACTTAGGTGACTGACATAGTGCCAGTAAAATGAGACAAGACTGTACTCCCTACTTACTTACTTAGTCGATCCTCTTTTTAGCCTGGGGTGTAGAGGTTTGCCAGATAGATCTCCAGACTTCTCTGTCAGCAGTTTTCTTTTTGGCTTTGTTCCATTCCAGTCCTCTGCCAGTCAGAAACTATCAAATGTTTCTTCCCAGCAAACCCTTGGTCGTCATGGTGATCTGGTTCTATGGTTCTTGGCCGGCCATGGTGGTCGATTATCTTCCATTTGCATACATGTCCATACCATCAAAGCTGTGACTGATCCATTCAAGTTTGTTTGGCCTGAGTTTCTTGGTTATAATGTATTATCTGGTTGCAAACTTTGTCCCTTCTTGTCACTTGGACCACCTTTCTCTGATACCTCACTTCTGGGGTCTGAAGCTGTCTTCTGTGAGCTGTTGACTTTGCCCCCACTTAAATACATTTTAAACCTCCACAAACACGAGCCTATTTCCCAGTTTACGTTTGAAAGATATTCATCAAATCCTTTGCCCAGTTGATGATGGGGTAGGGAGAGGGCTTCATTGCACTCTCTTTGTGAGGCAGAAAGTATCTGATCATGTCCTGCCATTTTCCCATGCCATAATGAGATTTGGTGAAGAATCCTTTCATACTGTTTGCATCTGCCTCTTGTTTTTTTTTTTTTTTCTCCCATTAATCTTTCCAGTTATTTTCAGCATGTTTAATTTATCTTCTCTAAACGGTTAAAGTTGAGGGGAGTGACTTCATTGCACCAGATTTGTTTCCCATACGTCTCGGTCTCTCTCTGCAGAACCGCTAGCAAGACCCGCCCACGTTAGGAAATGTCTTTCACAGTTATAGCACGGGATTCCAGGACCATTATGGTCAATATTGATGTCTTCTTAGATGATCAGCTCTCATCCTTTCTGCAATCATTTTTTTCCTTCATTCTCACTTTCCTGATGTACATCCTCCTAACAACACTGTCAGTGGCATTTTGTTTCCCATGAGTCCACCTCAATACCTGTATCATTCATGTCCCACTTACACATCTTTATGTCGTAACATCCTTAAAGATCTGAATATCATGGACAGTTGGCTTATAAAGAGCTTCTTGTCTCAAAAACTGAAATACTTTGGCCATATCAGACATTTGAAAGAACAGTGGGGGAGGGCATGGTACCGGGTGAGAGAGGTAGAGGCAAGTCAGCATAAAAATGGACACATAGCATAAAAGTCACCTTGGACAGAAAGTGGGAGAGCTGGCGAGGGACTGAGTATATTTAAGGTAGGCTGTGATGGCGGTGACCTGATGTATTTTGTGGGTTGTCTGCTGTAACAAGACTGAATTCTTCTTCTTTGGCCTTTGCCCTTAAAAAAGTAATTGGCATGCATTTGGTGTTTACAGCTAGGCTGTGATATTTGCACTTTTCAAGCCAACACATTCAGTTTCGGAAAATATTTTTCCTTTTATGACATTCTTGTTAAGGGGCAGTGGATCTGTCTACAGCTCTCCAGTCTGGATTCGGAAGCTGACTGAGAAGACAGAAAACAGTGGTTTATTACCTTCACTGGTTGGATGATTTTGAATCTTCTGGAAGTGGAAAAGTTCATAAAAGGTTAAAGTGTTCGGTACTTAATTTATAACTTACCCCTGATGTCACGACAATGTCACGGAAGACATTCCCAATAAATTCTAGGGTGTTTAGGTTGTAGTTTCTCGCGATTTATCTACAGCCAAGTTTAGGGTTAGTGTTAGGATTAGAAGACACTAGATGAACACTTAAAAAAAAAAAAAAAACAACAGCACACTTCCACCTCTTTAAATAATGGACTGTCAGGTCAGCTGTGGAATTCCCACAGGGATTTCGTGATTGGGGTAAGTTATAAATTAAGAACCAAGTGTTCACCTCAGGCTCGCCCCAAGCAGCGTCCAGGGCCCCAGTTTGGGGGAAGAACAAAGAATAGACCCCTCCCTCCAGGTGGCCCCCAACTAGCTTGCTGTAAAAGGTGACTAGGTGTGTTCCATTGAAGTTGGAGTGCATCTGCCTGAGAGGTGAGGAAGCAAGTCAGTGAATAAATAAACCAGATCTGTAAAATAGATGCATACACAGATCACAAGTGCTGAAAAAAGTCTGCATACACATAGGTTAGATCTGTGAAACAGATGTGTACACAACAGTAGGATTATGGAACAAGACTAAAGTCCAGAGGTGGACAAACAACCAGAACTTTTCGCCAGAGTTTACAGCTGATGAATGTAAAGAAGATGATCCCAAGCTCAGGTGATAGTAAAGTGAAGGACCCTTTTCCACGCCTTTCAGGTGTATTGGGTATATAGGGCTAGACCTTTATTTTTTAGACCAACGGCACTTGGTGGATGATGTGGTCAGCAGCATGCTGGCTGCCTTTACTTCCCAGGACTGTACCTGGTACCCACTCAAGGCTGGGAGCCAAGGTCATTTAAAAAAAAAAAATCCCGTCCTCAACAGGAACCGAATCCACAACCTTCCGATCAGCAGCCGAGTGTCTAGCCGCTAGACCACAGTGGCTTCCAAGCTCAGGAGATGCCGAGTTCAAATCCCAGGTTTTTCCTACTTGGTCAGCCTCTTGCCTTGTAGCCTGCAGTTCTCATGTAGTACGCTCTAGCAGCTGGCTGATTTTGTTCCATTCTGACAAGATGACCAAACCATTTCATTTTTTGATGTTCTATGAAATCATTTACTGATATTTTGCTCACCATTGTTCTTAATTCTTTGTTGGTGACTCTCTCTCTTTGTTTTTCCCATTACATTTCTTATACATCTCATCTCATTTCTTGTACATCTCATCTCATTTCTTATACATCTCATCTCATTTCTTATACATCTCATCTCATTTCTTATACATCTCATCTCATTTCTTATACATCTCATTTTTTATACATCTCATCTCATTTCTTATACATCTCATCTCATTTCTTATACATCTCATCTCATTTCTTATACATTTCATCTCATTTTTATACATCTCATCTCACATGTTGTCATTTTACATTTATGTTTTTCTAGAACTGACCATGTCTGGCTTTGATAGCACAAACTTGGTATGATCATCGCAGTAGATTGAATGATGACATTAAAACAACATTTAAGGGAAATGAATACCAACCTATACAATGTTCCTATCAACATACAATGACAGACATACAAAATACTGACTGCTTTAAACAAACAAAAATTTATTACGACCTCATTAAAAGATAGCTTTTGTTTTTTAAAAACCATGTTAGAGTTAAAAAGGAGACCAGTGTAGTGTTGACCACAGCACCTGCTGAGTGCCAGTTGCTTTATAACATAGCCCTATATGCCTGAAGGTGGGGGAAAGGGTCCTTTACTTTTAATTCTATCTCCACAGTGTCATTGTTGAACCCCCCTCATACCAAAGTGATAACTGTGTTTAAGCTTCATCCCTTAGAATAGAAGGAGTTAAATTAACATTTTCTTGGGACTGAACGAGTTGAAGCTGGGCAAGTAAGAGGTAAACAGTCATACAAGTGGAAAGATGGCATCAAGAGATGGGAAAGCAAGTCTTTCAGAGAAAGGTGGGAAACTGTCGGGGATCCATTGAAGCCATCCCTGAGTGGATTCTGAGGTTCCTTTGGTGTGGGGGGAGGGGGGTGTCGAGGAAGAATAGATTCCCGACAAGCATGTCAAAAAGGTGACCAGTTAGATGTGTTCCCTTTGAAGCTGGCATACATCTGCCTGAGAGAGAAGGAACCAACAGTCTGCTTACAGATAAGCCAGATCTGTAAAATGAATGTGCACGCAGAACTCAAATTCTAAAACAAGTCCAGAAGTGGATGAACCACCAGAACTTTCTGCTGGAGTTCTCAGCCGGTCAGTGCTAGAAAGAAGAAGATTAGAAAGATGCACATGATTAATTTATTTGCACTTGGGTATTTTCAAGGCAACAGTTTCTTCCAGACCTTGAGTAAATGTTGTCTTTGTTTAACTCTTTGAGTCCTAAGGAACGCATCATACGTTCATAGATTCCTACCTGGAAGCCCAATGAACGCAAGATGCGCCGATTTTATGACTTTCTTGACTACCCCTTGGGTCTGGGATGCTAAAACCCCTGGGACTCAAAGAGTTAATGGCCTCAATGTGGAAAAAAATGTGTCCATTTAGTTGAACATCATATGTTATATAAATCTGTGTGTTGCTGACCGAATGTTTTCTGTATTCTTGAATTTTCATGAAGTTTGAGCCAAAAAGGGATTGACTGCTTCTCATATTTTTATAGTTTTTCATTTGTGAGAGGTGAAAAATAATGGAGAGGTCATGGGGTCAGCTGTATGGGTGCTAAGCTATAGGACCATGTGACTGGGGATGGATCAGCTTTCATTGGGTGATAAAGGGCACAATCAGAAGACATACATTTCTTACTTCAGTATCTTTTAAAATGTTTTTCCAGCCATTAAAATAAATACAGTGGTATCTCGGTATAGGATGCTTGGACGCATACCAAACAGTACATATAGCTAACGAATTTTCTCATAAGAAATAAAGGGAGATTGAAATCGTTTCCCATGTGTGATTTTTTAACCCCATTGTTTTTTATGTTTTATACACTGATGGGGTTGTATAACATTGATACACTGCCTAATACTAAAATACATACATACAAAAACAGATAAAATAAATGAAAATGTAACGTCACTTTACCTTCTTGAAAAGTTGAGTGACTGCTAGGTTGGTACTGAGAAGGTTTCGAGGTTTTGAACAATGGATCAACATCATGGTACACGGGTAGTAACCCATAAGTGCTCTGTTCTTATTCAAGTCTGAGTCAAAAGAAGCTCAGTACAGTGCACAGGCTCTGTAGCACCGGCGAGGATCCTGAAATACTTTGGGTAGATTTTAAACTCCAAATTTTACCCGCGCAGCACTGTTAGGCTACTCTTTTCGATTTCCAACTGCCAAGGGATTTTTTAAGTGCACAACAATGCACACGAGCGTCCGATCTCACTACCCAGAGACCAGGGGAAATTACTAGAAGTCCAAGTCCAAACTTGAAAAAATCTCAGCCCTTACCAGGGATTAAACTCGGAACCTCTAGCACTTGAGGCGGACACCATACCTCAACACCACACAGAGGGTGAGGAGATCTTATTGTTTGGAAGGAATGTCGTCTTCCAGTAAAACTTCAGGAGTCTAAAATGTTTGTTTCTTCTCTTTTTTTTTTTTTTTTTCAACTGTCTCTTTTCGCTAGTTGGACCTAGTTGATGCTCATCAGGTTTGACATTTACTAAAAATTTGTCCAAAGAACTTTGCTTTTGCCTTCTCCTCATGATGTCCGAAAATGTGACATTGTCTGGTCATTCCAGGCAGGGCTGTTACCAGCTTGTTTTGGGCTTTGTTTGGGTGATCCTCTGCAAAGTCATTGACATCTATCCCTGGCTTTGTTGGAAGAGAAGTGAACACATGGTCTGCGGTGTCGTGACTATTTATTGACTGGTTCTGACATGCAGTTCGTTTTCAAAATTCTTCTTCTTGTGTTCGCTTTCTGATTTACACCTACAGACAGGTTCTTGTGATAAACTTGACTGTTTTTATGAGTTCCTTTTTAATCCCATACAACTTTGTGTACAGTGGTGACTCTCTGGGCCAGTATTCTCTTCTTAATAAGATGAACAAGGGACAGTCTTGCAGGACATTTTTATGTAGACTGCACACATAGCCCACAGGTGAACTACTTAGACGAAGCCTGTGCATATGCTGGTTAAGTTTGTTATGTCCTGTCCTGAGACGTAAGACAATGACTTGCCCATGCCGGTCAAGTAAGTGGTAGTCATCTCTGGCCAGACTCTGTTCACTTCTAATAGCCTGGATGACCCTTTTCTTCTCATAGTAATTTTCCTAACAAAGGTCATATAACAAGCAAATGTTAATGCATCTAAACAGGATGTATACCAAGTTGAACCTATACCTAGAAACCAATTCTTCTTTTTCTTCAGCATTCCGAGCCCTTGAGGTTCAGTGCTGCAGATATCACCTGCCTCCATTCATCTTTTAGGTTGGCCTTCTCTTTCCAGTTTGTGACACCAAGTGTTTGTATGTCTGTCTGGATATTATCTCTTCATCGTTTTCTTGGTCTTCCTCGTGGTCTACGGCCATTCATCTCCCTGGTGTATACAGTTTTTACTTCTCTGTCATCTGACATTCTTTCAAAATGCCCCATTTAAGTCTATTAGCTCTCATGATGCCAGTTATCAGTGGTACCACTGTATGTCGTTTTTTCTCCCAATAGTTTTACTATTTTCACAAACTGACAGTCACTAACATGAAAATTATACACTTGTTTTAAAATTATTTTTTTTAGTTTTATAGTTTTCTGGTTACTAGGGCGAATGCATTTCTTGTTTAAGTAATTACATTTTCATAATTTCTTAGCTGCTTATGTAATTTTTTCATGACTTTTGTTAATGATTTCCTACCAATGAGATAATTATAATATGCATATTTTGTGTAGGGTAATATAAAAAGCACAACTTTAAATGAAACAGACGTATTACAATGTTTGTTTGTGTAAATAAGGGCAATCCTTACCTGCATAGGACTGCACATTAAACCAGGCTCTTGTAACTATCCACGGTGCCCCAGTTATAACTTCTTTGGATGTTGAACAGGGTGTCTGGGATTGGCTCTGTTGGTTTGTTATCTAGATTGAGATTTTTGCCATCTTCTAGTGGTCTAACTGTCAGGTAGTATTTTGGAGGGAAGGGGGGGGGGGGGTAGTAGAAGGAAGAGAAAGAAGATAAGTGTTTATGAACATGTATGTGTTGATAGCTTGAGTGAGAAGTGTTATTTTCCAAATGGTTGCTTCTGTATGCATGTATGTGTTGTTAACTTGAGTGAGAAGTGTTTTTTTTTTCCAAATGCTTGCTTCTGTGTGCATGTATGTGTTGTTAACTTAAGTGAGAAGTGTTATTTTCCAAATGCTTGCTTCTGTGTGCATGTATGTGTTGTTAACTTAAGTGAAAAGTGTTATTTTCCAAATGCTTGCTTCTGTGTGCATGTATGTGTTGTTAACTTAAGTGAGAAGTGTTTTTTTTTCCCAAATGGTTGCTTCTGTGTGCATGTATGTGTTGTTAACTTAAGTGAGAAGTGTTATTTACTAAATGTTTACTTCTATGTATATGTAAGTGTTCATAGCTTGAGCGAGAAGTGTCTAGCCGTCCTATAAGCCTAATACCGACTGAAGTGAATGTAGTGTAGTTGTAAGCAGTGTTGTTCCTCTGTGACTTCCTGTGTGAGCTTTTTATGAGAATATGTTTGCAAAAATGTGTGTTTGAGTATTCTAGTGTGTCCAGAAATAAACCAACATCTCTTCTCACTGATCTTTTGTTGTTTCATGCTTTACAAAATTGTGTCTTGTCCCTAGATTGAAGGTTTGCTGCCATAAACCGATTACTGTCTTTGGGAATATTAATACACCGGTGAGGTACCATTCTCTGTCACAGCTTGACTGTCCTAATGCCTTTTTCTTCTTTGCGTTCACCTGCTATAAACTCCGGCAGAAAGTTCTGGTTGTTCGCCCTCTTCTGGACTGCAGTCCTATTCCAGAACCTGAGTGTTGCGTGTACATCCGTTTTACAGATCTGACTCATGTGTATGAAGACTGTTGGTTCCTTGCCTCTCAGGCAGATGCATTCTGACTTTGAAGGAAGCTCCCAATTAGTCGACTCTTACGACATTCTTTTTGGTAGGCAGTGGGTCTATTCTTGTTTTTCCTATAATGGGGCCCCGCTACCTACACGGGAAATACTACTGCCAAAACTCATTATACTCGTTCACTCCGAGGGAGGTTTAGCATCACAGGCCAAAGGGGTGGTTAAAGTAAGAGTAAAGTAAAGGACCCTGGGCATATAGGGCTAGACCTATATTTTTTTAAACCAATCAGCACTTGGTGGGTTATGCGGTCAGCACCGCGACGGTTGCCTTTACTTCCCAGGACTACATCTGGTACCCACTCAAGGCTAGGTCTACCTGGGAGCCAAGGTTATTTTTACAAAAAGTCAGGACCAGAACCCCCGACCTTCCGATCCGCAGGCAAACGTTCTAGCCACTAGACCATGGCAACTCCCTAGGGTGCGGTAATGAGAGACCTAGAAATGTGTGAGACTGAAAGTAAGTAAGTGAGATTCAACCGCCAGGATAAACACCCGGTGATACAAAGTACCACCATGCGGATGAGGATCACTCAGGGAGAGGTCCCAGAAACTCTTTCCAGCCCTTAGGTTATATCAGGGCCCCTGACTACAGCCGGGGTGGGGACTTTTTCTTTTTTAAAAGGTTAGTTGCGTATCCTTTACAGGACGTTGCAGAACCAACCCCAACAGCCCCTGGCTTTTGTGTGGTTTTTCTAGGCAAATTTACGTCTAGTAGTTTGCCATTGCTCCTGGACGGTCGGCTTTCTTGATACCACAGTCGAAACCAACGCAAGGCGCATGGCCTGCGGCTGGGATCAAACCCGGCATTACGAAGCGTTCGCATCGACTTGGGCACAGAGCCGACAGTGGGACTTGAAAATAACGAAAAATTGTATCCTGTATGAGGACTGTGGTTACATGCACAGACTGAATGAGTTAATGCCGGTATTTAACACTTCTGCGGTGTAGGCAGGGCGCTTTTTGAGCCTGAGAGTTTAGGGCTGCGTCGCTGGTGCCGTCACCGCTGACTTTGCAATTTAAGATTTAATTTTGTCTCCGACAGACGAAAATCCCCGACCTACCCAGGATTCGAACCAGGTTTTTCCCACTTGGCAACTCAGGGTTCTAACCGTTTGGCCAGCAGCTCCTTACCGACTATCCTGTAGTGGTCACGGCAGAAATCTTAACTTTAGTACACGAGGATTCTAAAATTGTTATGTGCATTCACCAACCACTAAGCCACAGGGTTAGATCTGTTAACTTACTTCTAATCACGGCTTTCTCCAGCTATATCTAAAGATGGCCGTGCTTCTAATATAAGAATGTCGGCGTCTGTGGCTTAGGCGTTGGGAACGAGCTTCGTAATGCCGGGGTGTCTGGTTCAATCCCAGCTGCGGGCCTTGCGCCTTGCGTTGGTTTCGACAGTGGTATCTAGAAGCCGACCGTCCAGAAGCAATGGCAAACTACTAGGACGTAAATTTGCTTAGAAAAACTACAACAGCCCCCCTCCCCCCCCCCCCCCCCCCCAATGCAGGGGTTGGTTCTGCAGTGTCCTGTAAAGGATACGCAACTAACTTTCGAATAAGGATAGTCAAAATCGATGGATTTGTCCCCTCTGCAAGACGATTGGCAACAGCCGCCTTGTCGCAGCTGAAAACGATGTGGAAGAGGAAAATCAGCATGGCAGTCAAGGTCAATATTTACAAATCACCGGTGTTGTCTATTTTCTTATACAGATGTGAGAGTTGGACTCTTACTGTTGAAATGGAAAGGAGGATTCAGGCTTTCGAATGTAAACGCTACAGACTCATTTTACGAATTAGTTATTTAGAACACAAAACTAATGAATATGTCAGAGATTAAATACACAAATTTGCCAGACATCAGGAGCCTCTCTTGGCTGTGGTGAAACGATGCAAGCTAGCTTGGTTTGGACACGTGGTGAGACATGATTCGATTGTACTTCAAGGAACGTGGGGGTGGGGGGGTGGAAGAGGTGGTGTTCGAAGAAGAGAAGGACAAAGAAGAACCTGGAATGAGAACATCAAGAAAGGGACAGGACTAAGTTATTATACACTTATTCATCTAGCAGAAGATAGAGAAAGATGGTGGGTTTTATTTGCTAGTTCTTCCATCAATACACCCCCACTACCCTAATGGGTCAAGGGTTATGTTATGTTGTCTCCTTATGTTGGGAGACGTACGTCCTCAGATTTGCAATAACAACAAAATGTGTTTCTGGACCACAGATCAGCAGTATAGCTCCCAGATAGCCCTTTCAGCCTCTAATGAATTAGGGCACCCGTAACGGCTGCACCAGGTCCCAAGACACTTCTTCTTAAAATCTATGCCAGGTGGCGTTGGTAGTCATGTCCGTCGACAATCTTCTGTCTTACGTTCTTTCGGTCAACTCTGATACAGATGATGCTCAATGCTAGGTGTTGTCATGTTGTCGGTCTCCCTCTGACTCGCTTTCCTTCCAGCTTTCCATTGTTACGATGTACTCCAGCTTTCTCCTTTTCGTGACAAGACCAAAGAATGTACATTGTATCTGTCTGATGTGAACAATCAGTTCTCCTCGCGAGTTTAGTTTCTGTCAAGACTTTATTACCTATCCGTCCCCCTCCCTCCCCAACTACCACCACCACACGACTCTGCAATGGAAAAATCTCAACTGCATATTTATGTGGTAGAGAATAACACGGCCGTGTCTAGAGACGAATGTGGAGAATAGTAACACACTGCGGTGTGGTTAAAGCAGTTTTGGGGACCGAGCATCCACCGGGAAAAGTGGACACCTCTGAGGTACCCGGACATTTCTGAGGTACCCGGACACCTCTGAGGTATCCGGGCATCTCTGAGGTACCCAGACACCTCTGAGGTACCCTCTGCTGTTAGCAAAGAGTGTCTCAGGGCGCTCAATTTTTCTGCCAAACTAAAACAGGATCTCCGCGGCGAACTGGTCAAGCCTGTTGCCTATGAAAGTCATGTGTTCGTTTCCCCGCAGCGTCGCTCGGTTCACGCGTGAAATTTTACTAACACCCTCAATGATCATCGACGGAGCAGCGGCGTCCGTGCTTTTGCTCCAGGTGGTTAGCCTTTCTGAAAAGAGAGAATGAGCCATACGGGATAAAAATCCGGTACAGTGAAGTCGATCCTCTCGACTTAAAACTTTAAGATAAGCAATACAGACAGCTGACGCTCGTAATATTTGAACCAAGAAGACACAAACAATAGAGTGCACAATTTATTGCCTGGCATATTTCGCTGCATCTCATCGCGACACGCATTTCCTTCTGTCGGCATAGTTCTGGATTAAACTGGCTGATCGCTGATACTTCTGCGTATCGGTTGGTCGAAGTGTAAATAATTCGAAATGCATCGCCCTTGTTTACCAGATGCCCAGAATTTAGAAAATGGCTGCTGTTACTGAACGTGGATTTTTACGACAATTTTTGCTGTTGCCACTACTACCACAAGTCGGAATCAAGGTCAGGGGTACGCAGTGCGGGACATTTTCTTTTATGTTAAAGAGATATTTTTTAGCCATTTTGTCCCCCCCCCCCCCTCTACCCCCCATACCCCCTTTCATTTTTCAGTGATGACATCTGGGCGACCCGTACGCACATTGGCGGATAACAATTTCAACTCCTATTTCTCCTCCAGTTGTAGTAATACTAGTAATTTTCAAAAAAAATATCCTGTTATCCATCATGTTTATGTACAGTTGAAGGACACGTATAATAACATCTTTGCTTTTCGTTGGAAATTTGGTATTTGTACAAATATTAATGTGTCTGTGTTGCTTGTGATGTTGTAGGGTAGTGCAGATAAGTGTACAGGCGTACACGCATGTCAGGGTGGATGGTTCTGTCACGCCTAGTTTACCTCACAAAAAAGCGACCCTGCTATAGAGAATTGTACTGTCAATACACGTCTGGCTAGAACTAAAAACAGGCTACGATGAAGTGGATCGGATCACTTCCCGTTAACTGGCTCAGAGCCAAACTAAGAGAACAGGGATTAGCTGGTCTCAGAGACGTGGCACTACCACACTCTGACACGATGTCTACTGTTGCTTGTTCCAACAATCAGAAGCAGTTCGCAGACAGCACGACCTTTGACATTCATTGATATATGTCCGGCTATACAGACATCGTGAAAATTAAAAATGCAACACAAGATACTACATTAAGGAGAAGTGGCCAGAGGTGTTACTATCAGTTTCACGGAAGATAAAGCAGTGGAGACTTCCTGTTTAAAACGGAGGATTATGCACTGCAGAATGTTTAGCTTCGAAATTATTTTTTGCCTCCGACAGCGCTTTGCTAAAGCAGTTTCCACACATAGACGGTGTTCTACGGTCTCGCTACCTGAGTTTAGTGCTTGGTGCAGCCCTGTGAACAGTGTTTTTTTTTTCTCTCCACGTGGAATGCCTTTCATTTGTGCAGCTGTTGTGTCAGTAGCCGGTTTGCGTGCGAGCTGGTGAAATACCTTATGTAATAATTATAAGTGTTTATAATAACCAACTTATCGTGCCCGACTGTATCCATCAACGACAAACTGGATTTCTGATTGCGACTGTTGACTTTGGCGTCTCTGGCAATTGTCATTTGTATTTACTGCGTGCGCATATTTCTGGAATGTTCCGGGACTAATTGTTTGTTCATCTGTTTTTTTTTTTTTTTTCAAAATAGGACAGTGAAGAATATTTCATTTGATTTTTACTGGGACAGGAACGGAGCAAGTATGGGGATACCTAATTGCAGCGAAGTTGAAACCTTGACTAAGACTAAGGACACGTATCTTCCGTTGGGGAATGCTTTCATCATGCTGCTCGAGCAGTATATGAGCTTTTAGCATCGAACATGTGAGCTCACAATTATATAAAAAAAAAAAAACAGGCGTGCGTAACAAGGAATTCGTTGGTGCTTGAACTCTCTCTCTAAGCGGTAAGCCCAGCGACTCTGATCTTGTCTTGCCACTTAATGCCAGAATTAAAGATCAGTTTAAAAGATGCAAATTTTTGCATCTTTTTTTTGTGAATATTGCAAAATAATAAAATTGTTCTCTCTCTTTATTTTAACAGATGGTTGCGGAGGAACTTCAGAGAGAGCAACTTCGAATTATCGGAGGCTCAAATGCTTGGAACTGGTCTGCCTTTTGTGGACATGGGGAGGATATCCAGTCTTGGAATGAAAATGATTTTGGCCACTGTTTTGAGCAAGTGGCCATACTTGCACCATCCCATACTTTACTGGCTATAGTTAGTGCATACCATTTTGGCCGGCGCAAAACAACGCTAGGAGGGAACAGACTGTTTGTCAGCTGGACATGGTTTCTGATTCTTCGGCAAGTAACGGTAGCACTTTTATTAGTGTGTCCAGTGTTTCAAGTCATTTTCTCAGTGGGAACGGAGCATAGACCACCAAGCATAGCTGAAGGTGTGGTGATAGGAACCTCATGTTTTTCATGGCTGTTACATTCCTTGTTTGTATGGAATTTACGATACCTTCATAGTGACAGTTTGAGAGGCCCTGCAAGTGTCTTGCTGTGTTTTCTGATCGTAGTGGCAGCTTGTGTTATCCATGTTCATACTGTTATCATGAGACATATGTCGTCAGGTGCTCCCAGGAGTAAAGCTGAAGAATACACGACTTACATCAGTGCCGGATTGTGCTTGATTTATATGATTAGTGTTGTACCGAATAGGCGGAGGATTTATCGTACCAGTTTGGCTTTTCAGGTCAATGAAACAGATGGAGAGACAGAACCGCTGACTTGGGATAGAATTAGGTCATATAATACTGTCAGTGTCACCAATGAGCATCTAACCGTCGCTGCAGAACAAAACGTGGGCTGTCTTTCTTGGCTAACATTCCACTGGGTACAGAATTTGATGTCTCGGGGAGCTGCTATGAAAATATCCCGTGTTAATGATTTATACTTATTACCTGAGAGACTGAACACTCATCGAGTGAGTGCAGAGTTCAAAGAAGTATTACAGGATTTAGAAAAGGAACATAATTTAGAACAGACACAAGTGCAAAATGATGATTTTATTTCCAGCATGAGGAACTGTGCAGACGTACCCCATACAGAAGTTGTGTCATCATCCAGAGCTTTATGTGGTCATGAAACTTCTGTCAGTGATTTACAAAATAGTTCCTCTAATCCTGCACATGAAGAGCATCACTGTGAATCTGATTCCGAATCAGTAAATTCTTTAACAGAT
Organism: Candidula unifasciata; assembly: GCA_905116865.2. Classification (NCBI taxonomy): domain Eukaryota; kingdom Metazoa; phylum Mollusca; class Gastropoda; order Stylommatophora; family Geomitridae; genus Candidula; species Candidula unifasciata. The sequence continues at coordinate 323,807 of CAJHNH020006623.1, read as the reverse complement.
GATCCAACAACTGATAGCTCCACAGTAAGCCGGATAGGTTTATTCAGAGCGTTAATTTGTGCATTTGGGCTTGAATATTTCTTACTGGGAATTTTAAAATTCCTTGCAGACTCGTGTGGGTTTGCTGGGCCAATTCTGTTGAACTATTTAGTCAGTTTTATTGAAAATGCATCTGCTCAGTCTAAACCATATGAAGGTTACTTGTACGCTGGAGGACTTTTCTTATCCACACTGCTGTCCGCCATATTTTCCACTCAGTTCGACTACAACGTCCAGGTAGTGGCATATAAAATAAGGTGTGCTGTTATTACAACTATTTACAAGAAGTCTTTAAGTGTTAACAGTGTTTCACAATCAAGGTTCACCTCCGGGGAAATCGTGAATTTCATGAGTACGGACACAGACAGGATACTGAATTTCTGTCCAAGTTTTCATGCATTTTGGAGCCTGCCATTTCAGGTTGGTATTTGATTTTGTGCAGTAATTGTTCCGTTTGATTGAGTAGTTGTAATTTTAAAGGTGTGTTTCCCTAGAATGCTCAGATATCTGTTCATGAAAAAAAAATTAATTAAATACTTTTGATATTCCTTAGAGGCAGAGCCAGATTTAGATATGATAAGTAAAAGTTAAAGTGAAGATCCCTCTTCACGTCTTTAGGGGCATCGGGCATATGGGAAGAGCACCCCATATTTTTACAGACCAGTTGGCACTAAGTGGGTAATGCGGTCGGCATTACGCCGGCCGTCTTTACTTCCCCAGGACAGCCATACTGGTACACATTTGAAGCTTTATCTACCTGTGACGCCCCATACTATGATAAAAATTGACGCATCCATGGACGCCGCTAGATATGATGAGGCCTTAAGCTATATAAAGACCTGAAAGGCAGCCAGGGTGATACCGACCACAACACCCGCAGAATGCCTATTGCTCTATAAAATAAAGGTCTAGCCCTCTGTGCCCAGTATGCCTGAAGACATGAAAAAGGGTATTACTTTACTACATATTATGAAGCTGTATGAAGCTGTATCTTAATTAGCTTATACCAAAATCCTGCACAGTGTAAAGTTTATTTTGTGCCTGTGGTAGCCTTTCCCATGTGGTGACCTGTGGATCCCGGAGGCACAAACAAATTAAAGGGAATTTCATTTCCAGCAAAACAAAAAAAAAAAAAAAAAAAAAAACAATTGGGAAAGACAGAAAGGTGCCAACCAACAGACAGGCATTTATGTGGCATGGCCATGGCCATTGAGTTAACCGAAGGTGTCGATTCCTCCCCACCAAATATATGGTTGACACATTCCGTTTCTGGGGACAGCTTTTATCGAGTTTGCTCTCTAGACAGTTGCAGTCCCCTGCTGACAAGATTCTGTCTTCCTGAGTGGACCGCCGCGATCAAAACATTGCGAAGGCAGCATGGTTGAGGCTGCCAAAACTATCGGTCATTATCCCGCCCCGACACAGCACAACCACAATACACGCTGTTCCCACGAAAAACACATAATATCCTGCGTTGGAAATGCGCATAAAATAGCAGTCCATGATTATGAAACAGAACAATCCGAGAGAATTGACAGCCAGCGAAAATAAACACAGCTGCTGTCCGCCATTTTGAAAATGGAAGTCCAGACATTTATGTGAACGCCAGTGTGATTGCCACTGGATCTTTACTCAGTCTTTCTTCCCAGGTCGGTGTGTCACTGTTTCTGCTGTACCAACAACTGGGGCTGGCCTTCTTAACCGGTGTTGCCTTTGCCGTCCTCCTGATCCCCATCAACAGGTGGATTGCTGGGAAGATCGGGCAGCTCAGCACTAAGATGATGAAGCACAAAGATGAACGAGTCAAGGCAGGTATTGATAGAAACTTCTCGTGTCTTGGCAAATCCTGGCATTAACACTCAGTATTTATTCTTATGATTTTCAGTCTCCCTGCTCCCCGTGTGGGTTCTGGGGTCCCATTATGGGGAGGGGGGGTAGACCCACTGCCTTCTTAACAAAGCATGTAATAATAGTATACTATTTAGAGTTTCCTTAGAGGTAAGGGACTAGCACTCTGAATACAGATAGAGCCAGATCTGTAAAATGTATCTTCTTCTTCTTCTGCCTTTCTATCCCCCAATGGAGCATAGGCCCTCAACCAACTCACGCCAAGTCGTTCTATCCTTCGCCAATGCATGGAGCTCTTCCCATGTCCTCCCCATCTTTCTAACTTCATTCTCCAGCTCTCTTCTCCGTGTGCTTTTTTGGCCTTCCTCTATTCCTATGCCCCTGTGGGTTCCAATGCAAAGACATTCTAGTTATGCTATTCTCCTGTTTTCTCAGTGTGTGTCCTATTGCTTCTCTTTTTGACTTACCCATGGTTGGTTGGTTTTTGTGTCTATGGTTTTTACAGGATGAGGTATGTAAAATGTATAGGCACTCAAAACCCAAGTTCTGGAACAGGACTAAATTACAACAGGGGAAGAACAGCCAGAACTTTTAACTGAAGTTTACACCTGGTGAACATGAAGAAGAAGAAGAACTGCTAGGGCTGGCTTAGCTGCACCTTTCAATCTAGCACATGCACTTTCGGCAAAACCAGAGTTAGTCATCCTTAACGATGTGCTTGTTAGGAAGTCAGATGGTCTGTTTCCTCCATGGAGTCCCAGAACACACACGGGTATTTAGAGGTGGGTGATTAGTGAGGACTATCATCACAGCGCTCTGAACAGATCTGTAGGTGTTCTGATCGCATCCTTGATAGCTCCACAAGAGTAAAAGAACTTATCAGGCTCCTTCCTTGTTTATTAATCAGATGCCTTGTGCCTTTGGTGAAACGTTCATATCTGGTTGCTCCAGGTTGCACCCCCCCTTCAACCCCACATCCACCAACCTGGACAGGGAGACTGAGTCCTGCTTGTTGTCATGATTCGGAATCAACTGGAGGAATGTTCATCCCCGACTACTCCAGGCCACAACCCCCTCCCCCCAACCCTGACTTCGAAGGTCCTGGGTTTAAGTTAGCATCGTCATATTTTTAAAGCAGTTGACCCGGCATCCTGCATCTTCTTTCCTTTCTCCCCCTCCTTATTTTTCTTCTGCTTCTCCTCTTCTGCCTCCTCCTTGTCTTCTTTTTCTTCTTCTTATTTTATCCTACTTCTTATATTTTAAGACGTCACAGAGAGGAGTTAAATGTAATTTCCTGTCTTTTGCTGGCTGTGTAACTTGTATTAATCTATTACTGCGTTTCTGCAGTCTCTTTTACTCCCCTTCTTCCATCTCTTTCTTGGTCAGCCTCTTGACTTGTAGCCTGCTGTTCCAATGAAGTATTATTATCTTTTACTCCCCTTCTTCCATCTCTTTCTTGGTCAGCCTCTTGACTTGTAGCCTGCTGTTCCAATGAAGTATTATTATCTTTTACTCCCCTTCTTCCATCTCTTTCTTGGTCAGCCTCTTGACTTGTAGCCTGCTGTTCCAATGAAGTATTATTATCTTATTGTTATGATTTGTAAAACTGACAATGTGAATTTGTAAACAGTTGACGAATGAATTACTGAGTGGCATCCGCGTGGTGAAGTTCTACGCTTGGGAGCAACATTTCACCGCAAGAATCAACAGCATAAGGGAGAAAGAGCTGCTGTATCTGAGGGGCCGCAAGTACCTGGATGCCATGTGTGTGTACTTTTGGGCCACCACACCTGTGATGATATCCATCCTCACGTTCAGTACATATGTGGTTATGGGAAAGACACTCACTGCAGCTAAGGTTCGTTTTTCATCTTCATCACCGTCATCGTCGGTGTTGTGATCAACATCATCATCATCATCGTGGATGTTGTCATTATTATTATTAAAATGAATTTTTCATTATTGTCATCATGATGGATGTTGTCATCATCATTATCATGATGGGTGTTTCATCATCATCATTATGGATGTTTCCATCATCGTTATCATGGATGTCAGCGTCATCATCATCATGTATGTTGTTTTTATAATCATCATGGATGTTATCATCATCATTATAAATGTTATCATCAACATGGATTTTATCACCTTCATGAATATCATCATCATCATCATCATCATGGATGTTATCATCATCATTAATGTTATCATTATCATCATTCATCATCATCATTGTCTTCATCATCATCGTCATCATTGTCATCACCATCATCATTATCGTCATCATCAGCACCACTTTAAGAAAGAAAAAAAAAACGTTAGTTGTATGTCCTTTACATGATGCTGCAGAACCAACCCAAGCATTTTCTGTGGTTTGTGATTTCACTAGACAGTTTTACCTTCAGTAGTTGGCTATTACTTTCTGAATAGTTGTCTCTCGATATCACTGTTGAAACCAACATAAAGCAGTATGCAGCCAGAACACCCACGGCTAGGATCCAGCTGACACCTCGGAGTTATGGAGTGCTGTCATTTTGCCTAAGTCGTAGGCGCTGACTTTAACCATTAATAGAAGAAAAACCAAATACATGCTTATTGCTGGTCCTCATGTTGATCTTCCACTTCTTTGTTTCAGATGTTTGCTTGCTTGTCACTGTTGTTTCTGTTTACTGATTTTGTTGTTGTTGCTTGTCAGTGTTGTTTATGTTTCAGATATTTGTTTCTGTTTCAGATGTTTACTTGTTTATCACTGTTGTTTAATTTTCAGGTGTTATAGTTGTTTGTCAGTGTTGTTTCTGTTTAAGGTGTCTGTTTTGGTTTCAGGTGTTTGCTTCTGTTTCAGCTGTTTACATGCTTGTCACTGTTGTTTCTGTTTATATGTATATTTATGTTTAAGATGCTTCATTTCTGTTTCTCATGTTTACTTCTGTACGTTTCAGGTGTTTACTAGCTTGTCACTGTTCCTCATGTTGATCTCTCCATTGAATGCCTTCCCCTGGGTGATCAATGGCCTGGTAGAAGCCTGGGTGTCCCTCAAACGGGTTCACAAGTTTGTTTGTCTGGAGGACACAGACCCTGACCACTACTACACTTCTGTTGCAGGTAACTGTCATCTCTAGTTTTCTGTGTTAAGGTTAGGGTTAATACAGAGGCAGACTTACAAACACCTGGAGTCACCACCTGGAGTCACCACCTGGAGTCACCACCTGGAGTCACCACCTGGAGTCACCACCTGGAGTCACCACCTGGAGTCACCACCTGGAGTCACCACCTGGAAGGAGAAGGCCAGTCATAGTCCTGAACTTAAAATACTCAGAATTCTAGAAGATAAAGAAGAAAAGAAGACGAAGACGAAGAAGAAGAAGAAAAAGAACTATGAATGAATGAATGAATCAAGTATTGACATCGCAACACTCGGGACATTCAATCATGTGCTCCGTCCCCTTCTTCAGCAGCCAGCAAAGAGTTGACCTACTAATAGTACTAGCTGCATCCTGATTAAAAGTCTTCTTCTGTTACCCCCTCAGTTTTGAAAATTTTCTGGAACATCACACACCCCCAGTAGAGAGAAGAAGAAGAAGAAGCCATTACTATAAAGAAAAGAACTGTTAAAGTAAAAAAATGGGGGGGGGGGGGGGGGCATATGAAATATTTCAGCCACATTATAAAACATAAGCTTTAAAAAACATTCAGGTGGGAAAGATTAAATGAAGTGAGCAAGAGGTATACAAATGGGGGGTTAACATTAAGAAAGGCAGTACAGGGTGAGATGCAGGGGCTGTAGGAGATCCATTTAGCGAATTTGTTGCTGTGGAGACAGCACTTGATTGGTCTTGGCTTCAGGTCGACCTAGCTTTAAAGGGCTACAAGGAGATATCTTAGAAAGCAAAGATGGTCACATGATGATGATGACCACATGACCTATTGATTCCCTGTTGAGCTGTGAAAATATGAGTCTAGTGTAACGCCACAAGAAGATCTTTGTTTTGATTTTGTTTGTTTACTCATTCTCTGTAGTTGATATCTGTAACTTCAGAGTTGTTTAGGCTTTTCTCTTTTTTAAATTGCAACATCAGAGTTTAATTTAGCTGCGGGCAGTTTGGCAACAGATGGGTTTGCGTTGATTTGGACAGTGGTTGAGTTGAACTGAGTTGAATCAAGAATTGACATCACAGCACTCGGGGAATTCCCATGGATGCTCCGTCCTCATCTTCAGCAGCTAGCGCAGAGTTGCAGAAGTGATGGTACTGGTCACAATCTGGTTATATGTCTGTCTTGCCTTTCCTCTGAGTGTAGTGAGCCAGCCAGACCCTCTGGTTACATCCAGGTGCCTCATTCTCTCACGTGGTGTGAGGGTCCTCCGTTCAGAAAACAGTATCAAACCATTAACAAGCCTGTCGTTAATTAGTGGTGTGTCCATCAAAGTCGGAGTGCATCAGCCCGAGAGACAAGAAATTAACAGTCTGCATACAAAAACACCCAGTCTGTAAAACTCAGGTTCCGGAACAAGAACAAAGTCCAGAAGTGGGCTAACAATCAGAGCTGTCTGCAGAGTTAACAGCTGGTGATCGCTAAGAGAGATTGCCTAGTAAATCCACAGATGCAAGAGGAACTAAATGTACTTGATGCAAGATCACAGCAGCTAGGTCTGAAAATCCATAAGGGAAAGACAAAGATAATGAGAATAAATCAGGCAAATAGCGATGTGGTAATGGTATCCCACCCCAAGAAGTGAAGTTGTACACCTATTTGGGCAGTAATGTAGATAAAAAGGGAGAAACTGATAGAGATATTAAAATACATGTACAAAAAACAAGAGGAGCTTTCATAGCACTATGAAATTTGTGGAGGTCAAAAGAAATCAAAACTAATACTAAACTTAAAATTGTTAATTCTAATGTTAAATAAGCACTGATGTATGGGGCAAAAACATGGAGAACTACTAAGGCAATTACTAATAAACTACAAACATTCATTAACTGGTGCCTGCGCAGAATAAAAGGAAGTAAATGAATAATAGAATCACTAATGTTGAGTTTTGGGAGAGAAATAAACAAGTTCCAGTGAACCAAGAGGTGAGGAAAAGACGCTGGAGCTTGATAGGACACATGAGAAAACTTGAGAACAATGTAACTAGAATGTCTTTGCACTGGAACCCACTGGGGCAAAGAAATAAAAGAAGACCAAAAAAAAATGGAAAAGAAGCTAGAGAGTGAAGTTAAAAAGATGGAGAGAGCTGCATGAGATAGCGGAGGATAGAACGATTTGACATGAGCTGGTTGAGGGCCTGTGCTCCATTGGAGTCTGGAAGGCAGAAGAGAGAAATGCACATACTCTTCTTCTTTGCTTCTCCTCCTCTTCTTCTTCCTCCTTGTCCTTTTCTTGTTCTTCTCTTCTCTCTCCCCCTCTTCTTCTTCTTCCTTTCCTTTTTTTTCATCTGTCTTTCTTTTCTTCTTCCTTTTCTACTTCTTCAGATTCTGAGCCCTTGATGTTCATTACTGCAGACATTACCACTTCTATTGATCTCTGTGGCCTTCTCATTCTATTTGGTGACTCCAAGTGTTTATAGATCTGCTTGTATATTATCTCCCCACCATCTTCTTGGTCTGCCTCATGGTCTGCTCCCATCTAACTTTATGATGGTAATTCTCATAAAACCTATGTCTGTCCTAATCTTTCAGAACCTGAAGGCAGTCCTGTGGTTTGGCTAAAAAATGCTAGTTTCACCTGGACAAACTCTCACTGTGAAGATTCTGATTCCATTACTAGTGTTGTGGAAGATTCCAGAAATGAGGGAGAGAACTCATCCCCTACACCTGCTGCTGCCACACGTGCTCAGACTCAAGACCTCCATGATATTTCACTCAGAATTGAGAAGGTATCTTGATTTCACTGTTTCTGATCAAAGTTTGTCACTTTACAGCACTGCTTTCTAACCTGTTCATGTTGGTGCCACAAGATAAACAATGAGATGTAAGATGCTTTGTGAGAACCAACTGTCTGTGCATCTGCAATCATGACTAGAGTGCAAGTATGGCAAGTTCTTCTTCTTCTTTTACTTGCCTGAAATAAGTTGTCTGTATCAGCAATTTTGTCTCCCGTATACATTTCACTGTTGTTTTTAGTTCATTCAGCGGTTTGTAGAGTTTACATTCCACTGTTGTTCTTTCTGCCGCCAAAAGCTGTGACTTATTTAGTGCAGTCTTGGAGTACACGTTTTGCTGTCTGGGGCAACTTTCCACATGTGCACACGACTGATACACCTTATTTGAATTTTGTGTACAGCAAGACTGATACACCTTATTTGAATTTTGTGTACAGCAAGTTGAAAGGGGCCAGACAAGAGCCAAAGAAGCCAAAGATGAATAAGAACCAAACACAAAACTGGTGTCGTCAGCCGCTACAAACAATCTTCTGAGGAGGGGATCTGAGCTTTTTTGGTCTGAGTGATTCGATGTACAGCTAGGATAACCTGTTGACTGACTAGCTAACTGACTTATATAAACAAAGATTTGAGCACAGTAATCAGTCTACTAGCAAACCAGAGGTTAAACTAACGACTTTTGAGAGATGCAGACACATACATCAATTGTTTAACACTGTACATTCACGGAACACATTATTTTATTTTCTAAGACAATAGAATACTTCTACTTACAATACTTTTACTTACCATTTTTCTATTTTCTGAAACAACTAAATACCTCTACCTGCCATTTTTCTGTTTTCTGAGACAATAGAATACCTCTACACACTTGGTGTCACCAACTGCAAAGAGAAGGCTAATCAGAGAGATGAGTGGAGGCGGGTGATATCTTCAGCAATGAATCTCAAGGGCTCGGAATGCTGAAGAAGAAGAAGCATAGAATACCTCTGCCTACCATTTTTCTGTTTTCTTAGACAAAAGAATACCTCTACTTAGAATTATTTTTTTCTAACACAGTAAAATGCCTGTACTTTCAGGGACAGTTTGTTGGCATTGTGGGCAGGGTGGGGTCTGGGAAGAGCTCCCTGCTGAATGCCTTAGTTGGAGAGATGAACAAAACACAGGGAGAGGTCTTTGTGGACGGCCTGGAGGAGGGGTTTGCCTTGGTCGCCCAGGAGCCTTGGGTGCAGCAAGCCACTGTGAGAGACAACATCCTGTTTGGGCAGCCTTTCAATAGCCAGAGGTATGAGCAGGTGCTGAAAGCCTGTGCTTTGGTGGAGGATCTGAAGGTACGATGTGTTTGTGGAATCTTCTCTGGAGTTTTCTTAGTCTTTGGGTTCTGGATTTTTTATTTACCTTAAACACAGGAAAATCCTGGAGTTCCCCCAAAAAGTCCAGGGTTATATGGGTGTTACTGTTTGAAATGAACATAGACTAACCCTAGACTTGACACCCTACACTGTTAGACTTTCCAGGGAACTCCAGGATTCCCCGTGTTTAGATTGATTTAAAAAAATCGCAAAAAGAACCATTCTTTATTGTTTTTGTCTTCCCCTTCTTCTTGTGTTTTTTTTTTCTTCCTAATTTCCATTTTGTTCTGTTATTTTTTCTTCATCCTTTTTTTCTTCCTCCCACCCTCCCTTAATTATGTTTATTTTCTAGTCTAATTATCCTCTTCTTTCTTCACCTCTTTCTTCTCCCTGTCTTTCATATTCTGATTTCTTTTTAAAATTCTGATGAACAAACAATCCAGCAAAAATGTTGCTTGCCTTGGGTATAGTTACAGCAAGAGTTAGTTGAAGACATTCCAAACCAATACATGTAGTGTTAGAATGACATTTTATTATTATTAAGAATAAAAAAAATAAAAAAATATTTTCAGATGATGCCATCTGGCGACATGACAGAGATTGGAGAGAATGGAATCACTTTAAGTGGTGGCCAGAGGTCAAGGGTCGCTTTGGCCAGAGCTGTTTATCAGGTTTGCTTTTGTTTTCTTTTCAAAGTTAAACAATGTCTTTCTGTGGAGTAACAGGTCAGCATTCTTCTACAGAACCACATGACTACATTCTTCTATAGAACCACATCTCTACATTCTTCTATAGAACCACATGACTACATTCTTCTATAGAACCACATCTCTACATTCTTCTATAGAACCACATCTCTACATTCTTCTATAGAACCACATCTCTAAATTCTTTTATAGAACCACATCTCTACATTCTTCTGTAGAACCACATCTCTACATTCTTCTATAGAACCACATCTCTACATTCTTCTAAAGAACCACATATCTAAATTATTCTATAGAACCACATATCTAAATTCTTTTATAGAACCACATCTCTAAATTCTTTTATAGAACCACATCTCTAAATTCTTTTATAGAACCACATCTCTACATTCTTCTATAGAACCACATCTCTACATTCTTCTATAGAACCACATCTCTACATTCTTCTATAGAACCACATCTCTACATTCTTCTATAGAACCACATCTCTACATTCTTCTATAGAACCACATCTCTACATTCTTCTATAGAACCACATATCTAAATTATTCTATAGAACCACATCTCTACATTCTTCTATAGAACCACATGTCTAAATTATTCTATAGAACCACATCTCTACATTCTTCTTAAGAACCACATGTCTAAATTATTCTATAGAACCACATCTCTACATTATTCTATTGAACCACATTTCAGTATTCTTCTAAATAATATCTTATTGTTTCCAAATGTAATATTTTTACAAGTCATTGTATATTATTGTTGACCCCAATATAATACATTTACAAGTCATTATATATTATTGTTGACCCCAATATAATACATTTACAAGTCATTATATATTATTGTTGACAACAGTATAATATTTTCCACATGTCATATATTCTTGATTGTGTACTTGGTCTAATTGTTCAGTGAAAATTGTTTTATGACCCCAGTCTAATTTCTTCCAGGAAAATCATTACTTGACCGCAGTCTAATTTTTCGAGGACACATTTTTTTTAATGTCCCCAGTCCAATTTTTCCAGAACTAATTGTTAAATGACCCCAGTATAATTTTCTTAGAAGAAATTGTTACATGACCCAGTATAATTTTTCCAGGACAAATTGTTATATGACCCCAGTCTTATTTTTGCAGGACAAATTGTTATATGACCCCAGTCTAATTTTTCCAGGACAAATCCTTATATGACCCCAGTCTAATTTTTCCAGGACAAATCATTATATGATCCCAGCCTAATTTTTCCAGGACAAATTGTTATATGACCCCAGTCTAATTTTTCCAGGACAAATCATTATATGACCCCAGTCTAATTTACCAGGATAAATCGTTATATGACCCCAGTTCAATTTTTCCAGGACAAATTGTTATATGACCCTAGTCTAATTTACCAGGACAGATCGTTATATGACCCTAGTCTAATTTACCAGGACAAATCGTTATACGACCCCAGTCTAATTTACCAGGACAAATCGTTATATGACCCTAGTCTAATTTACCAGGACAAATTGTTATATGACCCTAGTCTAATTTACCAGGACAAATCGTTATATGACCTCAGTCTAATTTACCAGGACAAATCGTTATATGACCCTAGTCTAATTTACCACGACAAATCGTTATATGACCCCAGTCTCATTTTTCCAGGACAAATTGTTATATGACCCCAGTATAATTTTCCAGGATAATTCGTTATATGACCCCAGTCTAATTTTTCCAGGACAGATCATTATATGATCCCAGTCTAATTTTTGCAGGACAAATCGTTATATGACCCCAGTCTAATTTGTTCAGGACAAGTCGTTATATAACCCTAGCCTAATTTTTCCAGGACAAATCGTTATATCTTCTTGATGATCCCCTGTCTGCCATGGACATTCATGTGGCCAAGCATATTTACACCCACTGCATCATGGGATTACTGCGATCAAAAACCAGGGTACTTTGCACGCACCATGTGAAGTTTCTAAAAAAGGCTGACCTGGTGGTAGTTATGGAGGATGGGAGAATAACGCAATCAGGTATTTTGTTCTTTTCATATGTGTGAGAATTTTTGTGAACATTTATAGTGGTACCGTAATTACTCTTTGAAAGCTCCACAAGTGTAAAACGACTGATCACTATTACATAGAGCAAGTGAACTGGAATTACATCGGTCACGTACTCAGAATGGACATACAGAGACTTCCCCACCAAGCCTTCGTATGGTCACCAGAGGGTAAAAGAAAACAGGGAAGACCAAAAGAAACTCTCCGTAGAACCATCACAAGGGAGAGCTCAACCATAGGTCTCAGTCGCACTCAAGACCTACATCAAGTGGCAAAGAACCGACAGACGTGGAAAGCTATGACCTCTGCCCTATGCGCCATCTTTGGCACAAGAGGAATAACTAACTTACTAAGAGCAAGTGAAGAAGAACTCAGCTCAAACTCACGTACTCCGTTGCATAAGCTAGAATCCTGGACCAACATTTTCAGAAGCGGCTGGCCGCAGAGGTCATCAGTGTTGTTGCTAAGGCCGCCATGACGTAGCGAAATGTACAGTGTAACAATAAACTGTAATTTATGAGTTTCCATCAACATGATTCGCTTGTATGCTTCATTATCTGTTGATTACAGTTTGTAGTAGTGCACCTGACAAGATACAGTAAGATATTAGTTAGTTAGTTAGTCTTTCCTCTTGTGTCGAGTGCGGCACATAGGGCAGAGGTCATGACTCTCCATTCATGGCGGTTCGTTGCAATCTGTTGTAGGTCCTGGATGTTTGAGTGGCCCATGAGCGAGCCTTCCCTGATGATAGTTCTACGTAGAGTTCTACAGTAAGATATGCCTGGCAATTAATCATGAAATACAGGGTCATCAAGAAGGATTGCCAGGATTTTAAATTGTTATTATCCAGGAAGGCTAACTTGGTCAACAAATGCCCGCAGAAAGATGCAAATATCACAGCCATGCTGTAAACGAGCACGATGCAATTACATCTTCGGACAAATGCAGAACATTTTGGGATGAATGCAGAACATCTTCGGATGAATGCAGAACATCTTCGCATGGATGCAGAACATCTTCAGATGAATGCAGAACATCTTTGGATGGATGCAGAACATCTTCGCATGGATGCAGAACATCTTCGGATGGATGCAGAAGAAGAAGAAAAAAAAACTTTAAAAAAAAAAAAAAGAAATCTTTAATTAATATACATGTTTTGTGTCTTAAAATGTTCAAAACATTTTAAAGTTTTAGACTTGCTGTGTATCCTTTGATATGGGTGCCATTTTATAGCACTGGTGATGAATAGATGGTGCAGTACTGGTCAGTCAGTCTGCCTGTTCATTTCAATAAAGGGGCAGAAGAAGACAATAGGTCAGTATTGGTCTCAGTTCTGTAGTTTGGGGTGAATCTTCTTCTTCACTTACTGGAGAATTATGGTCCTGCTTCTTGCTCTTCTGGCCGCCTCAACCATCGACACATTGTGCTGATAAAGGGACAGAAGAAGACGATAGGTCAGTATTGGTCTCAGTTCTGTAGTTTGGGGTGAATCTTCTTCTTCACTTACCGGAGAATTAAGTTCCCGCTTCTTGCTCTTCTGGCCGCCTCAACCATCGACACATTGTGCTGATAAAGGGAAAGAAGAAGACGATAGGTCAGTATTGGTCTCAGTTCTGTAGTTTGGGGTGAATCTTCTTCTTCACTTACCGGAGAATTAAGTTTCCGCTTCTGGCTCTTCTCAACCACAGAGACATCATGATGTTGTAGAGTTTCTCTGAGCCCTCTTTCCATCTTGTTCTTGGTCTGGCTTGTGTGTCCTGTGTGTCCACTTTTGGTAAATGCCTTGGCAGACCATTTTATCTTCTGTCTTTGTGTGCAATTTATAATTTTTTTGTTGTGGTGATTTAAAAAAAAATCTTTTGAACTAATTTCTGATTTAATCTCTTCTTGTCACTCCAGCAGCCTTTTTCAGACATCACGTTTCCATGGTTACTAATGGTCTTTTATCATTTGTTGTGTGAGGCGGTGTTGGCGGTGGTGGTGGTGGTGTTGGTGGTGGTGGTGTTGGTGGTGGTGGTGTTGGTGGTGGTTGTGTTGGTGGTGTTGGTGGTTGTGGTGGTGCTGGTGGTGGTGTTGGTGGTGGTGGTGTTGGTGGCGGCGGCGGCGGCGGTGTTGACGCTTTTGCTAGGAAAAAAATAACTAAATCATCACGTTCAACCAGCACCCTCGAAGGGGGAGCTTTAAGTTATAACTGTGACTATGTTATTTGGGCCATATCAGCAAGGAGATCAAAATTAGAACTTTGAGAGCATGCATCTTCCCTGTGGTTACATACGGATGTGAGTTGTGAACTATCTCCCAGTCCTTAAGAAAGAGAAAAGAGACTTCTGAGCTGAATTGCTATAAAAAGATTCTCAGAATGTCTTGGACAAAGAAGAGGAGAAATGTTGACATCTTGAAAGATCTGAACATCAATGAAGATTGGCTAATAAACAGCGTTCTGTCTCGGAAGCTGAAATAATTTGGTCATGTCAAGCACCATGACGGATTGGAACAAATTATAGCAGAAGGCATGGTACCAGAAAGGAGGGGCAGGGGCCGACCAACACAAAGATGGGCACAGGATATAAGTGACTCCTTGAGTATGAAAGAACACGAGGCGGGAGAGCTGGCGAGAGGCCGAGTCTCTTTCAGGCAGACTGTGATGAGAGCGACGTTCTGCAAAGGACCTGCTAAATGATGATGATGAGGTGTATAAAATGGCTTAGCACTGTATGCCACCATGAGCCCTGTAAAAGACTCCTGCGATCAGAGGAGACAGACCCAAATACTGTCCCAACTGGCGTCGAAGTCGTCTTCTGGCCAGTCATTAAGTGACCTGTTCGCTAATGTGTTGTGTAAGGCACCATATCTGGTCCTGGTAGCTTAGAGTGGGGATGAGTATTCTTCGAATGAAATGTTTCTTTGTGTTAATCAGGATTGTTTTCTTCCGTAAGAGGGAGGCTTGCTGTCCCAATACTTGGTTCGCTTGACTGTATATGACAGTGATTCCCAAACTGTGCGCTGGTGCACTCCGGTAAGCCATGACCTCTTCACAGGGACGCCACAAAATATTGTAAAAGCTTCATCATTAATTGAACCAAGACACGAAATGTCATACTTTTTTTTTACTTAGGTTATGACGGCGTGAAAAAATTTTAATTGAAAAAAGGTGCAGTGACCAAGAAAAGTTTTAGAAACACTGGTATCTGATATTAATTTCTTCATCCTGTTTCCAATCTTCAGTGAATGTTGTTCCCAGATATTTACATTCAGATGCCTGCTTATTGCATTTGCACTCTATAGCTATATTTAGGTTACAAAGTTAACATTGATATTTACTGTGCAAGGAATGACTTTGAATAAAATGGAAACAGAACATTGTAACTTTTTCACTTCCTTGTAGGGCTGCCCCGTGATGTCCTTCCCAACATACATCTTGAAGATGATCATCATGAGGAGCGGAATGCAAAGGACAGTGAAGAATGTGATGCAACAGAAGAGGCAGAAGACAAGTTAATACAGGAAGAGGAACGACAGACTGGATCAGTGAAAGCTGATGTCTATAAGAATTATTGGAAGAATGTGGGTGTATGCCTGTCTCCCATGGTTCTGATGACAATGTTCTTTATGCAAGGTGTGTATGCCTCTCTTCCATGGTTCTCATGACAATGTTCCTTATGTAAGGTGTGTATGCCTGTCTCCCATGGTTCTGATGACAATGTTCTTTATGTAAGGTGTGTATGCCTCTCTTCCATGGTTCTGATGATATGTTCTTTATGCAAGGTGTGTATGCCTCTCTTCCATGGTTCTGATGACAATGTTCTTTATGCAAGGTGTGTATGCCTCTCTTCCATGGTTCTGATGACAATGTTCCTTATGTAAGGTGTGTATGTCTGTCTCCCATGGTTCTGATGACAATGTTCTTTATGCAAGGTGTGTATGCCTGTCTCCCATGGTTCTGATGACAATGTTCTTTATGCAAGGTGTGTATGCCTGTCTCCCATGGTTCTGATGACAATGTTCTTTATGTAAGGTGTGTATGCCTCTCTTCCATGGTTCTGATGACAATGTTCTTTATGTAAGGTGTGTATGCCTCTCTTCCATGGTTCTGATGACAATGTTCTTTATGCAAGGTGTGTATGCCTCTCTTCCATGGTTCTGATGACAATGTTCTTTATGTAAGGTGTGTATGCCTCTCTTCCATGGTTCTGATGACAATGTTCTTTATGCAAGGTGTGTATGCCTCTCTTCCATGGTTCTGATGACAATGTTCTTTATGTAAGGTGTGTATGCCTCTCTTCCATGGTTCTGATGATGATGTTCTTTATGCAAGGTGTGTATGCCTGTCTCCCATGGTTCTGATGACAATGTTCTTTATGCAAGGTGTGTATGCCTCTCTTCCATGGTTCTGATGATGATGTTCTTTATGCAAGGTGTGTATGCCTCTCTCCCATGGTTCTGATGACAATATTCTTTATGCAAGGTGTGTATGCCTCTTCCATGGTTCTGATGATGATGTTCTTTATGCAAGGTGTGTATGCCTCTCTTCCATGGTTCTAATGACAATGTTCTTTATATAAGGTGTGTATGCCTCTCTTCCATGGTTCTGATGATGATGTTCTTTATGTAAGGTGTGTATGCCTCTCTTCCATGGTTCTGATAACAATGTTCTTTATGCAAGGTGTGTATGCCTCTCTTCCATGGTTCTAATGACGATGTTCTTTATGCAAGGTGTGTATGCCTCTCTCCCATGGTTCTGATTACAATATTCTTTATGCAAGGTGTGTATGCCTCTTCCATGGTTCTGATGATGATGTTCTTTATGCAAGGTGTGTATGCCTCTCTTCCATGGTTCTGATGACAATATTCTGTATGCCTCTCTCCCATGGTTCTGATGACAATGTTCTTTATGCAAGGTGTGTATGCCTCTCTTCCATGGTTCTGATGATGATGTTCTTTATGCAAGGTGTGTATGCCTCTCTTCCATGGTTCTGATGACAATGTTCTTTATGCAAGATGTGTATGCCTTTCTTCCATGGTTCTGATGACAATGTTCTTTCTGCAAGGTGTGTCTACCTCTCTTCCATGGTTCTGATGACAATGTTCTTTCTGCAATCTGTGTATGCCTTTCTCCCATGGTTCTGATGACAATGTTCTTTATGCAAGGTGTGTATGCCTGTCTCCCATGGTTCTGGTGACAATGTTCTTTATGCAATCTGTGTATGCCTTTCTCCCATGGTTCTGATGACAATGTTCTTTCTGCAATCTGTGTATGCCTCTCTCCCTTGGTTCTGATAACGATGTTCTTTATGCAAGATGTGTATACCTCTCTCCCATGGTTCTAATGACGATGTTCTTTATGCAAGATGTGTATGCCTCTCTTCCATGGTTCTGATGATGATGTTCTGTATGCAAGTTGTGAATGCCTCTCTCCCATGGTTCTGATGACGATGTTCTTTATGCAAGGTGTGTATGCCTCTCTCCCATGATTCTAATGATGATGTTCTGTCTGCAATGTGTGTATGCCTCTCTCCCATGGTTCTGATAACGATGTTCTTTATGCAAGGTGTGTATGCCTCTCTCCCATGGTTCTAATGATGATGTTCTGTCTGCAATGTGTGTATGCCTCTCTTCTGTGGTTCTGATGAGCAGAACAATTAGAGGGTGGGATTCCGGACCGTTATAGCCGTCACATGCATTTAGTGTTTTGCTCCTTCTGAGACTCTCAGCTCTCAACTTTTCTGTTTTCTTTATTAATCTATTTTTAATTTTTAAATCCCAAACAAATCAGCATCAAGAAACACAAGTGATTGGTGGCTGTCCTACTGGGTGTCCCATAGCAACAGTGGATCTCAGAATGGAAGTGCAGATGTGAATTCATTTCTCAGTTCTGGGCAGAGAGAGTAAGTTTAGCTTGCACTGTGATACAAGGTTTTGATGTGATACTGTGAAAGCTCAACATTAATTATCACACACTGAACTTATACATTTCCTCAAACTTTATTATCATCGTCATCATTATCATCATCATCATTATCATCATCATCACCACCACCATCATCATCATCATGGTCAAGATTCCCTATGTTCTCAGGGCCCCATTTTTTTAGAAGAAAAAAGAAGACTAATGAAGCATGTCATACAAGGCAACTAATTATGGGTGTTTCTTGGAAGTCGGAGTGCATTTGCCAGAGAGGTGAGGAACCAACAGTCTGCATACAAATAAGCCAGATACTAAAAAAAGAAAAATGTAAGTTAAAAATATATATTCCTTAGGCACAGGCATATGCTGCTAGAGCTGTATTTCCATAGACCAATCGGTTTTCGATAAAGTAATGTGGTCAGCATTGCATCATTTTGCCAGTTCTTCTTTATGGAGCGGAATGCTGGAGAATGACCAAAAAGGATGCACACAAGCTATCCACCTTCCACCACACATGTCTACGTAGAATTATCAAAATTTTCTGGCCAGATACAATCTCAAACACTAAACTACCTCAAATCACAAACCAAGAAATTTTAGATAGTATGATTACCAAGAGAAGATGAAAATGGCTTGGCCACGTTATGAGAATTACTTCTGATATACCCGCCAAAACAGCTCTCACATGGACACCAGAGGGAAAGAGAAAACAAGGGCGCCCAAAAACAACATGGAGACGAACGATGGAAAGTGACCTGAGTGCGGCATCTTTGACATGGAAAACTGCACTGAAGATTATACAGGACAGGAAAGCATGGAAAGTCCTCTCTGAAGCCTCATGTGCCACTAGGCATAACGAGAACTGATGATGATGATGATGAATGTGGTCAGTATTACGCCGGCCGCCTTTACTTCCCAGGACATAACCTGTACCTAGTTTAGGCTGGGTTCACCTGTGAGCCAAGGTCAGCTTTGAAAACATCTTCCTCAATGCTATTTTGAACCCTAGACTCCCCGTGTGGGTTCCGGGCTCCATTTTTTTTTGGGAACAAAGAGTAGACCCACCCTCTCCCTGACGCAACAATCATGTCGTATGAGACGACTAATTAGGGGTGTTTCTTTCACAGTCAGAGTGCGTCTGCTTAAGAGCGAAGGAACCAGTAGTCTACGTACAAGTAAGACAGATCTGTAAAACGGATGTGCACACAATACTCAAGTTCTAGATCAGTACCAAAGTCCAGAAATGGACGAACAACAAGAACTTTCTGCCAGAGTTTATAGCCAGCAAATGCTAAGAAGAAGAAGAACCCTAGACCTTTGGGTAGGCAGGTGAGCATCTGGCCACTATGCAGTACCAGCTCCCGACACTGCAGTAGTTCCATAGAAGTGCTGAAGGAAAGGTCGAGGGCAAGAGAGTAAGAGGTATACAAGAGGAAATGTTCCTGTGTGCTGTAATGTTGATTCCTAATTAAACATTTACATTCAGATCATTGTATAATGAAGCAGAATATAACAGATTGTTATATTTGTGTTGGTGCAAATAATGATGATTTTTTTATATGGGTTCCAGAACTTTGTCTGGGGGGGGGGGGGGAACAAAAAAGAACAGCATCATTGCACCTCTGCCCCCCTCCACTCCCACCCCAGGCCTCCCCTCTCTCCACTACCCACTCACAACAAGCAAAAAAGACTAATTAGGGTTTTCTTAAATCAGATGTGTTGGAAGGCCCAAATATCCCAGACTAGCTGTAAATTAGGACACAGTGTGCCAATTGCCTTTTTAAGAGCCAACGCAAAAGAAGGAGATAATGATATAGATTTTATGATCTTCTTCTTCTTTGCATTCGGTTCCGAATGCTCAGATCAGACCATCAGGTGGGTTACCTCTGTGAACTTGCATGTCAGTAGCAGGTTCTTCATGGTTCCCCTTAGCTTGCTCTGATCTTGAGGCCAGGTGTCTTTTCAAAGTTGTAGGTAGAGTAGGCAGGTCTGCAGAATGTGTTCAGGTGTTTGGGGGTCCTGTTTGACAGGCACACTGTGGGGACTGTACAATCTTTATTTTATGCATGTAGTAGTTGAGCCTACAGTGTCCTGTTCATAGATGGAGTTTTTATGATGATGCATGGTTTTATCTTTGAATTGTTTCAGTTCTTTACCACTCGCACATTTAACCCCAGCAGAAGATAACCTCCGGTTTTACCTTGGGATCTATGGCAGCCTTGCAGGGGTCAATTCCATCTTCACGCTGGCTCGTTCATTCTTATTTGCTTATGGTGGGATCTGTGCTGCAACAGTTGTGCACAAACGGCTGCTGTCGGCTGTTTTAAAGGTGGACAGATTTTCTTTTGCAGCAAGTTACAGATTTAATTAATATATAAAGGCAGTTTTTCGTTGTTGAAATGGTTGGGGCATATTGAAAGAATGTCAGATGACAGAGAAGTGAAAACTGTATACACGAGGGAGATAAATGGTCGTAGACCACAAGGCAGATCAAGAAGACGATGGAGAGATAATATCCAGACAGACCTGCAAACACTTGGTGTCACCAACTGGAAAGAGAAGACCAACCAGAGAGATGAATGGGGGCGGGTGATATCTGCAACAGTGAGCCTCAAGAGCTCGGAATGCTGAAGAAGACCAACCAGAGAGATGAATGGGGGCGGGTGATATCTGCAACAGTGAGCCTCAAGAGCTCGGAATGCTGAAGAAGAAGAAGTTTTTTTATTGTAGGTGAAGGATTTTGTTGGCGCAGCAGTGTCGCATGGGGTATATGATGCTAGACTCATATTTTTATAGACAAGTCAGTACTCAATATGTGATGTCCCCCACCTTTACTTCCAGCCGTTTTAGACTGGGTCAACTTGGTAGGCGAGCATTTAGCCACTATACTAGTGTGACTTCCGTTTTTGTTGTTTAACAGATGCATAATAATTAGAACATGAATTGTCATGTCCCGGTGGGTTCCTGAGCCCCATTTGGAGGAAGGGGAGAACGGACTCACTACCTCCCTATCAGGTATTTCGTAAAAGGGGACTAATTAAAGATATTGCCTCTGAAGTAGGTGAGGAACCAAATAAGCAAATTTGTAAAATGGATGTGCACGCAAAATTGAAGTTCTGAAACAAAGCTTAAGTCTAGGAGTGGATGTACAACCAGAGTTTACTGCTGAGGAATGCTAAGAAAAAGAAGATTAAAAAAAAGAAGAATAGTCATTGTCTGCATAGGGCTAGAAAACAGATGGATGTGTTGATGAAAATAAAAAAGGAGGAATAAAAGACCCGGTGGATGAAAATTGGGGGAGGGGTTGAGACAAGCAGAAAGAATGAAGCAAAGGTAGACGGGTAAAAAGGTGTCTCTGAGGCGGTCACCGCTGATAAGGATCAGTTTGGTTTTCATGCCAGGTCATGCAGGTGTAAATGATGAATAGTTAATCAGACAACTGCAAGTACCATCGATACGGAGACTCTTCACTGGCTGTTGAGAAGGGAGACGGAGCTGATGTGGGCTTGTCCTGAGTGCTGTGATGTCGAGTCGTTACCCAGATAAAAGATTGACTCTCAGTGACTTAAAGAGTGACTATTTCAGATGTGAAACCAACAGGAGAAAATGAAAGAGACCTGGTTCATCTGTAAAAAACAGTAATATAGGGGCACCATACATTTACAGAGGAACCCGTTGTCCAGTATGGGTTCTGGAGTCCTATTTTTGGGGGAGAACAAAGAATAGACCCCCCCCAACAAGCATGACATAAAGGCAAATAGAAGGTTTGCTGAAATTGGAAGTATTGGGCTGAAAGGTGCAGATGTCGCAGCCTAGCTGTAAACCTCAACAGAACGCGCTAACCACCCATTAAATGCAGAGAAAAAGAATAAGAGAGCTAAGCATTTTTTGTTTTTAAATTGAGTTTTTGCCCTCCAGATTAGCCTTCTGAATGATTGATATCCCAAGGATGAGAATCAAACAGTTTCACATCCTGGAAACCCCGTTCTGCCATATAGCACAGATATATTGGGGCACCACAGAATGGTTGTGAAGTAACCTACAGTCCAGTGTGGGTGGGTGTTATCTAACAAAGAACTAAGTTTAAAAGAAACAAATCCCCTCCAGATTTACATTTGCAAATAATGGAAGCTCCATTTAACCATATAGCTGGAAAGGTCCAGGGAAATAAGCATACTTTGGATCTTTTCTCCAGGCCATGCCAGCGTGGTGGGTAATGAACAGGCAGACAGATTGGCTAAATCTGCACCACTGGGTGGTGACTTGATACGTGACAAGGCAGATGTGGTCAAGGCCCTTTGAGAACAAGCAACGGAATTGGTAGAGAAAGAAGGTTATTATTGCCTGGAGAGAATGAGACACTTGGATGTAACCAGAGTGTCTTGCCTGGCTCACTACACTCAGAGGAAAGGCAAGACGGACATATAACCAGATTGCGACCGGTACCATCAGTATTGGAACTCTGCGCTGGCTGCTAAAAAGGAGGACGGAGCGTCCATGGGAATGTCCCAAGTGCTGTGATGTCAATTCTTAACTCAACATAACTCAACCATATAGCACAGTTATATTGGAGCACCACAAAATGGTTTTTAACTAACATGTAGTCGGTGAGTTATATTTAAGTATGTTGTGACAGAGAGAACTATGATAGGCATGTTACAACATCACTTATACCAGTCAGAGTAATATTATTGAAAACTTTTGTTTTAATCACTCATAATTTCAGGCACCTCTTAGTTTTTTCGAAACGACCCCTCTTGGGCGAATCGTCAACCGATTTTCATCAGACCTGTATGCGGTTGATGATTCCCTCCCTTTCACACTGAACATACTGCTGGCCCAAGCCTACGGTATGCTGGGAACACTGGTTATCACATGTTATGGTCTCCCTTGGTTTGCCATCTGTTTGATTCCAATGGGAGCAGTCTACTTCAAGATACAGGTAACAGTTTCTTCTTCTTCTTTCTTTCCTCCCTTCTTTTTCTTCTTTTTTTCTTCTTCTTCTTCTTCTTCTTCTTCTTCTTCTTTTATCTTTTTTCTTTCTTTTTTCTTCTTCACCTCCTTGTCCTTCCTTTTCTCCTTCTTTTTCTTCTTCTCCTCCTCCTACTCTTTCCTCTTCTTCTTCTTCCTCCTCCTTCTTGTTTGTTGGTGTGTGTCTGCGTGTATCTGTGCGTGCGCCAGTGTGTATAAATGCCTGCGTATGATTCTGCGTGTGTGTGTCTGTGGTTGTGTGTATGTGTCTGCGTGAGCATCAGCACGCGTGTGTGTGTGTCTGCGATTGTGTGTGTGTTTGTGTGTCTCCGAGTGTGTCTGCGTGTGTTTGTGCATATGTGTCTGCGTGTGTGTGTATGCCGGTTTGTGTGTGTCGCATGTGCATGTCTGTGTATCTGAGTGTGTGATTGGGTATGTGCGCGTATGTCTGTTTGTGTGTGTGTCTGCATTTGTTTCTTTGGGTGTATCTGTACGTTTGCATGTGTGTGGAATGTGCGTGTCTGTGTGGGTATGTAGTTATGAATGTGGGTGAATGAGATGTGTTAATATGTGTGTGAAGGTATGTGGGTGTGTTTAAGTGAGTGGGTGGGTGTGTGTGTATGCGCATGCATTTTACCACCCATGCTTTTGTGCTTTTTTCTCCTCTCTTTTTTGATATTCTTAATATGCATATTATCATATGAATATAACATGCTTATTGATAAAAAAACAGCTGCAGTGTGAAAGACAGGTGTTTGGAAGGGCCGAATGTAAGACGGGCCTGCGTGCCAAATTTGTGACCCTTTGAAAATAATGTTCGTTTGTTCATTCGTTTTTCTGTGTTCACCCTTTAACTCTTTCAGTCCAAGGAGGTTTAGCATCAGAGGACCAAGGGGTAGTAAAGAGAGATGTAAAATCAACGCATCTTGCGCTCATTGGGCCTCTAGGTAGGAACCTATGAATGTATGATGCATTCCTTGAGACTCAAAGAGTTAAAAGGGTATTTGGCACACTGTGTTGTGGTTTGTGCTGTGATATCTTTGCATTTCAGCGAAACATATCCAATTTCAAAAGGCCATGAATTAGTCACAATTTACAACGTGTTATTTTATGGGGCAGTGAGTGTGTTCTTTTGTCCCCTTTTAAGAGGCCCTGAAACCTTCACGGGGAAAATGCTGAGGTATGGTTGTATAGAAAAGTGTTGTTTTAAATACTTTCATGCTTCTTGTGTGATTCTGCAGCACTACTACAGACGGACATCGAGAGAGCTCAAACGTTTGTCCAGCATCAGCTTGTCCCCGATCTACGCTCATTTCTCAGGAAACAATTGCAGGAGTGGCAACCATCAGGGCCATGAGGCACTCAGAGAGGTACTCTTCCGAGTCCAGTACTCGTTTACTATGTTCTGTAGCGAGTCCAGTACTCGTTTACTATGTTCTGTAGCGAGTCCAGTACTCATTTACTCGGTACTGTAACAAGTTTAGTGCTCATTAACTTGGTACTATAACAAGTCTAGTACACATTAACTTGGTACTGTAACAAGTCTAGTACTCATTAACTTGGTACTGTAACAAGTCTAGTACTCATTAACTTGGTACTTTAGCGAGTCTTATACTCATTTACTAGGTACTATAGCAAGTCTGGCTCTCATTTACTAGGTACTGTAATGAGTCTAGTACTCATTAACTAGGTACTATAACAAGTCTAGTACTCATTAACTTGGTACTGTAACAAGTCTAGTACTCATTAACTAGGTACTTTAGCGAGTCTTATACTCATTTACTAGGTACTATAGCAAGTCTGGCTCTCATTTACTAGGTACTGTAATGAGTCTAGTGTTCATTAACTAGGTACTGTAACAAGTCTAGTACTCATTTAATAGGTACTATAGTGAGTCTCATACTCATTTACTGGCTACTGTAGCGAGTCTAGTGCTCATTTAGTAGGTACTGTAATGAGTCTCATACTCATTGACTAGGTACTGTAATGAGTCTCATTCTCATTGACTAGGTACTGTAATGAGTCTCATTCTCATTGACTAGGTACTGTAATGAGTCTCATTCTCATTGACTAGGTACTGTAATGAGTCTCATTCTCATTGACTAGGTACTGTAATGAGTCTGATACTCATTTACTAGGTACTGTAGTGAGTCTGATACTCATTTACTAGGAACTGTAGCGAGTCTGATACTCATTTACTAGTACCGTAGCGAGTCTGATACTCATTTACTAGGTACTGTAGCGAGTCTGATACTCATTTACTAGGTACTGTAGCGAGTCTGATACTCATTTACTAGGTACTGTAGCAAGTCTGATACTCATTTACTAGGTACTGTAGCAAGTCTGATACTCATTTATTTACTAGGTACTGTAGCAAGTCTGATACTCATTTACTAGGTACTGTAGCGAGTCTGATACTCATTTACTAGGTACTGTAGCGAGTCTGATACTCATTTACTAGGTACTGTAGCGAGTCTGATACTCATTTACTAGGTACTGTAGCGAGTCTGATACTCATTTACTAGGTACTGTAGCGAGTCTAATACTCATTTACTAGGTACTGTA
Organism: Candidula unifasciata; assembly: GCA_905116865.2. Taxonomy (NCBI): domain Eukaryota; kingdom Metazoa; phylum Mollusca; class Gastropoda; order Stylommatophora; family Geomitridae; genus Candidula; species Candidula unifasciata. The sequence goes on along the minus strand of CAJHNH020006623.1, from coordinate 298,484 downwards.
GCGAGTCTGATACTCATTTACTAGGTACTGTAGCGAGTCTGATACTCATTTACTAGGTACTGTAGCGAGTCTGATACTCATTTACTAGGTACTGTAGCGAGTCTGATACTCATTTACTAGGTACTGTAGCGAGTCTGATACTCATTTACTAGGTACTGTAGCGAGTCTAGCCTGCAAAACTCAAGTTCTGGAACAAGACCACTGAAGTAAAGAAGTGGATGAACAACTAAAACTTTCCACCAGACTTTAGAGCTAGTGATCGCTAAGAAGATGAGGATATGCTTCTCTCATGTTGTGAAATCCTAGAACCAGTCCTAGAAACACTGCTGGTTTTGTAGCTTTGGGATTGTCACACTGAAAAAGTTAAGAGTGTAATTTAATAAAAATGTACACATGTTTGTTTTTAGAAAATTGTGCTGTCTCAACAGTGGAGATTCAGTGTAAGCTGTTATGGGGAATATCATGTGGTGAGGCCATAATCTCATCCAAGGTGCTATGGTTGTAACACTGACTAAAAGCGACAAGTATATTTTTTTAAACCATCTGCCTGCCTTGGAAGTTGAACCCTGATGTTTATCAGGGTTTATTTCCCACGGCAGGCCATTTTCAGAATATGGTATGAGAGTTTCACTGTGGAAGAAATTAGGACCTCAGCATGTAATAGTTAGTAGTGGATACACTGCAGCCAACCTCCATCCCGGACGAGCTCCCATCTTCTGCAGTGTACTCTTTAAGTGTGGCCAAGTAACATTATAGAGATCTGGGACTACAGTTGTCCCCGTAGATTCAATAACAATAACAAACTGACACACATCTTTATCTTAGCATTCACTGGTTGTAAACTCCAATAGAAAGTTCCGGTTGTCTCCTACTGGACTTTAGCCTTGTTCCAGAACTTGAGTGTTATGTATACATCTGTTTTATAAATCTGGCCTATTTGAATGCAGACTGTTGGTTCCTTGCCTCTCAGGCGGATGCACTCCAACTTCGAACAACAGTTTTTGTTTTCTATAATTATGAACAGCTTGTGTTTTACCCAGGTTTTGTGAGGAGAACATGCAACGCCTGGACATTAACCAGAGATGCCAGTATGCCACTCAGTTGTCTGCCCGCTGGATTGACTTCCGGTTGAGGATGCTGGGTGTTGCCATGGTGACCAGCTTGTCACTCATTGCTGTGGTGCAGCACCACGTCAGCTCTGTCAGCGCAGGTAAGCCTGGGGTTGGGTTGTCAAGGTAGACTTGGGTTGTCAAGGTAGACTTGGGTTGTCAAGGTAGACTTGGGTTGTCAAGGTAGACTTGGGTTGTCAAGGTAGACTTGGGTTGTCAAGGTAGACTTGGGTTGTCAAGGTAGACTTGGGTTGTCAAGGTAGACTTGGGTTGTCAGGGTAGACTTGGGTTGTCAGGGTAGACTTGGGTTGTCAAGGTAGACTTGGGTTGTCAAGGTAGACGCAGTGGATCGCTGTGAGTCATCATACGTTTCCACTTCTGCTGTTAAGCGTTGTGGGAAGGAACAGTTTACGATGCATTGCTTGATGGGCAGCATTGGCTTTTTTCATTCCGTGTCAATGTAGTAGCTCTTTTATGTCATCAATCCATGTTCTACTAGGGCGGCCTCTTGCTTTTACTTCAGATCTGTTCATGTGTAGCGCCTGTGTTGGTTGTTGTTCTGACTGCATTCTTACTAGATGATCAAACCATTTGATCTTCTGTTTCTCAATGTATTTACTGCAGGATGTTGTTCCTACAGTGTGTCTGATAATATCATATCTAACTTTGTCTCGGATGGTTAAGTTGGTAGCTTTTCTCAGGCTTCTCATTTCACAGGTATTAATTTTACGTAGTTTAACCTTTGATAATTTCCAAGTCTGGCACTGGTAGCACAGTGTTGGTATGAATTTGCTGTGTATAATCTGTTTCTTGGCACTCATACTTAAATTGGTTGTCCTAATAATGTTCTCAATTGGTATATAAGTGCACTGGCTCTTTGGCACCTTCTTTCTATATCTCGATCTGTTCTTCCTGCTGAGAGAGGGGTATTGAATTATCTGTTGTTTTATTTACCTTCTATTTTTCTGACTTCTTTATATATCTCAACTCCCATGTAAGTTCCGGGGCCCTACTTTGGAGGGGGGAGAATTGAATAGACCCACTGTCTCCCGAAAGGCAACTAATTTGAAGTTTATTGAAATTGGATGTGTTGTGCTGAAAAGTGTAGATAGTGCAGTCTAGCTGTATACCACAAAACATTGTGAGGACAGACAAAAAAGAAGAAGATGATGAATCTTCCAGTGAAGCTTAGGCCCACAACCTTTGTAAATTTTAAGTAAAATACCTGAGGTATGGATTATAGTTGAATTGCATGAGATCAGTTACATGCAACAGTGATGTGATTACATACAACAGTGATGTGATTACATACAACAGTGATGTGATTACATACAACAGTGATGTGATTACATACAACAGTGATGTGATTACATACAACAGTGATGTGATTACATACAACAGTGATGTGATTACATACAACAGTGATGCAATTACATACAACAGTGATGTGATTACATACAACAGTGATGTGATTACATACAACAGTGATGTGATTACATACAACAGTGATGTGATTACATACAACAGTGATGTGATTACATACAACAGTGATGTGATTACATACAACAGTGATGCGATTACATACAACAGTGATGCGATTACACACAACAGTGATGCGATTACACACAACAGTGATGTGATTACACACAACAGTGATGTGATTACACACAACAGTGATGTGATTACACACAACAGTGATGCGATTACATACAACAGTGATGCAATTACATACAACAGTGATGCAATTACATACAACAGTGATGTGATTACATACAACAGTGATGTGATTACATACAACAGTGATGTGATTACATACAACAGTGATGTGATTACATACAACAGTGATGTGATTACATACAACAGTGATGTGATTACATACAACAGTGATGTGATTACATACAACAGTGATGCGATTACATACAACAGTGATGCGATTACATACAACAGTGATGTGATTACATACAACAGTGATGTGATTACATACAACAGTGATGTGATTACATACAACAGTGATGTGATTACATACAACAGTGATGTGATTACATACAACAGTGATGTGATTACATACAACAGTGATGTGATTACATACAACAGTGATGTGATTACATACAACAGTGATGTGATTACATACAACAACAGTGATGTGATTACATACAACAGTGATGTGATACATACAACTGTGATGTGATTACATACAACAGTGATGTGATAACATACAACTGTGATGTGATTACATACAACAGTGATGTGATTACATACAACAGTGATGTGATTACATACAACAGTGATGTGATTACATACAACAGTGATGTGATTACATACAACAGTGATGTGATTACATACAACAGTGATGTGATTACATACAACAGTGATGTGATTACATACAACTGTGATGTGATTACATACAACAGTGATGTGATAACATACAACTGTGATGTGATTACATACAACAGTGATGTGATTACATACAACAGTGATGTGATTACATACAACAGGGATGTGATTACATACAACAGTGATGTGATTACATACAACAGTAATGTGATTGTGTTGTGTATTTGACCAGGGTTAGTGGGCCTCGCCATCTCGTACTCGCTGTCAGTGACAAGCCTCCTGGGAGGTGTGGTCATGTTCTTCACGGAGACTGAGAAGGAATTTGTCAGCATGGAGAGATGCCAGTTCTACATCGACCATACGCCCTCGGAGAAATGGGATGGGGCTCTGTTTGTAAGTTATGTTTTTTACTTAGTCGCTCCACTTTTACCATGGGTTGTAGAGGTTTGGCAGAGAGATCGCCAGACTTCTGTATCAGCATTTTTCTTTCTGGCTTTGTTCCATTCCATTCCTCTGTCAGTTGGGGCACTGTCAAATGTTGTCTTAGTCTCTTAGTCCTCCAGTACAGCAGCCCTACCATCTATATGACTACTATCACCACTACTGCTACTACTACTACCACCAACCACCACTGCTGCTACCAAAACTACCACTACTACTACCATGCTACTGATGCTTTGTTAATCAGCTGTATATACATTCTACCGATTGTAACGACTCAGCACATTTTAGGGTAGAAGTACGAGACCACAAGGTCTTATTTTCCGCTACATCCTAGGGTAGAAGTTTAAGACTACAAGGTCTTATTTCCCTCTACATCCTAGGGTAGAAGTACAAGACTACAAGGTCTTATTTCCCTCTACATCCTAGGGTAGAAGTACAAGACTACAAGGTCTTATTTCCTCTACATCCTGGGGTAGAAGTACAAGACTAAAAAGTTTTATTTCCTCTACATCCTGGGGGTAGAAGTACAAGACTACAAGGTCTTATTTCCCTCTACATCCTAGGGTAGAAGTACAAGACTACAAGGTCTTATTTCCCTCTACATCCTAGGGTAGAAGTACAAGACTACAAGGTCTTATTTCCCTCTACATCCTGGGGTAGAAGTACAAGACTAAAAAGTTTTATTTCCTCTACATCCTGGGGTAGAAGTACAAGACTACAAGGTCTTATTTCCCTCTACATCCTAGGGTAGAAGTACAAGACTACAAGGTCTTATTTCCCTCTACATCCTGGGGTAGAAGTACAAGACTACAAGGTCTTCTTTCCTCTACATCCTGGGGTAGAAGTACAAGACTACAAGGTCTTATTTCCCTCTACATCCTAGGGTAGAAGTACAAGACTACAAGGTCTTATTTCTCTCTACATCCTAGGGTAGAAGTACAAGACTACAAGGTCTTATTTCCTTCTACATCCTAGGGTAGAAGTACAAGACTACAAGGTCTTATTTCCTTCTACATCCTAGGGTAGAAGTACAAGACTACAAGGTCTTATTTCCCTTTACATCCTAGGGTAGAAGTACAAGACTACAAGGTCTTATTTCCCTCTACATCCTGGGGTAGAAGTACAAGACTACAAGGTCTTATTTCCTTCTACATCCTGGGGTAGAAGTCCAAGGTCCTATTATTCTCTACATCTAGGATAGCAAAATATTGCTAAAGACAAAGATAGCACACATCTTTTGAGCACCATTTGGATAATTATTCATATCCATTCTCACAGGCTCCAGTAGCATGGCCTGCGGAAGGAGTGGTTGAATTTGATGGTGTCTCTCTCCATTACCGTGACGTGCAATCTCCAGCACTAAATGATGTCAGCTTCAAAACACAACCTGGTGAAAAGATTGGCATTGTGGGACGAACAGGGGCAGGCAAATCTAGTCTGTTTTTGGCACTCTTCAGAATGGTGGAGGTATCCAGTGGCCGGATTATTGTGGATGATGTCAACATTAGACTTCTGGATCTTTCTGACATCAGGTAAGGGGAAGTGAATAACATTGTTTCTTTTAACTCTATTCTAGTATGGATGTGAGTTATGGACTGTCACATTCTAAAATGGATGTGAGTTATGGACTGTCACATTCTAGAATGGATGTGAGTTATGGACTTTTACATTCTGGTATGGATGTGAGTTATGGACTGTCAAATTTTTATATGCATGTGAGTTATGGACTGTCACATTCTAATGTGGATATGAGTTATGGACTATCATATTCTAATGTGGATGTGAATTATGGACTACCACATTGAAATGTGGATGTGAGTTATGGACTGTCACAATCTAATGTGGATGTGAGTTATGGACTATCACATTCTAACGTGGATGTTAGTTATGGACTATCACAATCTAATGGGGGTGTGAGTTATGGACTGTCAAATTTTTATATGCATGTGAGTTATTGACTGTCACATTCTAATGTGGATATGAGTTATGGACTATCATATTCTAATGTGGATGTGAGTTATGGACTACCACATTCAAATGTGGATGTGAGTTATGGACTGTCACAATCTAATGTGGATGTGAGTTATGGACTATCACATTCTAACGTGGATGTGAGTTATGGACTATCACAATCTAATGGGGGATGTGAGTTATGGACTGTCACATTCTGGTATGAATGTGAGTTATGGATTGTCACATTCTAATAGGATAAATGTGAGTTATGGACTGTCACATTCTGGTTTGGATGTGAGTTATAGACTGTCACATTCTAATGTGGATGTGAGGTATGGACTGTCACATTCTGGTATGGATGTGAGTTAAGACTGTCACATTTTAATGTGGATGTGAGGTATGGACTGTCACATTCTGGTATGGATGTGAGTTATAGACTGTCACATTCTAATGTGGATCTGAGTTATGGACTGTCACATTCTGGTATGGATGTGAGTTATGGACTGTCACATTCTAATGGGTTATGTGAGTTATGGACTGTCACATTATAATAGGGGATGTGAGTTATGGACTGTCACATTCTGGTATGTATGTAAGTTATGGACTGTCACATTCTGGTATGGATGTGAGTTATAGACTGTCACATTATAATAGGGGATGTGAGTTATGGACTGTCACATTCTAATGTGCATATGAGTTATGGACTCATATTCCAATGTTGATACGTCTGAATGTGGATATTCGCTCCGTGTTCATTATATTTCTTCAGTGTGGCTTAGCACTTAGTACTAGGGCATTCTCGTCAAGTGGCCAAACCATCTCATTTGTTGTTCTTTAAGGAATTGTATAACTGGTTTCAGTCTTAGTCTTCTTATAATTTCTTCATTCCTGATATTATCTCTTCTTGTCACAACGGCAGCTCTCCTAAGACATCTCATCTCTGTTGTTACGATCTTTCGCTCATTAGTTGAAGTAAGCGTCCATGTTTGGCACTGGTAACGTCCCTATCAGAGGAATCGACACACACTGAGAAAACAGGAGAGCAGCATAACTAGAATGTCTCTGTATTGGAACCCACAGAGGTATAGGAATAAAGGAAGGCCAAAAAACACATGGAGAAGAGAGCTGGAGAATGAAGTTAGAAAGATGGGGAGGACATGGCGAGAGCTCCATGCAATGGCGAAGGATAGAACGACTTGGCGTGAGTTGGTTGAGGGCCTATGCTCCATTGGGGGATAGAAAGGCAGAAGAAAAAGAAGAATACGAAAAGAAGAAAAAAAAGATGATGAGGCTGATGATGGTGATGATGACGATAATTATTATTTTACACTTTCACTCCTGGGGGTTTAACACCTGAGACCCAAAGGGTAGTAGAGACGTAAAATCTTGCACTCAATGGGCTTCTGTGCAGGAACTTATGAAAGTTGGATGCATTCCTTGGGACTGAAAGAGTTAAAGGATATAGAGATGCTGAACCACATGGGGTTGGTCACCAGGATCATAAATCAGACTGGTCAAAACCAATCTCCACCTGTCTACGGTCATCCTGGAAACAGGTTCCCTACTGGAGCGCCTGGCCAGTGAGGATAGAATCGACGTTTTCTTTGAAGTCAGAGTATATCTTCTTAAGAGGCGAGGAACCAACAGTCTGCTCAGTAGTAAGCCAGATGTGTAAAATGGATATGCATGCAAAAATTGATTTCTGGAACCAAACTCCAGAAATTGAGTTTACAGCCTGTGAACGTGATGAAGAAAGGAGAAGAAACATTTTAGAATGTGATTTTTTTTGTTCCCCCTCTTCTGTTTTAGATCACGATTTGTTGCAATCCCGCAAGACCCCTTTTTATTCAGCGGGTCAGTTCGAATGAATCTTGACCCCACAGGTGGCCACACAGATTCAGAACTGTGGTCAGCACTGGATCGCTGTCACCTGCGGTCTTCCATAGAAAGAATGGGAGGTCTGGAGGCCCTGTTGACCCAGAGGGGGAAGGAGTTCTCTGTCGGCCAGAGGCAACTGCTGTGTCTGGCCAGAGCAATGCTGACTAATGCAAAGGTAGGCATGGTGTTTGCTGTATCGAGTTTCTCTGGATGGGTTTATCATCATCATTGTGTTTGCTGTATCCAGTTTCTCTGGATGGGTTTATCATCATCATTGTGTTTGCTGTATCGAGTTTCTCTGGATGGGTTTATCATCATCATCATTGTGTGCCATGCCGGTAAGTGTAGGCTGTCATGTTTCACTATCTCACACGATCACCAGAATTGAGGATCAGTTCAGTATTTTTGTCTTGCCCAATCCACCTGGCCTTTCCATCCAGGTATTTCTCTCTTTGTCTTCCTCTTGCTCTCTTTCCATCAATCTTGCCAGTTATCGAGTCCATCCCTTCTCAAAATATATCTAAAAGTATTGACTAGTTATGTCTAATTGTCTAAAACATGGGTTTGGGGATCCCGTATTTGAGGGGAGGGGGTGGGAGATAGATCCACTACCCTATGGGGGTCTCCATTACAAAGTGTTTATGTCATTAGCCTCTCATTCTGAATCAGTTAATTAGTTCTTCTTCTTCTTCCTCTTCTTTGTTCACCGGCATTAAGCTCCAGCGAAAAGTCCTGGTTGTTCATCCATTTGGGCTTTTGCTTTGTGCCTGAGTTTTGTGTGCGCATCCATTTTACTGGCTTATTTGTGTGCAGTTGGTTGTTCCTTGCCACTCAGGAAGATGCACTCCAACTTCAAAGAATGTCTCCAGTTAGTCGACTTCTACGACATGCTTGCTGGGAAGGCAGGGGATCTATTCTTGTTTTCTCCACAATGGGGCCCCGGAACCCACAGCCGGTTGTTCCTTGCCGCTCAGGCTGATGCACTCCGACTTCAAAGAAAGTCCCTAGTTAGTCGACTCCTATGACGAAGAAAGTTAATTAGTTAAATCAGTTTATCTAAGTTCCAGCTTCACAGTAAACTGGTCATCCCATAGTTGTTCCATTCCTGTACTAGTGAAATCCGCACGTGAACAACCTGAAAGTCTGCAGTCTCGGCAAGTCAACAGTATGCACACATACATTAAATGCACAAGGCAGCCATCAGAAGTACCAACACACTCTGAAGGTCAGGGGAGTTTGTTTCATGGATATGTTGTTCAGTTTACAAGTATTTATAGCGATCCCTGGGGATTTTCACTGGAGCTGTGGAGGTTGTGCTTTGTGTGACACTCTCAGCAGGCAGGCAGGCAGCTACCATTCAAGAAGAGAGACCGAGCAATAGGGGATATTCCGTTACAGAGAAATTGATCCTCTTGACTTTTAATTTTGGTAACTTTTTCAGTCCCAAGGAATGCATCTTACATTCACAGGTTCTTACATATCAGCCCAGTGAACGCAAAATGCGCCTATTTTATGTCTCTGTTTACTACCTAAGGACCTCTGGTGCTAAACCGCCTGGGACTGAAACAGTTAACAGACTCACTAACCATTTAAAACAGGGTGTAGATATGGCAGCCTAGCTGTAAACCACAACATAGTGTGCAGAACAGCCCTTTTGAGAGTGCACACAGAAGCAGAAGTATCCAATCTCTTTTGTCTGCTGAAAGAGTGGACAAGATTCTTTTTCTTCTTTGTTCATCTGAGACCATGAATGTGTTGTGTCCATTTATGCAATATTTGCACCTTTCTGCAGACACATCCGACATTCGCAGACACTTGTTGCCCAGGTTTAGCCTTCCCTGTGTGGCCAAAACTAAGTCCCCAGAAGTAGGAGGATTTCAACCTCAGTCCGTAGGGCTCTTGTATTGACCCAGTCTAATAAAAAAAGCAATCACACAGTTTCTAGAATTGTCTTGAACTTTTTCTGTGAAGGAAGGGTGACGAGGGACAGAACTGGCCATCCTATCTCATATGTAGCAACCTAGTATATGTGAAACCTTAACCCTTTACGTCCCAACAGCAGTTTAAAAAAAAATAAATTAAAAAATAAAAGTAAATGTCCGTTTTTATGCCACTGACGCTTTGGGCATATGATGCAACATTTGTATTTTTTATAGACCAATCAGCACTCCTGATGGTCAGCACATCCACGGTCACTTTTACTTCCCAGGACATTTTTAGGTTGGATAAACCTTAGAGCCAAAGTCAGTGTTAAAAACAAATTTCGACTCAAGACCTTTGGGCCAGTAAATGAGGATCTAGCCTCTACACCACCTTGGCTTCCTGCCAGTGGCAGTATCTCCTAGGGAACTACCATGACTAGATTGTTTTCCCTGAGGTGGGTGATCTAAGGCAAGATTAGATTCACTGGCTCACTAACAAGCATGTTGTTCAAGATGGCTAATTAGAGGTGTTTCCTTCAGAGTGCATTTGCCTGAGTAGTTAGGAACCAACAGTCTGCTTACAGATAAGCCAGATCTGTAAAACAGATGTGGACGCTACAACCTGGTGTCAGTGAGATGACAAAAGAAGAAGAAGAATTAACTTTTTCAGGACCAGACAGCACACTGTGTATACTGGATATTACTTATAGGTACCAGTCAGCATGTTTTGTAAATTTGTACATCTAAAGTTTAGTCACAGATTAGAGAGAACTTGGAAGAGATGGTGATGTGGTTTCTCATATGAATGTTGAGAATCCCTTGGACTGCTAGAGTTAACTAAGGAGGATTGCTTGAAGGAAGCTAATGAAAGCAGATCAATATATACAGCTATAAGGAAAATACAAGCCTTGTTCTTTGGTCATGTGATGAGGGGGGAGGCTTTGTAGAATATTGTGATGACTGGTAAGATCAACGATAGAAGAGGGAGAGGCAGACCGACAGAGATGATGATGGATGGATTGTGTCGGTGGCACGGAGGGATATGATCGGTGGAACTGAGCCAGAGGACAAGGGACCGAGATCTGTGGAGATGCATGAACACGTACGCCAATCGGCAGGGCTGATGATGATGATGACAATGATAAAGATTAGCCAGGCACACCAAAGCAATCCAGCAGCACAAGTCGGCCACTGCATGCTGCACATTTAGATCCTGTGGATGCAGTATACCCATGCTTCTGTTGTCATCATTACTGCTCCAGTCAGGCTTCAGCCATTGCATTCTGGGAGTTAAACAGTGAAAGGTTTGCTGAAATTTGGTGTTTTAGGTCTGAAAGGCACAGATATCACAGCTTAGCTGTAAACCACAGCACTACATGCCAGCCATGCTTTTAAGAGCGACTACAGAAAGAGAAAAATAAAATATTTACAATTTTAATGACATCACTTCCTGTTTCTCTTTCATTTGGCCAGATTATTTGCATCGATGAAGCAACTGCAAGCGTCGATTTAGAAACGGATGCCCTAATCCAGAAGACAATTCGACAAGAGTTCAAGGACAGCACCGTTCTTACGATCGCTCACCGTATCAATACAGTGTTGGACAGTCAGCGTGTCCTAGTTATGAAGGACGGGATGGTGGCAGAGTTTGCCTCCCCTCATGACTTACTGAATGACCCCAGTTCTATGTTTTATAGTTTTGTCTATGGCAGTAGGTAAACAGCATGAATTCTTATGCATGGTTAATTGTATGGCATTGGATGTCAAGCGTAAATGCTTATCTGTTGTGAGGTATATAACAACTGACAAGAATAAATCCTTTTCTGTGGTAATGGCTATGACAACAGTTCACAGGCATAAATCCTTATCTGTTATGAAGTATATAACAACTGACAAGAATAAATCCTGATCTGTTATGAAGTATATAACAACTGACAAGAATAAATCCTGATCTGTTATGAAGTATATAACAACTGACAAGAATAAATCCTTATCTGTTATGAAGTATATAACAACTAAAAAGAATAAATCCTGATCTGTTATGAAGTATATAACAACTGACAAGAATAAATCCTGATCTGTTATGAAGTATATAACAACTGACAAGAATAAATCCTTATCTGTTATGAAGTATATAACAACTAAAAAGAATAAATCCCTATCTGTGGTAGTGGCTATACAACAGATCACAAGCCTAAATCCTTATCTTTTGTAAGGTATATGACAATAAATGACAAGCGTAATCTCTATCTGTTATGAAGTATATGACAACCGAAAAGAATAAATCCTTATCTGTGGTAATGGGCATGACAGTAGATCATAGGCATACATTCTTGTCTGTGGTTATGCCTGAAGAACAGATGGCAGACATAAATATTTATCTGTAGGAAGATGATGCCAACAAATAATAACCATAATTCTGTATCCATGGTGAAATGTATGACATCAGGTGCCAGGCATAAATCCTTATCCTTGGTACAGTGTGTAGCAAAAGGTGTTAGGCATAAATCCTTATCCTTGGTACAGTGTGTAGCAAAAGGTGTTAGGCATAAATCCTTATCCTTGGTACAGTGTGTAGCAAAAGGTGTTAGGCATAAATCCTTATCCTTGGTACAGTGTGTAGCAAAAGGTGTTAGGCATAAATCCTTATCCTTGGTACAGTGTGTAGCAAAAGGTGTTAGGCATAAATCCTTATCCTTGGTACAGTGTGTAGCAAAAGGTGTTAGGCATAAATCCTTATCCTTGGTACAGTGTGTAGCAAAAGGTATCAGGCATAAATCCTTATCCTTGGTACAGTGTGTAGCAAAAGGTGTCAGGCATAAATCTGTATCTGTAGCGAGGTCTATTACAACTGTTGACAATCATAGATCTTATCTGTGATGACACGAGTAGCAACAAATGACATGCATAAATCCTAACCTATTGTGAGGTATTTAACAAGCATAAATACTTACCGGTTAGGAGGTATATAACAAGCATAAATCCTTATTTATTATCGCATAAATGGCAACTAATCATCATAAATTTGAAATCTGATGTGAGGTATATGATAACAGATGATAAGCTTTAATATTTGTCTGTGTTATGATGTCTGTGGTAACAGATATCGAGCATAAATCTATAACTGTGGTAACGTGTTTACTAAGTATCACATCAAGCATGAATTATTATCTGTTGTCAGATATATGCCAACAGATGAGGCAAACCTAAATCCTTAACTAATAATATAATTATAAATCTTTATGACATGGTACATTGTGTGATAACAGATAATTATATGTATTTGTCATATGCTATGTTGTATAATAAAATAATTATAAATCTTTGACACCTGGAATTATGTATGACAGGAAGTCTACATATTGACATATGTTACAGAAAAATGATTGATTGTTTCACTGATGTTGAACCCACAAGATAACATGTCTCAACCGGAGTCTCACTTTTACATATACAGCAACAGATATTGAAAGTAGAGCATTTTTTTGGCTGTTTTGGTTGTATGTTTTTTTTTTTTGGTAGGCAATCCTTCTCATGAGATGACCAAAGAATTTGGACTGCCTCCTTCTGATTTGACTGGTTTGCTAGTAGACCGAATTACTGGGTCATGAAATTCTTTTTGTCACCGACAAATAGTTTAGAAAGCTCTGGTGTAGACAAAACATGATTGTTAACATGCCTGAAAGTGCAGGTATTTATGTTTGTATTTCAGTTGACAGGATTCATGTTTGTTTATTTCATGTTGTCAGTGTCTGTATTACACAATTGATGCAACCAAATATGTCCGGTAATAAATTGTGCAATCTGTTTTTGTGTCTTCTTTGTCCAAAGTCCAGACAATTGACAACCAACTCCTCGATTTGTTTCCGGGTGCTCATTTTGGAGAAAAAGAAAAACAGACCCGCTGACCTTGAAAAAGCATGTCATACAAGAGGACTAATTCCAGTTTTCTTGAAGTCCGGGTGCTTTATTAATATCCTACCTCCAGATGACATCACAGGACAGTCCAACATTTTAGAAGGTGGTTTCCTGGCTTTCTGATGCTTTAGCAACCCCAAAACATCTAGAACTGGCCCTAACCCTAACCCACCTACGTCCCACTAGAGAGTGCAGCCTTGGTCCCACGACTGCATGCAGCCTATCTACCACCCCCGGAAATATTTGACTGTCCCGTGACCTGTGGATTTTCTCTGTTTGGGGTAGGATATTAATAAAGCACTGAAATCAGATGTGTTGTGTCAAAGGCACAGATACGACAGCTGAGCTGTAAACCACAGAACTGTTGAGCAAACTGCCATTTTAGGGTGGAAGACAGAATAAAAAGAAGACAATTAGTTCTGACAGAGACAAATTGAGTTTTGCAGTCATTGTTGTTTCTATTTCAGAGGATTGATAACAAACCAGCCAGCTTGTACACATACAAAAATTCACAAGTAACTGAAGTTGAGAACTAACTAGATACTTTAGAACCTCTCGACTTAAAAAGTGGAATTTAGAACCAAGTCTGCAGTTTAGAAACTGTATATTTTAGAGATTTGAACTGACAGAGTAAAAAAAAAAAAAAAGGTGGCCCATAAGCAATTCTAAATTACGTACAAAGACAACAAATCAAATGGTTTTGCTGCTTGGAAAGAATGCCTTGTGATGCCATAACATACAAAGCATACACCAAAAAGGGTGACAGACGAAGAGCATGAAGTAGACCAAGAACAATATGGACAGATAACATCAGAGACATAGCACAATGTATCTATGGTCGAGGCGGTCAGAAGAGCAAGAAGCAGAATCTTTTATCTCCCTCAATGTGTGAAGTGGTAGAAGAGTAAGTGGAGAAGAGAAGAAGTTATAGAGCAGAGAGAGGTAATGGGACTAGAAAAGTGATTGCTAAACCTTCTGTCCACCAGTCCAGATACAGTGGCGAGCCAAGGAATAGCTGCTGGAGCTTTGGGGTTTCTTGCTGTGTGCTACTCTCTTGGGATTATTCTGACTGAGTAAAGTCAGTCTGCACCCATTTTAACAGTTTTTGTTCCATATCATTATGTGCTTAGAATTGTGTGCAGGCAAGAAGACATAAACATCTGTCAAGCCTACAGCTACCTCTTTAAAGTGTTGAGAAAAAGAGGGAGGGGGGGGGTGGATGTCAGGATCATCTGTTTGCTCTGTGTAATGCATTGCACGAGTATAAGTTGACCTTCATTTATTTGGGACTGTTCTTGATGATGTTTTTTCCCCTCATATTTGAGGGATCTTCCTCTTGCTCTATTTTCAAACCTGTCAAGGCACACGATGATTGAATAAAACTGCTAATTACTGCCTTTATTTATACTACTTTTGTGGTGTAGGCAAGGGTGTCTAAAAGTCTGAGGATTTACGGCCGCATGGCTAGTGCTGTCGCCACGACTGTGCAGGTAAGGATTTTATTGTGCCCCCGACAGCAAAAAATCCCCAGCCTTACCGAGGTTCGAACCCAGGTCTCCTGCTTGAGAGCTCAAGCGCTCTAACTGTTCGGCCAGCCGCTAATCGAAGATTGTATGCAAGGCAATTTTTTCTGGCGGCACGCAGTACTAGCACCAGTTTTTAGCATCATTTTCTTTAGCACTAATGGAATAAACAGTTTGTGCTGCGTACCGGCACCTTTTAAAAACACTTAATGATGAGTAATGGCAGCTTTCCCCTGGCCACACCCCTCATAAAAACGCCCTGACCATATCAGCAATCACAACTCAATATTACTGCGACCTGATCCTAATACAGCGGCACAGCGCTTCGCTTCTCGTTTCGGAACTCTCAGTTTAACAACATTGTGTTTATTGCTCACTTGATGTTTACAACAGTGTTTCTCAACCTTCTTACACCCCTGGCCCATCACAACAGGGTAAATTCTTTCGTGGCCCACCTCACAGCCTGACGGTGGCCGATGCATTTTTGTTCCATTTGTTGACTGGATATAGTTTCGTCGCCCAGCTTCTGAGTTGAATGCATGGCGTGACACTGTGAGCTGCGGATTTCATTTGGAATGTTTTTTCGACCGTGACCAACGTGGTAGTGTAAATTGTAGATTCAGAAAATGGCGCGATGGCTGTCGTCGCAATTTTGGTGGTGCCCGTTTGTGATTAAAATTGATCGCGTGGGCAACTGCAGATCTGTTAGTGACTTCTGCTACCATCAATGATGAACTGCATTTCTAATGTCGGACTGTTTGTGTTAGCACTTCAGATGGCTACCGTATGCTTTAATGCGAGTGTATGCTAGATATGCTGAGACAGCAGTCTGTCAATCTTTCCACAAGGGACTGTGATAAACATTCTGTGTGTTTTTTGTTAGCACAGGAGCGGAGCAAAGATGGGGTGACCCGTTTGCTATGAAGCTGAAACTATGCCCACCAGACTAACCATACAGTCTTTAAACCTAAGAAACAAAACATATATAGATAACAGGATCCTGAAATACTTTGGGTAGATTTTAAATTCCAAATTTTTTTCCGGGTAGCGCCGTTAGGATACTCTTTTCGATTTCCAGCTGCCAAGGGATATTTTTTTTTTTACGTCCGCAACATTACACACGGGCGTCCGATCTCACTACCCATAGACCAGGGGGAATTACTAGAAAAAATCCCAGCCTTCACCGGGGCTTGAATCTGGGACCTCCAGCACTCGAGGCGGACGCCATGCATCGAGACCACGCAGCCACCCCCCCCCCACCCGATCTACTAAGTATTATTATATTAAGTCTACTAATATACTAACGTCTGTATGTGCGAACCCGGAATTCTCAACTATCTAGTCTTTACTGGAAAATTCCGTATTTCGCTCCTGTTGTGTGTACTAAAATACTGCGTCTCAATGTAGGACGCAATTTTTATTGTTGGTTTTAAGCCCTACCCTGGTTGTTGCCGGGGGTCCTAATATAACCCAATCCATGGGTTGAGTGGGGTTTCTAGGTCCTGTCCCCGGGTGATCCTCATCCGAATGGTGGCACTTTGTGTCACCGGGTGTTTATCGCTCGATGTGATGTCCTGATGGGATTAAACATCATCGTCATCACTCCTATGGTATTATTTTTGTTTAAACATAAACCAATTACACAATCACTGATGACATCTCCTTTATTCTAATTACTAAAACCAGGAACCACGTCTTACGCAGACGTTTTTCTGACTGTAATTACACTCCACCAGGCCGCAACATGAGTTTGAGTCCTTGTTATTCCTTATTCCTAACCCAAATGGGAGAACTATAACAGATATATAACAATTTGATTTCTAAGAGCATGCATCTTTCCCATTGCAACATACGCCTGTGAGACCTGGACACTTACTAAACAAGCTGAACAGCGCATAAATGCCTTTAAATACAAATGTTATAGACGGGTTCTAAGAATATCATGGGTAAAGAAAAGAACAAATGCATCCATACTTTAAGAACTGAATACTGAAGAAGGTTGGCTATTAAAGACTATAAAACACAAGACAACTGAAATATTTTGGTCACTTGAAACGTCACGAAAGTTTGGAGAGAACAGTAATGGAGGGATATTTGCCTGTGAAGAAAGGAAGGCCAAAGAGAAGCTGGTTGGAGGATGTAGCGGATAATCTCCAGATGGGTTTATCGGACTCGGGACATCTTGCTTCAGATCGAGAAGTTCAACGGAAGGTTGTTATGGGAGCAAGCTTCTGCAAAGGACATGACACTGCGGACTGACTGACAAACCAATATACTACAGATTACTTAACTGTCAGTGTCCTAATATAAACTTCATGCGGTTGAAGTGGGTTTCTGGGACTTGTACCTGTTTGATTATCATCTTTGAGGTGTTAAACTCTTTCAGTCCCAATCATCTGTTACCATAACTCCTCCTACTCCAAGAGGTGGGGCTCAAAATCAACAAATACGTAAGCCGGAATAAGTTTGTTTTAGTATCCAGAAGTCATGAGTTGTTAACCCTTAGGCTCGGTATTATGGATATCGCAACCTTTTGGCCTTGATTCCATTGTAAATACCGTTAATCTGGGAGAAAATGTGGCTTTTCTGCCTACCCCCGGGAGTGAACCCGGACCACAAGGAGTTCGTCACCCGGTCTCGGCCCAATCCTGTTTAGCCAACTACGCTAGAGAGCCGGGCCGCCGGAATAAGTTCAACAACGAACCTTGTTCGCCTAATAATTCTAATTCGATAGGTAACTATACGGATTGTCGGTGATAGAAGATAGCAAGGATATTGTATTATCTTTGAAATATCAAGGAACGTATGTTGAGTTGGTTGGTGCTGAAAGAGTTAATCCAACAAACTGCAATCCTAGAAGACAAAAACTACACATCCTACCCCCGGACTTTCTTCAGAAATGACCTTGACTCCCAGGTCGACCCAGCCTTAAGTGGGTACCAGGTGCAGCCCTGGGAAGTAAAGGCGGCCGGTGTGATGCTGACCACATCACCTATCTTGTGCTGTTTGGTCTATGAAAATATAGGTCTAGCCCTATATTCCATATACGCCTAAAGGCGTGGACAAGGGACCTTTACATATCCTACCCGATACGTGATTAGGCAGAAAGTTGGCTGGCCATTGGACTTTTCAACGGCGCACCAGTTGGCATCTTGCTTGCTTTGAAAAAAAAAAAAAAATCGTCACGTTCAATCAGCATCCTCCGAAAAAAAAGGAAGGGAGAGGATGGTGCTTTTGGTTATAACTGTGACTATGTTTATGTGCGCCATTCAAAATGGCTATTAGTAGGTATAGCAATGGATCGTTTTGTTTCGTTTATTTTGCTATACATTTTCGTCGGTAACTATAGACGCGATTGCGACCCGAAAATGCAAAACCAATTGTCTGTTATTGAGAAATTATTTTTATGTGCTCTTTACGTGAAAGATAAAATCGGAACAGTTATTAGGAGTTATTGGAGAGATGCCAGGCTTTGACCTAAGATGGTTTTGACGCGTATAAAATAAATCGATTTTGTTTGGCAGCACGCAGTGAATTAACGGTTAGTAATTTCGTAAATGTCTTCTTAATTAGCCAGATTATCGCAATGTGTGTTGTATTTTTGAATTCTGCGTTAATTTTTATATAAGTGTGAAATTTCACAAACATTGGCAAATGCGCAGATGTTTAAAAAAATTGTTTAGTGGCATCACTGTTTTCGCTTTAAATCCAATATGTTTGCACTAGGAGACCGTTTTTGCCGCTTTATAATTAACTTAAAATAATTATTAAATTAACTAATCATTATTATTTTAATCATTTAAAAAAATCCACAACCATTGTAGCATTTCTTCATGCATCTGTCATTATTTAGAGCTCTTCGTATTCTCTGTTGGATATTTTTTTTCCTGATCACCCCCAAATCCGGATAATTAATTTCGGCCATCATTGCGCATTTTCTAAGATGATTCTTTAGTAATTAACTTCAGATACTTAGTAAATTAATAATGTTAAGTGAGCTACTTTTTAAACATCTACAACTCTTGTAGAATTTTTTAATGCGTCTGTTATTATTTAGAATCCACGGAATTTTCTGTCGGAATTGGTAAATCTAAGTGGTCGAGAAACAACAGCAGCGCTGACAGCGTTCCCGTCCATCAGGCCTGCTAGTACTTGGGCTTTCCTCCAAGAACTGGGTTTTTATACGACACCTTGGGTTAAGATTTTGGAATCTAGTTTTTTATTTTTTAACATATATATCCTTATATAAAAGTGGGTAATTGTTTCATTTCGTAACTATAAAATTAACTATAAAATATGTACTATTTATCATTTTTTCTCCCTTATATATTGCTTGGGTTTTTAATAAGCTGTCATATACCGCTCGTGTGGCGCGCCTGATCTAAGGATTTCTCCTTAAGAACCAACAGCACTCTGAAATAAAATAATTTTGAGGCGTCGACTCGTATTGGTCTAAGGGATTTCCCGTGGCCAATATACTTATTTCAGGAGTAGGGCAACTCAAGTTCTGGCACTACAGAATATCTAACAATCCTAGGCGCAGCTTGGCTGGACACTCCCACTACTATAAAAAGATAGCCCCCAGGCTATGATAGTGTACTATCACAGCCATGTTAACACAGATTACACTTACTAATCACACAAACATAACAGCTAGACAGTTTGAACAGTAAATGATGGACACTGAAGTCAAAAATAAACTTTCCAAACATGTAATAAATGTAACACATACATTGTATAAGAATCAGCAAAGAACTTCAAGAACCCAGAGTGATAGGAAGGACCAAAACTTCAAAATAGATCTGACTGAATGTGTAAGAGATTCGCAAGGTCCGCCTAGATCATCATTATGATCATGTGGACGATTAACAGTGAAGCCCGGCAGTAAACCAATTATTGACCACACTTATCTAAATGCCTGATTTCTTGAACTTGCTGGATGTTCAGTCACTCTGTTGTTACGTTGAAGACAGTCCTACACTAGACACTCGAACACTGGAGATACACCCAAGCTCCTGGAGAGGTTCTCGGGTACTAAGTCAATCACTTGAGGCACAAACAAGCTTCCGGATAAATGATGGTGAAGGTACAGCACCCATAATGTTGTCTGTAGACCAACTGGAGGATTTCCCTAATAGATGACAAAAGTTTGGTTTACAATTGGATGCCCACCACTGGCATGGACATAGGTGACTTCCTTGTTGGTGGTTTTGTGGACCGCCGATTCACTGCCTGGGTGGTTTTGTGGACCGCCGATTCACTGCCTGGGTGGTTTTGTGGACCGCCGATTCACTGCCTGGGTGGTTTTGTGGACCGCCGATTCACTGCCTGGGTGGTTTTGTGGACCGCCGATTCACTGCCTGGGTGGTTTTGTGGACCGCAGATTCACTGCCTGGCCTCCAAGGAGATATCATCCTGTATCATGAAGGAATTCATAATTAGCAGTCATCTCAGGGTTTACATGTCACAGCTCAGTTTGAATTTAATCAGAGAAGTGACATACTTCTGACACCTAGGAAGTCAGGCAAAGAATGACCCGGCCTGCTCTCGCTTGGCGTCTCTAGAAAAAAAAAGTCCCGTATAAGTACATCAAGGAGTAAAAAGGTTTCCAGGAATTCGGAATATTATTCCAGAAAATATCTATCCCACAGTTGCAAGTTTGAAAATGTAGACTTTTCAAATAAACTAGAGGGTGGAGAAATATCTATTCCACCAGATAGAGGTATATATCAATATGAGGGACTATATACCCACCGGACGGGTTTAAATTTGAAATGTGACCTGCCCGTTAGGGGCTTCAACGTCACGACGAGTCTACTGTGCAGGGTTTTGTTGATTCACTACGTGACATAGCTTAGCTTCGGGTTTGACGAAAATCCAATTGGCAACCCTCCCATGCTTGGCTGTCCGCGTGTGGCTGCTATAGATTCATTTCTTACGTTCAATGCTGGGTGGACATGGTAGCCAAGGTCATTTTTGAAAGAAAATAAAATGCAACCTGACCTGATTCCTAGAAATGAAAACACCAGTTGTGTTAGCCCTGTTGTTAACACTGTCAGTGCCCCATTATGAAAACAGGCCGTGTACTACCAGTGGGCTCATGTTTTCTTCTACCATACAGAACGGGGAGTTGGGGGAGGGGCAGTAGAAGATTGAGAGAAAGTTGAGAAAGAGAGGGAGCAGGAGGAGGAGAGAGGAAGAAAAAAAAAAGAGACTAAGAAAAAGTCGACACTGAGACATGGGGAAAAATAAAGGAAAGGAAAAATAAAGAAAGAAGAGGAGAGTTACCAGGGGAAGAAGGTAGCAGGAAGGGGTGTGTGGCCATTCCGGTATCATCACTGTCCGGCGGGGGGTGGGTGGGGGGGGGGGAGGGGGGTGCAACCACCCCGGGTGTCATTACTGTGCGGAGATACGACCACCCCGGGTGACATCGCTGTTGGGGGGTGGGGGGGGGGGGGTGTCCGGTATTTGTTAATTAGGTCACGTCAACTGACATTGGCACATTTATCTGATCTTTATGTTCGCCTTGCCAGGACACACAATATGATATGTTTTAAGCCAGGCTCGTTGGCAGACAACTGTAAATGTATAAGGTTTTAGATGAAAAATAATCAGCCTGCAAACATTTTCCTATGTTAAATAGGCGCATATCGTAGTGTATGTAATTGAGACATGCATACACGGCTACATCTCACTGTCCCGATTCTAGCAATATATGGTTGCTAAGGGATTCGTTCAGAAACAAAAAAGTTATTGCCGTAAAATGCAAACGTTGAGTCATTTCATCTTACTGGGTCGCAGCCGAGAATCCATGTTTTATGCATTTCCATTATAATTTTTCTGTGGTGGTGTCCGCCACTAAAATGTTAATATCTCCACTTAGAATCGACTTACAGGCTTAAATAATGTACCATTGGATTTGTAATTTTAATCTTTATTTAGCTGTTATATATATTAAAAAAAAAATAAAACTTCACTACTATTCCTACTATTAGCATTGTTTACCACCAAGCAGCCCAGAAAAGGACTTGCAGTGTTGATGCGATCAAGGAAGACAGACTAAAATACTGTCCTGACCGGCGACGATGTCGTCTACCGGCGATCCAGTGTCGTTGATGCCAGTTGGCATCGGCCTACTGGTTGAAGAATACTTGTGCGCAAGGTACAGGTGTCGTATTTTCCCGTATCGACAAGCCGCTCAACGTTTTGTCGATTGAGAACTAATTTTATCATAGAAATACAGGCCGTATTGTTTGAATGGTTGTAGGAGTGTGTTGTCAAGTCCGTGTGTGGGAGCTGGCTAATTGTTGGCCACGCGTAGATAAGGAGCAATCAATAACAGCTTGTCACATATATGGCACGGGAGTTGACGTGGTTTAGCGGCTAGGTATTCGCCTGCCGATCCGAAGGTAATGGGTTCAAATCCTTGTTTTTAAACCTGACCTTGGCTGCCAGGTAGACCCAGCATAAAATGTGTACCAGATAAAGTCATGGGAAGTAAAGGCGGTTGTTATGATTTTGACTACATCACACACTGGTCAATAAAACATATCGGTGTCGAAGTTTATAATTGTTGACTATGGGAAAGAGGAGTTGAAGTTCTACCTAGACCCATTTCAGATAAGTACCTACAATACAGTGAGGTCATAGTGCAGTATTGCTTTCTATGTATGATAGTTGGATAACTAGACTGTGGAGATATGTTCTCACTTAGACGATGAATAC
Organism: Candidula unifasciata; assembly: GCA_905116865.2. NCBI lineage: Eukaryota > Metazoa > Mollusca > Gastropoda > Stylommatophora > Geomitridae > Candidula > Candidula unifasciata. The sequence continues at coordinate 275,678 of CAJHNH020006623.1, read as the reverse complement.
ACACATATGATTTAGAGAAAGCAAGCTCACAGTTTCATTTCTTTACTATTATTCTAAACATAGTATCGTCTGGTCGCTGTTTTCTGATCCCTGACGTGGGGCGAGATTCAATAATCAAATGTTACAATACACGCATACTATGTTCACGAATCGCCAGCAGTCGTTACCTTGCATTCTAGGTGGATCATTCATACAACTCTCCGGCGACGGAGTTTGCATCTCCGACACTCTGCTACCAATCGTCACAGTCGGGCTGGGTGTCAGCTTGAATAACTTCTGGTCAGGCAATCATCTTGAGGAATCAGAACTTCTGCGCAGTTACACTTCATAGCAGTCACACGCCTCTCGAACTCTACCAGTCACTCGGGCTGGCAAACACCAGCTAATTCGATCCCTATTTCACCTTCACAATCTCTCTCTCGTTTCCACGGACTGTCACCCTTCAACGGTTTGGTTAAACAGTTGATTTTGCGAGTGTTTTCCTTCACGCGTTCTATTCACTTGACTTACCCTTGACCCTACTCTGACATCTGGAAACCCTTTGGGAAATCCCCTTATTACACATAACGAACAGGAACGACTGTGCCCCAGGCTTTTACTTTAATGACATTTACCCTATGGATGATGATGAATTTGACACAAATAGTTGGACTCCAAGAGATTAAACTTTCTTTCAGGATATTTCTGTTTTGCCTGTGTGTGTCTGGCCTCATTTGCTAGATGCGCAACTGGCGCATAGATGGACCTTTAGACGTAGTTGGGTTAGCACAGGGTCCAGCAAGCTTGCTTGTCATCATTTAGGCACGGTTTCCACAGAGAAGGTTTCCTGCAATATGTTTCAGACACTTGCTGTCTTTCGCCCTGGATATACTCTCGGAGACTGTTAGCTGGTCTCTTGGTGTTGATCTTTCACTTGTATCGTTGTTTGCTTTTTTGCTTTTTGCTCTATCATATTGTTTGTCACCAGTCAGGTGCCGTCTTCACAGTGAAAGTTTCCTGCAGTGGGTTTCGGACACTTTCTGTCTTTTGGGCTGGATTTAGGCCTACACTAGGAGACTGACCATCTTTTGATGTTGAAAACAACGATAAAAGGACGCGCTAATGAATGTTTCCAGCGAAAGTGTAAGGTATTGGCTGTGCTCCGCCGAGGGCTGGGACAAACCCGTTTTATTCTTCTTCTTCTTTACGTCCTTTTCCCCCACTTCGGGTGTCGAGGGAGATATATGGTCCTGATTTGTGCTCTTCTGGCTGCTTCGACCATAGACAAATCGTGGTGCTGTAGAGTTTCTCTGATGTTGTCTTCCCATATGGTTCTTGGTCTACCTCTCGCTCTAAGCCCTTCTCCTCTTTTTTTATATGCCTTGTATGGTAAAGCATCAGAAGGCATTCGCTCCAAGTGATCAACTATTTGATTTGCTGTTTTTGTATATAATTTTAATTGGTTCTGTGCCGACTTTATCTCGTATGACCTTATTTCTGATTTGATCTCTTCTGGTCACTTATACAATCTTTCTCAGACACATTACTTTCATGGTTACTTAGTTTTTTTTTTAAATGTATTGTTGTGAGTGACCATGTCTGGCACTGGTAGCATAGGGTAGGACTGAATATGCTTTGTATGAGAACTTGAACTCTATGCTGGCTGCTGAAGCTGGTGACGAAGCGCTTATGGGAATTTGAACTAAGAAGACAAAGAATCAATTGCACAGTTTATTGCGTGGCACATTTCGCTGTATCTCATCAGGTGTATATACTTCTTCTTCTTCTTCTTCTTCTTCTTCTTCTTCTTCTTCTTCTTCTTCTTCTTCTTCTTCTTCTTCTTCTTCTTCTTCTTCTTCTCTTCTACCTTTTACCTCATCGAAGTGTCGGGAGGAGATGTAATGTTCGTTGATGAGCTCTTTCAAGAGCACTATTCTACAGTAACAATTTATTGAAATGAATCAACTGAATTAATCCTTTATTAATCGATTTTTTTGCTTCATTTTAATTAATCATTTGATTTGCATGTATTTAGAACAGCTGGTCGACTGAGTGAGTGTATTTTCGGTGCTTTATTAATATCTTACCCCAAACAGGGGAAATCCACAGGTCACGGGACAGTCTAATATTTAAGGGGGGGGGGGTGGTAGATAGGCTGCATGCAGTCGTGGGACCTAAGCTGCACTCTCTCGTGGGACGTAGGTGGTTTGGGGTTAGGGCCAGTTCTACATGTTTTGGGGTCGTTTAAAGTATCAGAAAGCCGGGAAACCCAGTCTTACCACCCTATATAATGTTGGACTTTCCTGTGTCGTCATCTGGGGTAAGATATTAATAAAGCACCGTATTTTCTTCTTTTCGTTCGCCTAAGTGACATACATAAGTTGTGCCTGACTACAGCATGGCTGCGATATTTATGCCATCAGGCATTTGTTGTCCTGGAGCCGAAATTTCTGTCGGAGAGAGCGCTGAGAACAAGTACAAAATGCTTGGCTCTCACAATGGAGGCCCGGGTTCAAATCATCGGTGTAGTGTACACTAGGCTAGTGGGCGGCAAACTCTGAAGACGACCGCCCGTAGTGTTTGGTGTAAGCGTTACAGGTGTCCGAGGAGCGGTTGGCCGAACGGTTAGAACGCTGGGCTCTCACACGCAGGGGACCCGGGTTCGAATCCTTGGTAAGGCTAGGGATTTTTTTTCTGTCAGGAAAAAAAAAAAAACAACCTCACCTGCACAGTCATGACGACAGCACTAGCCATGCGGCCGTAAATCCTCAGGTTTCCCCTCCTCCACCCCCCCCTCCGCCTAGAGTGCAAAAGTGGTATCACAAAGACAGTAACTGGCGGTTACAAGTGTTACAACTAAGTGGTGGCACCAATTGTAGTCACACCATTTGCCTCGCCCCTTTGGAGAAAATAGGATCGATTCACGGTTGCTTTGTTCAGTTCACGAGTGCAGTCTTTTGGGAGATTCATGGGGATCGTTGATGGAGCTACGGAGGTCGTGCTTTGTGCTATACTCTTATAAGGCGGTTATCCGTTCTGCGGAGAGAGACGAAGCCAAACAGAATAAAACTTTCGGCTTTAACTAGGGGTATCTGAGATGTGTCCTGTTGGACTGACATCCAGGTTCCACTGTATTGAGCTGCAGGGCTGGTCACACCTTCAGAAAGTAGCCTAGATTGAAAATACAGTCAGATAGTTTCTGGCACTGAACGTTTTATATATATATATTATTCCTGAGTTCCGGACAATATGTCCTTCTTTTGCAGCATTCAACGGTTGCTATGTGTCTATTACAGCTTGGGCCACAAACGGGACGATGTGCTTAAGGTCTTCATCGCTGCCCCATAGTTTATCTGGCAGGGTTGAGCCTGTGAATGCCAGATTTCTTGTCTCTGAATGCCAGAGTTTGGGCAATCTTGTAGGACTGGGCTATTCAGTTCAGTTTTCTCAAGGGTCGAAGTTTTGTAAATGTGGATCGTCACGAGCGCCAGGATATAAAGGCATTAAAATTCTACTGACATGATCCGAGGGCGTCCACAGGCCGATAGTTGAATAGCCCTGTTGTAAGACGTACGCTGGGGTTTGCTTACGTGCGCTGCAGCCGACAAATTCAGCCAAACCCATTCGATGTAGATGTGGGTGTCAGCAGTCTGACAAGCCTCTGTTTTAGGTTATAATTAAACTGTCTTTGTACTGAGTGATTAGTCAGCGTCTGAGGCTTAGCCTTTGTAAACATGCTTCGTAATCTTGAGGTTCGATTCTAGCTGCCAACATTACGGCAGCAGGCCGCTTTGTGTTGATTTTGACAGGAGTATCAAGAAAAAACAGGAGATGGAAAGGGGGGGGGGGGTGTACATGAGCACATATCATCATCATCATCATCATGTGCCCTGCCAGTTGGCGTAGGCGCTCATGCGTCTCCGCAGATCACGATCCCTGGTTGTCTAGAACAGCTCTCTTGATGATATCCTCCATGCCATCGTTTCAGCCCATCTAGCATCATCTTTCTTTGTCTGCCTCTACCCCCTTTTCCACTGATCTTTCCAGTTGTCACGATGTTCTCCAATGTCTCTCTTCTCATTATGTGACTAAAGAACAGTGTTTGTCTCTTTCTTATTGTTTTATATAGAGATCTACTTTCATTAGTTTCTTTCAAGTAATCGTTGTTAGTTACTCTGGCCGTCCAAGGTATTCGTAACATTCGTCTCAGAAACCACACCTCTATTGCTTTCAAATTTGTGAGCACATATGGACATGCCCTTTTACTGCCGTGAGTGTAACCCAGCTGACAACGCTTTACTCTTGCCCGTCAGTTTTGTTGATTTCTTTCGAGGTAGAGACTTTGATCTTTGCTGTATATTGAGACGACATAATTCATGGCTCTCTTTTAAATAACGGTCGCTAGTTGGAAAGCCGACGGTCGCTAGTTGGAAAGCCGACGGTCGCTTAGTCGGAGTGCACTCCCTTGGCTGCATTGCAAATACGGAGCGTAAAGAGGGAACGAAACAAATGACATACTTACCTGTCTTCATACGGTTGCGTAGGGTGTAGGGTAGGATGTGGGTTAGGGTTTGTGTTAGGGTTAGGGTTAGATGTGAAAATTTTGACGCAGGAGTTCCAAATAATGGCCGACAATCTGATGCTTGTTTGAGTGGCGCCACTGGAATGCTCCTAAAAATGACGGCAATAGCGCGCGGCTGGTGCCCAATTGATGGCGAATTGTCCGTTTGAGTATCATCCACAGTCCTTCAATTGTTTGGGTGTGTATGTCACTGTGCGCGATTATTTGGAACTCCTACGTCAAAGTTTTCACATCTAACCCTAACCCTAACCCAATCCCTAACCCTAACCCAAACCCCAACCCTAACCCAAACCTAACCCTACCCCTAACCACGAAAACTTTAAGGCATACAGATCTGCAGGAGTCACATCCGTGGCAACTAGGTCGTGCGTCCCAAGAACGTGGTTGCTAATGTGAGTCGGAGCTCGATGTCTAACTGCCATGTTGACCTTGTTTTTCATTCGTGACCTTTCCACTCCATATTTGCAATGCAGCCAAGGGAGTGAACTCAGACTAACCGACCGTCGCCGTCCAGCTAGCGACCGTTATTTAAAGGAGAGCCGAATTCATTATCATAAAGTCGAACATTGAGGCTGTAAAAGCACAACAATTCAAATTTTCAAATATAAATAATGCTATTATATTTATTTCTGATTTTCAATCGGTGAGATATGAAAAGTGTCAACAGAGAAAACCATTATTGAGTACAGGACAATGTTGAAACAACGTATGTCGGTAACTAAGGACAATGTTGAAACCACGTATGTTGGTAGCTAAGGACAACAGATATCCATAGCTTTGGTATGTACAAAAATACGCTACAAGTGATATCTTATGAATCAAATATCTATACATATGATGAGCAGCAACTTAACATGCATGAACTACAGACATGTATATCACATATTTGATGAGCATGTGTTAAGTAATTTTTAAAAAAATGCCACGAACAATTAAAAAAATATGACAATGAAATAGAATAGCAGGCACACAAATAAAATACTGCACAATCTATTGCCTAGCACATTTGGTTATGTGGGAGCTACAGAGGTGTGGTGGCCAGACGCTCGCCTGCCAGCCAAGGGTCTGAAGTTCGAATCCTTATCGTGTCCCAGTTGTTATAATTTAACTTGGTTTCTATGTGGTTCAAACGAATATGGATTCTAGAAAATGGCATGGTCTGTAAAAAGGGTGACCATCTCAGGGCAGTATCTTTTTCAGGTTAAGCATAGACAGTGACAATCAATGTTATGCGACCTTCTGGAGCTATCTGAAAAAACAAAAACGATACTATTCTAGCCATCGGCGACCTGGTCACAAATTGGCTGGCCTGTAGACGACTTCGTCACCGGTCGGGTCAGTATTTGGGTCTGTCTCATTTGATCGCATCAACACTGCGAGTCCTTTTCAGGGATACTTGATTGCGAGCAATGCAAAGACACCTTATATGGCGCAAATAACCCAGTCACAACACTCGGGCAACTTTACTCAGACTGCCAAATAAAATCTGTAAAGTAAAGAGAAGAAAACTCGTTTTTATTCGAAACTAAAGAATCATCATATTGCCGGTCCCAAGGAGGGATAAGAAAGGAAGAGGGTTGGGTTGGGATCAGATTCCCCACCCAATACAAAATATTATTAGTGAGCGAAACTTGGAGGAAGACTGGCCAAAGCTGCAGGTCTGGATTCCATCTACGATATTGAATTGATCGCACAGGACAGAACGGAATGGAAGAATTGACCGCCAACCCTATACGACATATAATGTCAACGTTTGTTTAGCAGTTACTTTTGGGCGTCCTCTCCTCCTAAATCCCTTTATTTACCATTTTAATACCTGTCTGGTGCCTTTTCTTCTGGTTTCTTCTCAGAATGTCAAGTGTAACGCCATCTTCTCTGTCTGATAACTGTTGATACCAGTGGTTGCCCAGCCATCGTGTCTGTCTGACAACTGTTGATACTAGTGGTTGCCCAGCCATCATGTCTGTCTGACAACTGTTGATACTAGTGGTTGCCCAGCCATCATGTCTGTCTGACAACTGTTGATACTAGTGGTTGCCAAGCCATCATCTCTGGCTGACAACTGTTGATACTAGTGGTTGCCTAGACATCTTCTCTGTCTGATAACTGTTGATACTAGTGGTTATCCAGCCATCATCTCTGTCTGACAACTGTTGATACTAGTGGTTGCCCAGCCATCATCTCTGTCTGACAACTGTTGATACTAGTGGTTGCCCAGCCATCATCTCTGTCTGACAACTGTTGATACTAGTGGTTGCCCAGCCATCATCTCTGTCTGACAACTGTTGATACTAGTGGTTACCCAGCCATCATCTCTGTCTGACAACTGTTGATACTAGTGGTTGCCCAGTCATCTTCTCTGTCTGACAACTGTTGATACTAGTGGTTGCCCAGTCATCTTCTCTGTCTGACAACTGTTGATACTAGTGGTTGCCCAGCCATCATCTCTGTCTGACAACTGTTGATACACGTGGTTGCCCAGCCATTTCTCCTAATTCTTCACTACTTTCAAATTCATCGCATTTTATTTCCTCAATTTCCCCCAGACATTTGTTTTAAAATGCATTCATCTTTCGTTTCATGTCTTTAATGGTTTTCTCACTGACACATGTTACGACTGAAATAACATTAGAATTAAAAATTTGTAACATAGTTCTAAAACTGAGTTTCATAATTTTCTTTCAGCGTTTAAAAACTGCTGAGGTTTTGCTAATGCGTGTCATAATTACATAGCCATACAAATGGCGTGACTGTTATATCTTGAACCGAAAACGGGACATCTCAATAAGTCGGTTTACACCCCCTCCCACACTCGTTACTTTGCTTCTAGAGTTTATTATTATTATTATTATTAATTTTGAAACTAATAAATTTTAAGAACGTCAGACTTCATAGGTCTATAAATTGTATAGCCATATTTATCTATACAAATAATAATATTTGTTTGTTTGTTTGTTCCTAAGCGTTATTAATTAATAACAAAACTGTTTTCACCAGTTGGATGGCCTCTTTCTCTAATGTAGTGTACAGATCTATAGATTTTCCCTTTCAGGTAGTATACGTAAACATAAGTGTATGTTTTATTTTCGCGCTTATTTCTAGATTTTTGTAACTATAAATTAAGGACCCGACTGCGAACCTGTTATTGACTTATAACTGCTCGACTAGATAATTAGTTTGTTAGTTAGTTAGTCTTTCCTCTTGTGTCGAGTGCGGCACATAGGGCAGAGGTCATGACTCTCCATGCATGGCGGTTCGTTGCAATCTGTTGTAGGTCTTGGATGTTTGAGTGGCCCATGAGTGAGCCTTCCCTGATGATAGTTCTACGTAGGGTTTCCCTTGGTCTTCCACGAGATCTTTTCCCCTGTGGTGTCCAAATGAGGGCTTGGTAAGGAAGTCTTGATTTATCCATTCTAAGGGCGTGGCCGACATAGTTCCAGCGGCGTTTTCGTATAAAATTAGACACATACTCTTGCCTGGATTCTTGCCTTATTTGTGTATTGGTTCGGAAATCTGACCATTTGAAATTTAGTATTCTTCTAAGGCATTTATTTTCAAAACTGTCTAATAATGATGATGATAAATACACCTGACCAGATACGGCGAAATATATCAGGCAATAAATTGTATATAAATATTTTATGTATTCATACACAACCTTCCTTATTTCACAGAATGAAAACATTGTTTATAATAGAATATAAGTTATCCGTTAATGATAAAAGCACTATAGTGACTACAAATAACACTGAAACAAATGATGGAATGGAACAGTAATCGTACACCGTAGATTCTGTCGCAGCATAAAGTAGTCGGTAAATCATGACAGTTGAAAAATATCGTATGAAATGCTACCTCATCAAGTTTTTTTTAAAATGCCTTTTATCATTTCACCGGCCCGGCTCTCTAGCGCAGTTGGCTAAACCGGATTGTGCGGAGACAGGGTGACGAACTCCTTGTGGTCTGGGTTTGATCCCGGGGGTAGGCAGGAAAGCCACATTTCTCCCAGATTTACGGTATTTACAATGGAATCAAGGCCAAAAGGTTGCGATATCCATAATACCGAGCCTAAGGGTTAACAACTCATGGTTTCTGGATACTAAAACAAACAAACATCATTTCACCGACTTCGGACTAAAACAAAAAATGGGGGAGCATCATATTTTTCGTAACATACTAACGTCAGTCTTCGCCCATATACACACTAGCTTACTTCTGATTGATAGTTTCTAAGCCCCGTAACCTTCGCACAAGGTCAGAGGGGTATTCCGCGATGCTGTTGATATCGCGTCTAGTATATTTCAGCCCACCAGCGCATTCAACACTCCAAAAACATGGAGAAACTGACCCTAACACAACACCCATAGAGAGTGCTGCAACTTATGTCACAGGCATTCTCTTTTTCGGAATGAAAACGTAAATGCAAGACAACACAGCAAACAACAGAGCGGGACACACCTGTAACATTCAGAAAAGTCGACCAGCCTAACAAACTTGTGAATGAAAAGTGACCTACTCTGTTTGGGGAGATGTACGTGAACCTAACCGGTTCTTCTTCTTCCTCCTTGTAATGTTGGTATTTTCCCACGGGGATTCTCTAAGCAATAATCTGGGAGTAAACATCTGAATAGGACCGAACTACACGAGAACGTGAATACTCGTAGAAACACGAGATCTTCAGACTAGGACGTGAAACCTAGAACGAGGGTTATAAGGTTAGACAAGGTCTAATCAATTAGTATGTGTTTGGCAGCTGTGACGTGAACGGGTGCATCTGAAGGACGCATGTATGTGATAGTGTATATTTTACGACGTGAGGGGTTCTGTTCTGAGAGAACACAACAAGATGACGGCCTGATGACAGTCTAATCCGAAGTGGCATCCAACCAGTTCCAATCGGTCAAGAAGCCGAACCACCATGGTCAGAACTGCCGGATCAACCATTGTGTGTATTCTGTATGTGAGGAAACAGGACTGAAAGGTAACGAATGTGAACGAGAGAAGTCGTAAAGTTGATGTCTGATAAATGTCATCCTATGTTGCAGGACCTGCTAGTTATTAGTGGCATTGACTGGACCAGATCACCTGTGAAAGTGTAATAAAGAATATTAACTGGATATCGTCTACTCGTTACCAGCTGTGTGCATTCAGAGTGTCATCTATGTCTTTCGTATAAACAAACCTCTAGCAACCAGACAGCACACCAAGGTGACACAATCCACTTCTTCTTGGTACTGGCTAGGCCCCGCTGAGGTGCTGGTACAACCTCGTTTTATTCTTCGTCTTGACATCCTCTTTCACCGCTTCGGGTGTCGAGGGAGATATAAGGTCCTGCTTCGTGCTCTTCTGGCTGCTTCGACCATAGACACATCGTGGTACTGTAGAGTTTCTCTGATGTTATCTTCCCATCTTGTTCTTGGTCTACCTCTCGCTCTACGCCCTTCTCCCCTTTTCGTATAATGAACAGGCGGACAGACTGACTGGCTCTGCACAACTTGGTGGAACACTGATACATGATAAGGCAGACGTGGTTAGTGCCTTGTGGGAGAGCGTGTACAATTCGGAGGAGCAGATATATCATCACAGTCTGGTGAGATTGATGCAGTTGGGGTGACAAGAGGTTCTGGCAGAAGCTCGAGGCTCAGAGGAAAGGCAAGACGGATGTTTAATCAGAAAGCTACTGGCACCATTAGTATCGGAACTCTTCGCTGGCTGCTGCAGATAGGGACGGAGCGCTTATGGGAATGCCCCGAGTGCTGTGATGTCGGTTCTTGAATCAAATCAATCAATCAAATCAAACCTCTTTTTGTATATGCCTTGTATGGGATAGCATCAGAAAACATACTCTCCAAGCGAGCAAACCATTAGATTAGCTGTCTTTGTATGTAATTTTAAATGGTTCAGTGCCGACTTGATCTCGTATGGCCTCACTCCTGATTGTTTCTCTTCTGGTCACTTCTACAGTCTTTCTCAGACACCTCATTTCCATGGTTTCTTAGTTTTTTTTTTTTTTAAATGTTTTGTTGTGAGTGTCCATGTCTAGCACTGGTAGCATAGGGTGGGACTGAATATGCTTTGTATGAGATGTTTCTTTGTGCTGATTAAGACTGCTTCACCTCGTTTTATTAAGGTGACAATTTGGTATGTCTCCCAAACTAACTTAAAAATATTCTCTAGGAGGAAACAAAAATGTTATTTAAGGGACTGAGGCCACCGCTGCCTCGTCACCCCCCTCTCTGGTAAAGGGGAGGGGAGGGGGGGAGGGGGTTAAGGATTCCCCATAGCCATGTTCTAATTTTCAGTATTTGTATATACATTTCAAAATTCAAATAGATTTAGTTTGCATTATTAGTCGTTCAACAAACCGTTTTTCTCTTCTGCTTCTTTTGTCATCTCACTGATACCAGGTTGTAGCCCATTGTCGTGGTTTATTAAATAATACTACTACTACTAATAATAATTGCACTCCTAAACAAGGCTTAAGTCCCGTGATCCACCAGTCCTCTACAAAATTAGAATTTTACAAGAGATGATTGATTTCTTCATGGCGATGCGCCTGTGTTGAGGTATCTGAGCTTGTTTCTAAAGTGAATGGAGCGTTAGCCTGGTAGTCTGGTAGTCCTAGTTTCAGCTTCATAGCAAACGGGTCACCCCATCTTTGCTCCGCTCCTGTGCCAACGAAAAACACACAGAATGTTTATCACAGCATTAGAATTGCAGTTCATCACTGATGGTAGCAGAAGTCGCCAACAGATCAGCAGTTAGCGTGGCTATCAAGACTGTCCATTAGCTGTTTGTTTAGGATCTCTGCAGCTTCCAAATAATCGTTTACTATCGTCCAACTGTCCGTGATTCACTTCCATATATCAGGCGAGCGAAAGGCCAGCACTTATCACTTGTGGTCAAGGAAACATTAGAGTGCTGGGAGGCAAAAGGGGATAGGGAGACGGGCGCAGACGGGCGCACTCAAAGGGACTTAGCCTTCTAAGTCAGTAAGTACATAAATAATGTATAATGGCATCCGTTAGTCCCGGGGGAATATGGAGATGTGCCGCTGGCTTTGACTGTAAAGTCCGATGCGGGAATGGCAGCCTTTGCCACACAGGATACACACAAAAGCAGATACTCTCTAAGTACATAAATAATAATAACAGATTCAGCTCTTTTCCCTAGGGGAAAAAAATGCCAGTAGTTACCACAATGTGACTATAAAAAAGTGAAGGTACTCGTCATAGTGTGTCTATCCCCGTAGCGCTGACATCAAAATGATGTCTACAATGGAGCGGGTTGCTTCGCGGTGGTGTAAAAAGGACTGACTTGGTACTCGCACAGACGAACAGTGCAACAGCTAGCGGACAGCCAACTAAAAACAGGAACCAGGACTCATGAAACCAGAACTTAGGCAACAAATGAACAAACTCAGGTGTAATTGCTCACCATAAAGGGAATCAACTATAATAAGATAGCAAAGGAACCGTCCTTGATAAAGCAGGCCATCAGGCGGCTAAAAACGGACTAAGCTTGGAATTTTTGTTTGATTTTATACGATACGATACGATACGGAGCGGGTAATGCATACCATTAGCAAAAAAGGCCCAATTATTAATATTAATAATAATAATAATAATAATAGTAATTTGCTGACAGGCGAATGTGAAATGTATAAACAAGTACTCAAATAGATAATTTTTAAACACGATTAAGGGTAACCCATATACACTTATAAGGGGGTTCTGTTCATGTTTTCCGGCCCATTTACACTACCTGACCTTTCATTCATACTTTCTCATACTTTTCTACGTCAGATGGTTGTCACGTTCTCTTCCCTCCAATTACATCAGGGTGTTCTATACTACACGACGACACAGCTTTCAACGACCCCAGAACACGTAAAACTCACCCTAACCCAAACCCTCCTACCTACAGCCTGAGCCTAGGTCACATGAGAGACTCTTTTGGAAGAAAGCAGTACAACGTGACACCCCTCTGACCTAGAGCAGACTGAGAAAATGTGTGGATGGGCCCGGAAACGTGAACAGGTCCTATAAGGGAATTAGGGAGGGTGAAGACAACCCCTCCCCCTTCTAACTCCCACCCCCCTCCCGGCTCACCACAACAATTATGGGAGTGGGGCTCAGAATGGCGGACTGCCAGTTTCCATTCCTGTGACGGTCCATCAGTGCCTGACAAGAGACCGAAAACATACCATACAATGCATTGGGCAGTTCACTGACTGTGCCCTCTGTGTTTACATCTGTTTTGTCAACAAACATTTACGTCTGAAATTTCTCCTCTCTCCTCCCTGTCCTCTTTCTTCTTTGGAGACAGTAGGTCTATCCCCCCCCCCCAATCCCCCAGTGGGGCCCCGGAACCCACGCAGGAAGAATGAACGATGAGAGTTGAATACAAAAAAAAAAAAAAAACTACTGTTAATAGACATGTCCAGATTTTTCAAAACATGTCAGCTAAACAACAGTTTTTGTCTCGTCTCTACAATAACAACAGTTCTGAGGTTAAATCGTGTGTGATGAAAGTTTCAGTTCAACAACTCGGCAGCCATGTTACGGGTCCCTGCCTGTATCGCTCTGTACTATATTTTCGGCGCTGGGTGTACGGC